>CM060954.1:22420885-22890885 GCA_030765055.1 Mantis religiosa
GTCCTTTTTTTTTTTAAAGTAAGTCCACCAAAATATTACCCCTAAGGCTGAAAATAATGCAATGTACTTACCTACGGCATGAAGTTTTCAAGTTACATCCAAAAATCATCGTAGTTCCCGTAACATATGGCACATACTGCTCATACTATGGCAGTTAAGCTAGCAAGCTTAGCCTTGGCTCTGTCACTAACTTCCAAATTAGGAAATTCATTACGAAAGGAAAGTTACAATACACAACATTAAGAGTTCTGTTCAAGTCACTTTTATTTATTAGTTGTACTGTCATATAATGATTAATAAGAATACTACAGTTTTAATATTTGCTTCACAGAAAATATAATCTTGATTTTTTTAAAGTTCCTTTCATTATCAATGGTTTTTGTTTTATGATTTGCAAACCGTAGAAGATAGATAAAATCTAACAACAAAATGATGCAGTTCTCATTAAGGTATGGCCATGTATTTGCTTTCAAATTCTGTGATTCCTATTTTATCCAAGGTAAATTAGTAATATGAACGGAATTACGACCTTAATAGAACCTGTTCTCTCTTCTACAGAAATTAAAGCGGATTCAAATATTCCTCTGTTTTGTGCTAGAAGCTGTAAATTTGAACAGATATTTTCGTTTGTTGATTTAGCTGTAGGTCTATTCTTGTTCGTTCAAACGTAGAAAGTTTGTGTTGTCTCTAATATGGGTCGAGAGTGTTCTTGCCTTATAACCAGAAATTGCTAAGTCATTGATAACTCCATCATTTGTCTATTTATTTGTTCTGTCCATACAAAATAACAGACAATGCCAACAAAACAGTTCTTTAATTAGAGCCAACATGAAAATTTCAATGCCATGGCCGGGATTTGAACCACAAATCTCCTGTTTTCCGTCCAGTCGCTCCTAAACCCCTTGAGCTACCATGGCCAACATGCCGACGCGACACTAAACTCTCCAATTGACTCATTGTATTTTCCCTGGTAAACAGTTTATGTTAACTTCGTAACTTGCAAGCCAACTGGTTTTATCATATCGCGAGGTTTGAAAATACCTTACATACTCCTGTTTCTTATCAATTTATTTAATGGATAATTCAAAGAAGGGCAAGGTCGACGATATCCAACTATTTATTTTCTTTCCTTGTTTTTTCTGAGAATGATGGAAGTTGAGCGGTCGAACGGGAAATAAAATAAGACAAATCACACATCAAACAGTATCAATTAAATGCATTTAACTTTTTGAAGTGCACAATAACAAATCAAGTACAAAGTTGCAGGTATTTCAGGGAACTGTCAACAGTCATTTTCTGCACACTTAGATAGCTGTAATTCTACCGCATGCATTCTAGTCTATTTCGCTTTCCCTTTCATGTTTAAGGTTAGCCTAGTGCCTCTGTAATATAGGTCAGTGTCATGTAGATAGCGCAGATGCTAGCTCATTGGAAAGTTCTTCTGGGTCATGCCAGAAATCAGTCTTCTCTGAGCCGCCTCAGGTGGATGGAACATTGCCTGTCAGGGCATCTTTTTACATAAATCCTACTACTCGTGATGCATTTTCATTTGTAAGGCGATACATATAATTCATCACTCACAGAAAACAATTTATTTTGCCTCCTGCATTCGACAACAAACAATCAAACCAAACAAATAAACAATGTTGGACAACTATATGAACTTTGTTTACTGTTTTGATGTTGAGAGTACACCTTCGAAACTTCTCTCTCACCTGTTTGAGTATTTACTAGACTGTGTTTCCTCCAAACTTCTAGACATCTTTTATGATATCCCAACAATTACCTGTAAGTATATATGAGTTCCATTAACCATGCATTTTCTTTTTATTACTGAAAAGCTTTGATGGAAGAGTTCTGCGACCTCGCCACTCCTGACGCCACAGTTGCTTGGAAACAAGTCGATATGTGAGTGCAAAGCTGTAACTCTATCTCTTGGTTGGTACTCAGAAGTTTATTAACAGCTGGAGTGTAATTTTTAGCTCTTTGATTTCCCAGTAAGAGTGGTCAAAGTTTTGAGGATACCCAAGCTGTTTTCTTTTTCCTTTCAATAAGGCTATTAAAGGTTTCATCCCTAAAGATTTCTCGAATTTGAGGACAATAGAAATACCTTTTTGATCTCACCATTACTGAGATCTGGGATTATTGTATTTAAATACCTGAAAGCGTCTGCTTCTTGATTCATCATGTTCATAAAATTCTTCATAGGTTTATGTGTTAAGTTGACAGAGCAGTTTTATCATAGACGACTAATGGAGCGTACTAGATATTCATAATGCACTTAGATCGATATTTTTAAAAGCATTTCACGTATACATCTGAAAATTTAACTTTATATACACAAAATTACTGAGAAATAAGAGCAGACAGTTTTTCCTAAGCATAATGAATGGCATTTATGTAAAGAAAATGCGATCTCATTACACACAGAGGTATCGTTGAAGGGCCATCCTTTTTCTTGGGAAAAGGACCATTTGATCTTTTGCCATTACGGGACTCTCGCCTTTACTAGCGTTATGATGGATTTATAATAATAGACGTTTTTTTTATGAAGTGTTGCAAGTTGCAGGATGGAAGAGAAGGTATGCTGTTAATAATAGGAGACCATTGAGGTCATGATGGGCCTAAGGTGAGTCTGGAACGCTTGCAGTTTTTCCCGGGGTCAGTGGTGTATTTTCCGAGTCCTCGGATAAATTGATTGAAGCGATAGTGAAGACGGGATAGAATTTGTGAGAGAGCTTAAGGATATAGTCATTTAATTTGGGAAGGGATAGGTCTGAATGGATGTTTTCATTAGGAATGTACCATTCGGCAGCTTTTGTTAATTTTGCATGAGAGTGGGAGGTTTCGAGGATGGTAGTGAGTTCTTGTGACCTTCTTAGATCACGAAGGAAGATTGGTATAGTCTTAATGGATTTGATAGAAACAGCTGTCTGTTGAGAAAAAGCTGTGGAGAGGGTGATGTGGCTTGTGCAGCTACATGAGACGGCGTTTCCTTGATTGGTGGTGATGTGGAAGGGGTCTCTGGGCACCTCCTTTTGTTGGTAGAAGTTGCAGAAGAGCTTCCTCATCGTGGACTTCCATGAAAAGCTCATGCAAACTGTTGGTGGTGGTCAGAAGTTCCATTTGCTGGGCATGTTTTCGTCTTCTTACTGTGCCTTTGATAGGTTGTACTTGCCATTGTTTGGAAGTGCTTTTAACCTGTTAACCTGTTCGTTCAAGGGGAGGTAAGAAGTTATTGTTTCAATGCGTGCTCGATGTTCAGAGTAAAGTTGGAACTCATATACGTAGTTCCGTTATGTTCCTCTGCTAGTAGGCTGAGCATTTTATTATCTGCATTCTCCAGGTATTTCAATCTCACTTGCTTTCCAATTGCGAGATCTTTGCGTTCAAGATAGGGGGATAAGAGGGTCCACAGTAATTAGTGACTCCTTCAGAAAATCGCTGAAGTCAGAACTATTGACATAATATAAGGCTGTATGTATCTCCTCTGAACTGGTGGTGTTATTTTCTGGGGTAATTAAACCAGGAAACTTTGAAGAGAGACAATCATTTGTAGCTCAACGTATTGTGGTCATTCAAAATGCTAGCAGCTTCCATAATGTTGTAATTGGCTTCTACAATCCTGTTGTATGTGAATATTAGTTATGTAACGTTTACACTATTACACTCCTCTCTAGAAACAACCAAGTTTACTCATTGTTGACAACCTATTTGTACAAGAACAAATTATCATATTAAAACTTTCCCTCTATAAAGGGAATGAAGTATGAGTAAATGTTTTAAGCATCATATTTGTTTATCTAGTATCAAAATAAATAATAATTAAAATTATTTTAACTCGAATAGAATTTGAGTGTAATTATGTGGGGTTTGATGAAGTTGGAGGTAAATAGCCCCATTGCATCAAGGCAGTATCTTTTCTATTTGCTTTTCTTCTTGGGCGAATACGTGTGTGTTATATAACAAAAAAGCAAAGTGTTTTGTGGCTGACCACAGAGTCCTAATGCATAAAGTGGTAAACTTCACAATGATTTATGTCAGGCACCACACGGCGTGTGCCGTGATTGCGAAGTAATCGTGATCGTCACTGTCCATTATAGGAATTGATTTCTTTCAGAGTTGCACATCCTTTATGACTGATGTTTTCTCACACGTGATTCATTCTGAGAGAAGCTGAAGTGCTGCATCCTTTATCCAGTCTTCAACAAATTGTTCCTAAAAAGGTCTGTTCTTTCTTCTATTTCAAGTTAAATAAGATTAACATGTATGGCATTAACATATATATATATAAACATTTATTTATATCTGTGTACATATGTAACCATTCTTCGGGTGGGAATCTGTTGTTCACAGTTTCTAATGCTAGTGCTTTTAGTACAGGTTTGGAAGTTTCAGATTTTGTAACTATTTGTTCTAAATCTAATTGAATATTAATTGGTTCGAAAACCCACTGACTTTTGAACCAATTAATATTCAATTAGATTTAGAACAAATAGTTACCAAATCTGAAACTTCCAAACCTGTACTAAAAGCACTAGCATTAGAAACTGTGAACAATAGATACCCACCGGAAGAATGGTTACATATCTACACAGATGGATCTAACTTGGACAACAACTCAGGAGCAGGAATTAAGTGTGCACTGTTCTCATTCTATCACCCAGCAGGATACCACACAACAAATTTTGATACAGGAGTAACGGCTATTCATATTTCACTCCAACACCTTCTATACAGAATAGATAAATTCAAAAATGCTATCATACTTTCTGATTCTAAAGCAGCATTATGTGCAATAAGTTCATATAAAATGAGGTCAATCTAAATTAAAGAATGTCACAAAATGATCCAACAACTTCAAAAACTACAGTAAAGAATTATATTACAGTGGATACCTGCACATTGTGGAATTGCTGGAAATGAATCAGCTGATTTTCTTGCCAAAAAGGTGCAAATTTAATTCAGAACAAAAGTAAAAACTTACCCTTTACATCCATAAAAAGATTAATCAAAAGCAAATATAAAAACAAACAAAACCAATAATATCTAACAAAGCCAAAGATAAAAAATGGAACATTGTAATTAAAAATCCAAAAGTTACTCCAGAAATCCCACGTAAAGTTGCAGTAGCAAATTTTAGATTACTTACGGAACATGATTATTTGGCCAAGCACTTACACAGAATAGGAATTTATGCATGTCTAAATTGTCCTCTGTGCAACAAAGAAGAGGAAATGACTGAGGAACATCTTCTAACCTGTGAAGCTCTACCTGCCGGATCCACTACACAGAAATATTGGAGAGCAAGGGAGCTAATGGCTTCATTGCCAAAGTCTAGCATTTGACAACAAAGAAGAGGAAATAACTGAAGAACATCTTCTAACCTGTGAAGCCCTACCTGCCGGACCCACTACACAGAAATATTGGAGAGCAAGAGAGCTAATGACTTCATTGCCAAAGCCTAGCATTTGACAACAAAGAAGAGGACATGACTGAAGAACATCTTTTAACCTGTGAAGTCCTACCTGCCGGATCCACTACACAGAAATATGAACTTATTTCACAAAGGTATACATTGTCAAAGAGGCTCATCAAAGAACGTACAAAATAGAATGTACTGTTTGCTTTCAAGGTTGTTTTTTGGCATTGCAGTAGATAGTTACATAAATACCCAAATTTTCAGGGATTACTGTCACGCTACACATTCTTGTATGACGAAAACTTTCTTTCAGCAGAACACGAAGTCATTGGAGCATAGACCATTGATGCCAGTGTAGCTATCTAGGGGTAGCTATCCTGTATACTTTCCTCCCGGCAATAGTGAATGAGTGATTTTCATGTCTTCAAAACCATTATTTCGTTGAATAATCTTCTGCAACTCCTAAGAACATGCACCTCCCACTGGTCCAGGTGATCGTTTCTCGAAACATTGTCAATGATAAAATAAGACCTGAAGCTTTCCTGGCGACGAATACGCTCACTTTCTTCTCGGGCAGCCAGCCAGGTGAACAGATGATTATATATCACGTTTCGGGAAAGTACCACCAAACAAGAAGAAGGTGGACGTTAGGGTATGTCGGAATAGCTCTATGATATCAGCCGGAAAATGCTCCTTCAGAAGTTGGATGGCTTCTTCAAGTGGTACTCTTGTAAATAGAGAAACCACGTCGAAGCTGACAAGAATATCAGAAGGGCCAATAGTAATGTTCTTAAGTCTATGTACAAACTGTGTGGAATTACTCGCATGATGTGGGCAGTCCCCTACCAGAGGTTGTAATACATCAGCCAGGTGACGTGCCAGCCGATATGTAGGGCTGCTCCTTGCGTCCACAATGGGGCGTAAAGGAGCGTCCGGTTTGTGGATCTTCGGAAGTCCCTACATTCTAGGAGGCCTGGAACTCCACGGTGATACTACCTTCTTAATTTCTGAAGTAAGGGAGGATCTTTTAAGAAATTGTACAGTCCGACGTTCGATGGAAGAGGTAGGATTCTTATCGATAATCCTGTAGGCCGGATCATCTAAGAGCTGCTTCATTTTCTCTAAGTATTGGGCTATGGAGAGGATCACAGTGGCATTACCCTTGTCCGCCGGCAAGACAACCAAGTTTTCATCATTCCGAAGTCTCTTAAGCGCTAAACTTTCATCTCAGTTGATATTGGGCCTAGGAAGTGTGGCGTGAGTTACAGCGGCGGCCACCGCAGTGCGTATTTCTTCGGCACTATCTAACGTAAGTTTCTGAACAGCGGATTCTGCCCCGCTGATGATATCAGCAACTGGAAAATAACTCGGAGTTGGCGCAAAGTTTAACCCTTTCGACAAAATGGAAGTAATGAGTTCGTCCAATTCTTGGTTCGTGAGGTTGACTATGATGCGGCTGGAAGGTAGAGGCGGAACGGCATCCTTGGAATGCACCAGTGAGTCGAACTTCTTCATCTGTTGCTTGGTGCTCCGGAGAAGCATGGTTTGACCTTGTGCAAAGGTGGAGGTGTCTACCCTATCCCAATCCACTGGAGAGAGTTTAGAGGAGAGCTGCCAGAAGGAATGCAGCAGCCGTCGATCAATACAGTCAATGGAGTACCTTGTGTGTTTAATACGTCCTCTGACCAGCGCAGATCTGGCGCGGTTGAGGATCTTGTAGGTTGACTTATTCTTAATTGGATAGCGTAGTCTGGCAAACTTGGGTATAGTTTTCTCATCCCTGTACCTCAGTAGAAATGCAAGAGAGCTGAGCAGTTTGCCCTTCTTATCTCGAAGATGTTGATAGGTTTTAATTTCCTGGTAGGTATCCTTCCCCTAAAGGAATGTAAAATAACACCCGAAACGTTGATATATAATCATCTTTTCATCTGGCTGGCTTCCCGAGAAGAAAGTGAGCATTGTCAATGATATCTAGAGCATCTTTCAATGGCAAAGTTGTATTTTCCAACCGGAGAATAGCCTTTGGTATAAAACCAAAATATATGTTAATATAAGCAAGGAAAGTTGCAAGTGTAGGTTACTCGGTGATCTCTTAGCCTTGGAAATAGAGGCATATTTAGGGCCATATGTTCGTAAAATACCCTCCTTTAATCATTTTAGTTTTCATATGCTGTTCTTACACATGCAGTATCTCCTCGCTCTTCTTTTCTGGGGAGGAGAATGCCTGAGCAGTTGATCTAAGCAGCTCATCATTAACTTCCTATCTTTCTTTTAATCACCATATTTCTGTACCATAAAACCTTTTGGTTTCAGCAATCATATTATATATATATATTCTTTCCAGCTATTTAATATGTATGTTTGCAGGTTCTGATAGCTGATAAAGCTCCTTTTGTATAGTCAGTTCAAATTTATTTTGTTTTCCTCAATAAGCACCAACGTCTATTTTAACTTCTAGTTAATTATACTATCCCACTACCCCATGCTGTTTTATTTTTATTCGTTCATTTTTCATAAATACTCAACGTTTTCCTTGTTTTTAACTCTGCAGTCTGGTCCTTATCTTGGTTCCTTTTTATGCCCTTCCTTACAATATTTGTCAATTCCTTTTAAGGACTGTCACAAGCCATTAATTGTAACTAGATCGTCTGCAACAAGTAATCCGGGATCGTCTTCCTCCACTCTTCACTATTCTCCCAATCAAATTCCTCCAGACGTAATTCCCTCGTTCCTCTTTCAATTTTCTCTATCCGTTTAAGTCTAGGTCGACCACGTCTTCCTCTTCCAGTTGAGTTCCACTGTAAACTTGTCTTGGTAATCTTATCTATGAACATGCTGAGGCAGCGCCGTGGCTCAGTGGTTAGACCCCTTGGCTCTCACAAAAGAGGCCCGGGTTCGATCCCAGGCGACCGCAAAATGAGATTTGTGATGGACAACACGGCGCTGGGGCGGGTTTTCTCCGGGACCTCCGGTTTCCCCCGCATCTCATTCCACGGTTCTCTATCTTCATCTCATGTATCATCAGTGTCGCCGCCTGCGGTGCCGTATGTAGTAAAAGCGGCCGTTAAACACTACACATTTCATTTACGAACATGCTCCTACATGTTGATGTATAAAATTTAAAATTGTATTTTGAACTTCCATGGTTTGTCTTATCACTTTGTTAGAGATTTTTTTTTCTAGTTTAGAGCTTCTAGTGGACCTCCTGAAACAGTCCATATAGTCCACTTCGGTAGATAATAGTTTTAAATTGAAATTACTATTCAGTATCGAATTTTCTGCTCCATAAGTTAATGTACTTCTAATTATTGAGTTATATTTGTAATTTGGTTTCTAAAGTTTTGTCCCATAAAACTACATTTAGCATGGATATTACCGTTCAGCCTTTTTGAATCCTATATTTAATATCCCCTTCTTAACTATAATTTTAACTTATCTTCACTCCTAAATACATTCTATCTTCGCTTCTTATGATGTATCCCATAATTTCTTCTAAAATTAGGTTTTTTCTTTATTTTCTCATGAAAAATAGAGTGTTTTATTTAAATTAATGTTTGATCCCCATCTATTACACTGGTTTTCTACTCATATGTTGTAAATCATAATAATAATCAAAAGAATATAAAAATAATATTTAAATGGATCCGGATATAGCTTCATTTACAAATTTGCAACAATGTGAACAGCCTGGATATAAGCTTGAAGTACAAATGAAATGTATGTACCGTCCACGACTTTCAAAAATTGTCTCTATCCTTATTTCTAACTATTAACAGAACGTGTCGATGTTGGTCCATTAATATCTATGTGCTATCAATCTCTAATGCAGCTATTGACCCTAGCTGTAGGTCTAATGCATAACAGACCAGTAATTTGTTGCGCAACTGCCGAGGAAGTTTCCGGAATAGACACGTTAATTACTCACCCGCTCAAAGAAACTCTTATCTCTAGGTTGGTTTCGAGTTATCACTCACAAAGCCACTGTGAACCTCTCAGGCTATAAAAGGTACATTTACTGCTGTTTTACACAGTTACACGGTTCACCAGGAAGAGACACAACAGTGGACAGGATGGCCAAGGTGGGTTTTCTCACTTATTTAATTGTTTTTAGCATTTTGAAATCAGAAACGTAATTTGTACTTTCTATATCACGTAAGTATTGCATTCCATCCAGAAATTCAATGTCGAGATGTTACCGATCCGTGCGGTGTGTGTCTCCTGCGGGACGAAATTCCGGCACACCGGGGCCTTCCGGCATGTGCCAGAATTTCGTCTCTCATGAACTCTTTTAAATGCTAATACATATATTGACATGGGACTGTTACTTTTAAGACGTTTAGAAATCATCAGTCTTGGCCTGGCGTAACCCATGACTTGAGATCAATAGGCCAGGGCCTAAGCAGCTGTCACCCAGCGCATCTGTATGTGTGTATAAACAGATATACTCTAAAACAGTCGGTTAAATACCAACATAGAGTTACTCGACATTCATCATTCCTGATAAGGGAAAACCCCGGAAAAAAACTTTCCAGGTAAATCACCCTGACTGAGATTTGAACTCGAGACAGACATGTTACCATCTAGGTACTGAGGTGGGCAAGTACCTACACTGTTTGCTGACATAGTTGGAAGAAGTTCGTTAGAGTCATACATTACAATAAAAAGTTGTATGGGAAAGAGAGTTTATATTAACAAACTAAATAAAAATCAAAGGGATGGTATAGGGAGAGTGAAAGCGGATGTATGGAGACTGAAAGTGATCAGAAAACTGTTCACAATGACAGTGGCCTATGTGTGGAGAAAAGAAAATATAGAGCATAAACTATTTGAGTGTGAAGGGACAGATTTATGAAGACAAAAATGTAAGTAATCTTTATTCCCATTTATTTACAAATTATTATACATTTACATACTTACCATTACACCAAGTTGCTGCTTACCCTTGGGCCCAATAGACTCGAACTCTGAGGTTGTCCCTATTGGCAACTTATCTAAAATAACTTCATCTTCATTTTCGTCATATTTACTTATCTTCCTCAACCATTTGAATTTTACTTTGCCCAAAAAGTTCCCAATTTCAATTACATTTTTCCTAGTTTTTACTCTCATTAACTTCATTGCTTGAATTTCTTTTGGTAGCCTTGCCCATTCTTTTTTTTTTTTACATATCTTCTCCCTAAGCAGCCTAGTTTCTTCACATTCTTAAAGTAAATGTCATTATTTATCCCTTTGGTGACACAGTTGGAATTTCTGCAGGTCCCTCCCTCTTCCCAAACCCTTCAATCACAAGAATGTATAAATGACGAATTTCTCATAATGGATGGAAAGATCGTATTTATTAAAATTTTTAGTAAAGACTATATGAAAGCTGGAGAGTTTTTATATAAACAGAAATTGAACTGGTCATTAAAAATAGAAGTAAACAATGTGCAATTTTAATGCAATTAATGTTTAGCTAGTAGAAGTTGTAGACCGTATGTGGTGAGTTACCAGCCTGGACTGAACACTTAACCATATTCCTTGTAGTTTGTATTTGTAGGAAGCTTAGTACAAATAAATAAAGCAATCAAAAAATGTAAGTGCGAGGTCGTCCCAGGATGCGACATGAAGATTTTCCAGAAAACCCCTCGACTCCAAACTACCCTTTATATGGAAACATTTTCGAAAGTGTTGATTTCCTCAAAGAAGTGGTTTTGAGTAAAATATATGTTTAATATATTTTCATGGTAAATGAAAAATACATACATATATCTTGAATTTTCTGGAAAAAGTCCCTTAATCCTCATTCTGTATGGGTTTTACCTAACCGTGAGAAATAGACAAAATCGTAATACAGAAAATTATATAGATATCATTAAAGTGTTCAATTTATGTCAAATAATTGTTTAGTGAAAATACCATTCCTTGTTATTTGTTTGAATTTTCTAATGTTTGTACTTTTCGGAAATAGCAAATCGTTATTCGTTCTTTTTTATCCCGTTCATGCAAAGAAAATGAAATTTAAAGGTCATCACATAGTGACCACTTAAATTTTTTTATCTATCGCTTAAGCTTATTGTATCCCATTATTCCATTGTACAGTAGAACCTCATTCATCCGGATCAACTGGGACCAGGGCGATTTGAGTTAACCAAAATCCATGTTATCCAGATTATGACGAAAGAATGATAAATAAACATGTATAACATCATCGAAATATTATAATGAAGTTTAGAATACTCTTGGCACATTTTTATCTAGAAACACATACTGTATGTACGTAATAGTCTATGCATTCGCACTGTACTCAATATAGCTACAAACTACTGGGTAGTAGAAAAGGCAGTGAGCTTCTGCTGTCTCAGTATAGTGTATCGCTTACGAGCAGCGCGATCTTACATCCGCTTTTTACATTTTTGATCTTAATTTACGTCCTCCAACATTTAGTCATATCGAACGATGAATGAAATGGCTGAAATGATGCTCAATGCGCCCGGGGTCCATGGAGCTTTGAGGTACCCGACATTCGTTTTTCAAGGTAACTCACCCTGACCGAAATTCGAACTTGGGACCTCTTGAACGTGAGGCAGACATGATACCACCACGCTACCGAGGCGGGCGCTTTTACATTAGAAGTTCATTTGGACTCGGAATAAAGCATCAAAATTCTCTATGTTTGTTATTGCTTGTGCGTGGGTCATAACCATAGCTGGTTCAACACTGAATCTGATACTCTTCATTTTCATTTTCAGTAACACTACATGATGCAACAATGTCTTCCTCTGTAATTGGTTTATAACATCCGTCATTGTCAATTTGCAACCAACTGTCAATGTGTTGTTCATCAACATAGGAACAGCCATACATGCTTTTAAAAATCATGTCACCCTTATTTTTTCTTCCTCAATCTTGTTTTTTGACAAGTCACACACACCGGGTCACAACTTTTTCCATGATTTCATCAAAGTTTCTTTTCCAACCATCCCCAAGCAGGTGGGTGAGGGCAATTAATTCATCCGCTAGCAAGAGAATTCGAGTAATGTAGCTATTGAAAATAGCAATTTATCGTCTGTAAAACAAGTTTTCATTTACTACGCTAAACAACATAATTTTCATTTCAGAAATGGTCTGGGTTCACGAGGTTTTACTGTACTTACAACAATGTGCAATAAAACTATTTGTTCAAAAGATATTTCACTTAACATGAAGTAAATACAATAATAATCGATTGTAAGCGTAGTTTGCAAATAAGTGTGTAGAGAAAATGATGTAAGTGCATATATAATATTTTTGTTGTATTGTGGAAATGTGCTGTAAATATCAGTTGGAAAGGAAATTTGAGAAGGAAACATCACAAAGTTAAGTTAGGGAGGTATTTTTCAGTTCTGGGGTTTAACGAAAACCTAAGCCAAAATAGAAAGATAGAAAAAGAAAAAGCTACAGCTACTCACAAGGGAACTATCGCTGTACTCACGCATCTAAAACTTTGATGGTATAACGCCTGCTGTACCATGTGTACCAAAATTCGGCTTCGGAATAGAACAGCCCAAAGCTGAAGCCTGCAAAGTGTCGCATGCGACCACTTAACACGTAGTTGCCGGACATCCCTTTGATTGTGTGTGTGTGGGGGGGGGGGGGGGGGGAGCGACGCTCCTTACGTACGCCATGTGTACTGTCCGGCCGTTCTATCTCCGGCTCTGACAGTTCTCGAGAGGGGGAAGCGCGTTGTTGCCAGTTCTTTAGCGGGAATTTCAAGCAGAGGAACATGTGTAAATATTTCACGCATTTGCAGATCGTAACTTCGTAAATGTACGTGGACAATGTGTATATACATGATCCCAGAATAGTTGCATATGGGGACAATATACCATTTACTGGAAAAGAAATAACAAAAGGCTACTTCGCACGAGTGGGAAATTCCTTTCTCGTATAATATTGATATACATGTCGCCTTATAGCATCCTTTTGAGATGCATCAAGTGAAGCTTTAAGGCTGCCTCGTTGCCTTTGCTTTTCCGGTGTACGCAGAACTGTAGACGGCGAACTTAAATCAGCTGGCACTCTTCCTTGGTCACATTCTTCCCACCTTCAAGGCGTCACAAACTCTGTCCAGCACCTTGGTAACAGGTAGTAGAGGTCCAACATTGTCCCGCTCCTTCTCGAAGTACTCACGTAGCCTGAATATAAATTTATGGCTTTGGCTCTTATAAGAACCGATTTTTTTCTTGAATTCTGACGAACCAGTAGCCATATTACTATAATAGCGATAATAATAAGTCTTACAGACGCTACAAATCGGAATTCACGCACACACAAAAAATTAAACAAACCATCAGCGCGGGATCCAAAAGCAACTAAAAGCCACGTGGTCCACACAAAATTGCAGCGGCAACACGGTGCTGGATTTGCAGGCCACGCCTAGCAGCGACAACGCTGATTGGCGCTAGCAGACGGTTTTAACTTCCTGACCACGACACCGGATGTACCAACTCCCAGTACTACCAACAGAAGCAGTTGGTGTGCGTGAAAGGTGTGAACGAAATATTCGAATAGAGTGATGTAAAGAATATCTTGCATGATTATAAAATTACAAGTTGGATTTCAATGTTTTGAGGCTAATATAGTCCTATACTCTCATTATAAAGATAATTCTGGCGATATGTTTTCAATTACTCATTATTATATGTTGGTACTATTAACCTTCCCCCTCCACCTCCTGCAGCCACTGAACGTCAGAGCCGGAGATAGAGCGGCCGGACTATAGACTACTATGGTCAGGGGTGAACAATCTCTCACATACAAATCTGTGTTACGCCTCTATGTCCCTGCGTATTCTGGACTCATTTTCGGGTACTTGTAGCTATACTCAGCACCCCACTTCGGCACACAGACCTCGCATAGAGTAGAGATGACGCCACCAAACTCTCAAGCGATTACAGGTATGAGCATATTGATAATTCCCTTGTCAGGGGATTTTTTTTTTAAATTTACGTCCTCCAACTTTAAGTCATATCGGAAGAATGGTCCTACCGAAATTTGAGCTGGGATCTTCCCGTTACCCAATCCATAGCTTAACAATTACCACTATAGTCTCTCTGTTGCCTTTTCTATGTAAGTGAATAAGCAATTTGTATTTAAATTCAATCTCTTCCATAGATGTGACACAAAATTTTCTAAGAAAATATCCTCACTTCAAATTATCATTTACATGCAAAAATCTTAGATTTTTTTGATTTTCCTAAAAATGGCTTTAACTATTTTGAGTAAAATATTGTGAATTCAAGTAATGTATAAGGAATAAAAGTGAAGCATTTTTACTTGGCCTTCAGGAAGAAGCCATTCGGCCATCGAAGGGAATCTATTTTCTCTAGGGGCACACATATACACGACACACATACACATATACAACCATGTCCGAGGCGGGATTCGAACACAATCCCCTGCGCGACGTAACGCTACAGACATACGCTCTAACGACCATGGCTACGAGGGCCGGCAAATGAAGCATTTAATTCATTGTAAATGTCTGTGATATCTTCTTTAATCAAAATAGATTTTGTGATGCTGTATAATTGGTAAAGAATAAGAGATGGGTTAAAACTTACTATATAAAACTTCTGCATCTCATTAAAACAGTTATTTCACGCCACACTTTTCGTAGCATTAGCCATATCTAATTATTAGTTTGAATTTTTCATTACTTTGCAAACAAAGTTTTGTCGCTATTCATTGTTTCTAGCTTTAGAGAAAGCCTTATTGTAAAAATGTTATTATAATGTGTTAGAAAGTTTTTCTGTAAAAATGTTTTCTGGATTAACATAAAGTAGATAGAATTGTACATAAGTTTTTGGAAGAGTAGCTTAAGAAAGTTCTAAAAAGTAAACGATAAAAATGGAGAAAGACATGTAAATGTAACACATGTTTTAAAACAAATTTTTCATACATTATTACTTTTTCAGCACATTGTTGTTTACTTATGTTTGCCTCGCTTTTCCTTACAGGTATTATTCCTCGCAGTATTCCTATTGGCGCTAACTGGCACGTATTGTTTTCCACCACGTAAGTTGTAACACATATTTTTCCAGAACAGTGTTTAAATAAAAAAGAAGAGATGCGTAGTTAGTTACTTAAGGATTCAATTGGGTGTTAAAGTTTTTACAATACATTGTTCATACAGCAGTAGTTCATCTTTCTCTAGCATCTCGAGATGGAAGCTGAGATTTCCAATTTAGACCTATGAAGGACTGTTTTGCCCGCCTTGGTAGCGTGGTGGTAGCATGTCTGCCTCATGTTCAAGATGTCCCGAGTTCAAATCTCGGTCAGGATGAGTTATCTGGATAAGGTATTTTCCGGGGTTTTCCCTTGTCCTGTAAGACGAATGTCGGGTAAATCTAAGCTCCATGGACCCCGGTCTCATTTGAGCATCATTTCATCCATTCCACTCATCGTCCGATATGACTTACCGTTGGAGGACGTAAATTACAAAAAAAGGACTGTTTTACTCATTCGTTTCATAAGATAAATAATAATATAAGTTCATTTCTTTGCAACTATCTCGTTCGAAAAGCAGCAACGAATGTATTCAACTATGGACGAGCTTTCGGTTCATATACCCTCTTGGAAAATTCGCCTTCACTCTTTCATATTGTATTCCCTTGCTACAAAGTTCATATCACAGTATTGCTGTCGGCGTATTACTTCTCTACATTACTGTCCGGCCGTTGTATCTCCGGCTCTGACGTTTTTCGACTGTAAAAGGTGGAAGTGGAAACCTAATAGTACCAACATACAGTAATGAGCAATTGAAAACATATCCTCAAAATTATCTTTAGAATTAAAATATAGGACTATATTAACTTTAAAACACTGAAATACAATTTACAATTTCATCATAATGCAATATATTTATTACAACACCACTCTATTCGAATATTTCATTCACACCTTTCACACACACTAACTGCATCTGTTGGTAGTACTGGGAATCTCTACATCCGGTGTCGTGGTCAGGAAGTTAAAACTGTCTGCTAGCGCCAATCAGCATTGTCGCTGGTAGGCGTGGCTCCCGAAACCAACACCGTGTTGCCAACTTAAATTTGTTTGAGCCACGTGGCCTAATAGCGGCTTGCGCTGGTGAACTTTCTTTGGTATATTTTTCGTGCGTGAATTCCAATGAGTCCTATTATTATCGCTATAATAATAATAATCATCTGGCTACTGGTTCGTGAAATATGCAAATACATGAAATATTTAAAATACGCATTGTTCCTCTGCTTGAAATTCCCGCTAAGAACTGGCAACAGCCTGCTTCCCCCTCTCGGGAAATGTCAGAGCCGGAGATAGAACGGCCGAGGTATAGGATACATTAGTGACCGTAACATATGCCCTATTACTGCGTTTTCAAATTTATATCTGTGTACTGTTATGGCCAGAACTTATTTTTCACATTACTATATACAAATTCAATTTTCTCACGTTCTGTTAAACCATTACACCTGGAAAATGTATTAAGTATATTCAAAAATGAAAACTCCATTCAAGTTTTATTTGCAGTTCAATTCTAAGTTTCTGTGAGAGAAAAAGAAGAGTAATGCATACAACCATTTATTTAAATATCACAACAGATTAAATGTATTACAATAAATAAAATAACGATTATTCCTTAAATGCCAAAATTTACACAGTGCCATTAAATTAAAATATGTTATTAGCATTCTTTAACATAAATTATGGTTAATTAACTAAAAATATTATTTTCTCTTAAGTGCCGCGCCGTGGCTCAGTGGTTAGACCGCTTGGCTCTCACCAAGGCGGCCCGGGTTCGATCCCAGGCGACCGCAAAGTGAGATTTGTGGTGGACAACATGGCGCTGGGGTGGTTTTTCTCCGGGACCTCCGGTTTCCCCCGCCACCTCATTCCACCGGTGCTCCATCTTCATCTCATGTATCATCAGTGTCATCGCCTGCGGTGCCGTATGTACTAAAAGCGGGCGTTAAACACTACACATTTCTCTTTACGGTGTATTCAACGATTGTAGTTAAAATTGCTTTTTGTTTCAGCGAAATTCAAATTAGGAAATTTGAGAGCAAACTATAATGGCAAAAAGTTCTATTTAAGATCACTTTAGTGTTCTAAATATGCAATTTTGTTAAATTTATTAAATAATAATAATAATAATAATAATAATAATAATAATAATAATAATAATAATAATAATAATAATAATAATAATGATGATGATGATGATGATGATGATGATGATGATAATAATGATGATAATAATAATGATGATAATAATAATGATGATAATAATAATGATGATAATAATAATGATGATAATAACAATGATGATAATAACAATGATGATAATAACAATGATGATAATAACAATGATGATAATAACAATGATGATAATAACAATGATGATAATAACAATGATGATAATAACAATGATGATAATAACAATGATGATAATAACAATGATGATAATAACAATGATGATAATAATAATAATGATAATAATAATAATAATAATAATAATAATAATAATAATAATAATAATAATAATAATAATAATAATAATAATAATAATAATAATAATAATAATAATAATAATAATAATAATAATAATAATAATAATAATAATAATAATAATAATAATAATAATAATAATAATAATAATAATAATAATAATAATAATAATAATAATAATAATAATAATAATAATAATAATAATAATAATAATAATAATAATAATAATAATAATAATAATAATAATAATAATAATAATAATAATAATAATAATAATAATAATAATAATAATAATGATGATAATAATAATAATCAATTGGTATCTTCTTGTCGAAAATAATAATTTAATCTATCCTTAAATAAAATTCTACCAAACAAAGACAATAATCTATATACAAATTGTTATAATTAAAGGTAAACAAATAAAATGAGTAGTCAGTGTTGTTCACTCTAATAAACATTCTCAACAAAATAACCTTACTATGGATTTTTATTTACATACACCGTAAACAGTTGAAATTGACATACCGGACTGGACTGGACTACGCCATGGAGGGGATTCGTCACGGAGGCCCAAACTTAGTCTATTGTACCTATGTCCCCAAGTGGGACACCCCCGGCAGAAAGGATGAGGTGAGAAGAGACAGAGGGAAACTGTTTCAAGGAGCCCCGGAAATGCAGAGGGCAGGGTCTTTTCACTTTACCAATTGTAAACTCCCCGGCAGACCAGCACAACCAGCATCGCACCCACATTGGTCCAGAAATGGTCCACCGGTCGACCCGGAGATCGTCCTACCGAAGGAGTAAGTGCTTGCTTACCAGGAATATATTCTGCCGTTCAACGCCAAGACACCCGCCGACACTTTCTACCATCAGATGGTGTGAATGATAGTGGAGATGAAATAGAGGGACAGTAAATTCGGGGGTATAATTAATCTACCCAGAATTCGCCTGGCGACCCTGGAAACCCCCCGAAAGCCGGCTACGGGAATCGAAGCCGAGCCTGCCGAATGCGGGCCACAGGCTAAACCGCCTGAGCCATCCCGCTCGGTGATACACTGGTAAACTCTGTATGTTAATTTCACCTCTCCATTATTAGCAGTTCTGGATATTTCTAGCAGAACTTAAATACCTTCAATATTTTGTCTTTTCTCCACTCCGTAACGGTTTTCCGGGCTTGTGTTTAGCAAGATTCTCCCGTTCCGTCATACATACTGTTTTGTTTTTCTTTGTTGCCCCGTGCCACACCTCCCAGATACGCCGTATAAGTTGGTTTAGTTACAATTCTTTTAGTGTATAGTTATATAAGTGAACTAGTACTTATTAGTTTAGGTTTAGAAGAAGTGAAGTGATTTTTTAAACCTTAGTAATACTACTTTCACGTGGGACTTTTAGAGGGCAAAGCTTCAAGTAAACCGTAAAGGAGCGCTGTGGTCTACTTTGACCCCATGATGTACAATAACATACATTCAATTACCAAATGATATAGTCATTCATTTTCATTTATACTCGTGGAATGTAAAAGTTGTAATTTTATTGTTTAAAATATTTATATGAAAGTTGCAGATCTTCGTACATAAAATATATGTATGTACATACGAGGATTATTCGTAAAGTAAGGTCCGATTCGCCGTAGATCATCGAATTTCGCGTGAACATTGAAACGCGCATGCGGACCAACTCCCGGCATGCCCTGCGCGTAAACGATACCATTCGCATTGGTAGTGGTGCAGTGTGACAGTACAGTTACAGTTAAAAATGTTTCAAACAATCGAATGGCCCTAAATACGGTCTGTGATTCGGTTTTTGACAGCAAGGAACATTTCAGCAACGGACATTCATCGACAGATCAGTGAAGTGTAAGGCTCCAATACGATGAGTGACGGAAAAGTGCTTAAGTGGGTTCGAGCTTTTGAAAGCAAGCGCAACAATGTACATAATGAACCACGATCAGGCCGGCCATCAGCGATCACAGAAGATCTGGTCAATGCCGTGGATGAAAAGATCCGTGAAAACCGGCGATTCACAATTTTCACTTAAGCAGTGGAATTTCCGATTGTGGGTAGAACAACTCTGTACAAAATTGTTTCTGAAAATTTGCAATTTCGCAAATTGTGTTCACGTTGGGTTCTTAGGCTGCTTACTGAGGAACACAAAATGACAAGAATGGCTTGTGCACTGAACTTTTTGAGCCGATGTCATGAGGAAGGAGATTAACTATTGGAACACATTGTCACTGGGGACGAGACGTGGGTTTCTCACATGACTCCTGAGTTAAAACGTTAATCGATGGAACGGCGCGACACATCACCAGTCAAGGTCAAGAGCAAGGCCAAGCAGACAATCTCAATACGGGAAGTGACTAACCTCCAAAGTGCAATACAGGATAAGCGACGTGGCGTTCTGACGTCTGCAGTGTTGTTGCTGCATGACTACCAGACCACATTCTGCCAGACGAACCCAAGATCTCATCAGCTCTTTTGGATGGGATCAGATTGACCACCCACCGTATTAAAGTCTGTTTAGTTAACGGGTGTGCAGTTCCCACTCAAAGGGACCGCAAGGGACCTGACCTTCCCGCCCACTAATGACCGTCATAAATCTATCTCCACACTTCAGAAATGGAACACTGTCGTTGAGGACCAATAGTAACCCTGATTTTCTCGAAGTGACAGTCTCATGTTTACTCCACGTGGAGTCTCAGTTGCCAAAGTTCCAACTTCCAGTTGATCTGTTTCATTACGTGCAGAAATTCGTTGTGTGTCACGATGTGGAGACCGTGGGAGGGAAATGCAGTGGTAAATGCAAATGAAGTAGTAGGTAACTTTCAGTCAAGTAAAAATAATCAAAGTGATGACAATAGTGTGAATAACTGAGCCGAGTTATATTACTGGAAAAGCCTAAAAAAGAACAAAGTTATAACGAGAACTGTTTCTAAGCAAATTCAAGCGCGTGTTTTGAACACATATAAATATGTGCTGACAAATAATCTTGGTAAGGGGTCGTGCAATGAACCTGATGATAAGTTCTAGGTATTCACAGAAATACAGTAAGAAATATTGTAGCGAAAGGAATACCAAAGACGCAGATCAAGTGCGAAAACAAAAGGAAACGTTTCTCTAAAGTAGATAATTTCACATGCGATTTAATTCGTCGAGAAATTTATAGATTCTATACAAAAGGGGAGCGGCCACCTTAGACGAATTGGTTGCACATTTACAAGAAATTTGTGATTTTCCTTATGGGCACTGCACTTTGCGCGGCCTCCTAAGGGAACTGGGTTTCAAATACTGCACATTGAATAAGCTAAAGGTTACTTTAGAATCCAGTAGAATTGTAGCTTGGTGATATATATCATCAAAACTAAGAAAGTTTTGCAGTAATGTACATAAGATAATTTATTTAGACGAAACCTCGTACGATACCCATGACGTATAGAGAAAGGTGGCAACCTTGCGGAAAGGTCTGCGAGGAGGCGGGCCAGGGTTGTAAAACGATTATAAGGGTTCGTCAAAGGCAGCGGCCGACTGCACATGGGTTAACTAAACAGACTTTACCAGACCTGGCGCCGAGCGATTTTCATTGTTCCGCTACCTAAAGGAATTTCTCGGTGGCAAGCGCTTCCGCGCAGATGACGGGGTGAAAGAAGCAGCTGAAGACTGGTTATCCTCACAGGCGGCAGAGCGTATGAAGTCGGTATACTGAAGCCTGTAGAACGTTATGACAAATCTTTAAACAAATATGGCAACATGTAGAAAAATAAAGAAAGATGTATGGAATCCAATAAAAAAACATTTGCAAATATCTATGATGGTTTAATTTATAAAAAATAACGGACCTTACTTTACGAATAACCCTCGTATATACCAAATACCTATCATGCCTCTATGCATCTGTTTGGAATAGTTCTGTTGTTATTGTTATGGAAATTTTAGTGTGTCCAGCACTTATTTCTTCTCTTGTGTTTATTACAGTTTACCCATTAGAAGGTCTTCTCCCGCCATTTGAGCGACCGCACTTTCCAGAAATAGAAATACCAAATGGGCCCAAGCTGCTGGAAAGATTCAACAAATCCGGCTGCCTAAAGGAAGAAATCGGCGACCAATGCGCAAATAACTTTACATTTGTGATCTATAGACATGATTTCCAGAACTGCGTTTATTTCACGTACGGAGGTTGTATAAATAACCAGAGAAGGTGAGTTGGATAATTTAGAATATAAAAAACTTGGTGAAACATTATCTATTTTATTGCAGTATCCTTAAACTACGCGTTGCAAATTCTTATGACTTTTACTATATTGTCACCCGAGCTTCGGAACACCCTATAGACTGGGCGAGCAGCAGATGGGTCGGTGTTCGCCCCGCCCCCTCGTTTGTCTTATAGCGTTAAGAAGGGAAGGCTGGGACAAAAAACATCACGGCGCCGTCTCTTTCTGTTCCACCTGTGTTCTCGAACTTACAGGATATTTCCTCTAATCTGGAACCTTCCGATCGACCCGCTGGCCCTATATAAGCAGCACGTCGAGTTAGTCAGTCAGTTCTTGGTGTAAGAATGCAGTGCTAGTGTACGACGAGAAGACTGTGTGAGAGCATCGGAAGATTGTACGTAATTACGAGTGAAAGTGAAATTGTCACGGACGAACTGGTGAATCGTAATTGTGTGCATTACGTAATTTTGTGTAATTGGCAAGAGTCTAACTGTAAGTCGGTGGAAATAAAGAGCATTTTTGAGTGGTGAAATTGGACTTTTCATTTCACGAACCCACAAAGTCACAATATAATGACAACGAGGCAAACTGTATTCATCTACACTTTTTGTCCAGTGAATAAATAATTTAAAATCTGGTAGACATTTCTAGTTGTTCACTTTTGTGCTGTGGTGGTGGCTTTTGTGCCTCACATTCAAGTGGCTCCGAGTTCGAATATAGATAAGGGCGAGTTATCTGGAAAAGATGAAAGCCGGGTAACCCTGACGTACATTCCCGTTGTTTGTCTATTTACCGTTTCGTCAACTACGTAATTTTACGTGCTTTATTACCGTTTCGTCGACTCAAGACTAATTGGCTATGACCCTTCCCGTTTCGTCGACGCAGGTAAACAACCAACTCAACCCTTTACTACTCGTATCTTACAGTGACTTAGCTTATTGCAGGCGTTCAGTGAGTTAACAAAGGTAAATTCAGTATTCAGTACAGCTTAAAAAATGGAGTTTGAAATTGTTGAATAGAAAAGAGGGAAACCGATAATTCTGTATGCCAGGTACAGGCTAACGTTTAACAAAGTTTAGCAGAAACAAAACAAATGATGAACCTGCTGTACACGCAAATGCTCTGGAAATATTACAACCGACTCACAGATATCAGCAATACTTAAGAACAGTGTCCATACTGTGAACCTGACATTGCCAAAAACGAAGTTCAAATGTGCATTATTAAAGTCAGAAAGAGAACCAGAGAAGAGCAGACGCCGAAACGCGAAATATATTGTCAAGAAATTGTAAGTTTTAAAGCCAAAGGCTTAGATTTTGTGACCCAAATACCTACATTCGCCTCATTGAAACATTCTTTATATAGTAAAAGACACAGTGCTTTGAGAGTATATACGAGGGCTGTTCCATAAAGAATGTTCACAATTTTTTTGACAACATACCTTTAATGCGATTCACTTGTCCCAGCGTTTCTGCCAGTCTTCAAAGATATGTTGGAAACTATTTTTGAGAGATCCTTCAAAATCGCCTCCACAGCCTTCACCATTGCCTCTGATGATGGATAATGCCTCCCATGAAGGTGTTTCTTCAAGTTAGGGAATAGAAAAAGGTCACATGGGGCTAAATCCTGACTATAGGGAGGGTGAGGGATGCACTTCAACTTGATTTTTGCAAGATATTCAGCAACAACATTGGCAATATGCAGCCGCGCCTTATCATGGTGCAGCATCCAGCGTGTTTCACGTAAATGTGGTCTTTTGCGCCTGATATAGACTTGCATTGTTTTCAGGTTATCCCTGTAGTATTTTCCAGTTACTGATGTGTGTGCAGATAAAACATACTGATAAACCATTCCATGAATATGAAAGAATGAGATGGCCATAACTTTCCCAGCAGAAGCAACTACTTCTGCTTTTTTAGGGGTTGGTGATGAAGGAGATTTCCACACTGAGCTTTGCTGTTTGCTCTCAGGATCAAAATGATGTAGCCAAGTTTCATCAACAGTGATTACGTTTGAAAGAAACTCCGGATCTTCCTCTAACATCAACTTTAACTGCATGCAGACCTGCATGCGAATGTCATTTTGTTCGGGAATCAATAGTCTTGGAAACCATCGCGCACAAACACGTCTCACGTGTACTGTTTCTGTCACCAAAGTGTGGGTGGCACCCAATGAAATGTTCAGTGTTTCAGAAAGTGATCTTAAGGCGATTCGTCGATCCTCTCTCACAATGGCAGCAGCAGTGTTGATGTTTTCTTACGTAGGAGCAGTAACTGGAGAACCGGGTCCACCTTACTTTGAAATTGATTGTCTCTCCTCTTTAAACATTTTAAAGCACCTTCGAGCTGTGCTGTAGGGAAGAACAGACTCCCATAGGCCTCCTGTAACATTGTATAGGCCTCAACTGAACATTTCTTGAGACGAAAGAATAATTTCAAAGTCGTATATTGTTCCTCGCGTGTTACCTCCATTGCAGTGGTAGGCGATACTGAACATGTCTGAACTTGCCTGGTTCTCACAGGCGCGAACCAGGAGTACCAACAATGAAACTACTACGGGATGTTTGTTTCACATTAAGCTAACAGAATATAACAACATTGAATTTTAGTGCGAAAAATTATGGCCGTAAAAAAATTATGATCATTCTTTATTGAACAGTCCTCGTACACTCACAACTCGTCGCCAAGATATTATTATTCCGAAAAATTTCGTTCTTTTGGATAATGGCACTGAGGACTTATCTCCAGGCATTGTCAGAGAATGCAATTTTGATTGTACCATTTACTAAGTATTGTTTGTTGGATTAATTAACACTGTGGTGCAACTACATTGTATATGAACCTTCAAATCGTGCATTTTCGATAAAATCTCAGTCTAATTTTTGAATGGAATACAGTAGACTGCTTCTACTTACTGCAAGCACCAAGTAGAAGTAGAAGAAAATAAAACCCACATATAGATCATTGTATATCATAGGAATGGATGTTGTGGGATTTTAGATGATCTATGGAACGCATCTGATGTACAATCACTGGGTACTAATGAATTCTTTGTATTTGATTTCAGAGTTTATACAGCAAAAGAATGCAACGGGAAATGCGCTCTTTCACCCAGCACAGGAACTGGTAAGATTATTTCTTTGTTACTTCCTTTTTTGACGCAGCAGAATTTATATAGAAACTTGCGTAAACTTGTTAGATTATACCATAAAATTAAGTCTAGATGTCTTCAATAAAATATCATGTTATAGTCGATCTTAAGATCACTGAAACCAGTATAAAATTTCACATAGGACATAATATGGTATAGATCTCCAGCTGATGGAGATGGGCGTGATAGCATGTGCTCAATGTGCTGAAATGCTCCAATCACAACATTGAATATTTGAGTGGAAGAAACGCTCATATAGGTAGGCGGTAGAGAAAACCAAATCACGTGTAAAAATTCTGATCTCTATCTACTGATGGCGTGCAGCAGAATATATAAGTAAAGAAATTATTAATATACGGAGAGACCCGTCCGCGTCCTCTGCACTCGTTATCGTCTGCCACTATCATACAATGGCAAGGATAAAAATATGCAACACTAACTATATTATTTAAGGTCATACCGAAACTGGCCACCAACGCTGCCCATACATGTCTGGCACGTCTTTCGGAAACCGTACATCACTTGCCGTAGTTCACATTGGGAAATTTTGGCATTTCTCCATTAGTGGAGAAAGAGTTATAAGCCCAATTTTTTTCGAGTCAATAATTAACGCAGTCTTCGAATTCATTCTCCGATTTAGAGTCACTTTCCTCTAAATTTATTATGTTGTCAAATGCTAGGCTTTGGCAATGAAGCCATTAGCTCTCTTGCTCTCCAATATTTCTGTGTAGTGGATCCGGCAGGTAGGGCTTCACAGGTTAAAAGATGTTCTTCAGTCATTTCCTCTTCTTTGTTGTCAAATGCTAGGCTTTGGCAATGAAGCCATTAGCTCTCTTGCTCTCCAATATTTCTGTGTAGTGGGTCCGGCAGGTAGGACTTCACAGGTTAGAAGATGTTCATCCGTCATTTCCTCTTCTTTGTTGTCAAATGTTAGACTTTGGCAATGAAGCCATTAGTTCTCTTGCTCTCCAATATTTCTGTATAGTGGATCCGGCAGGTAGGACTTCACAGGTTAAAAGATGTTCTTCAGTAATTTCCTCTTCATTGTTCTTAAATGCCAGGGTTTGGTAATGAAGCCATTAGTTCGCTTGCTCTCCTATATTTCTATGTAGTGGGTCCGGCAGGTAGGACTTCCACAGGTTAAAAGATGTTCTTCAGTCATTTCCTCTTCTTTGTTGTCAAATGCTAGACTTTGGCAATGAAGACATTAGCTCTCTTACTCTCCTATATTTCTGTGTAGTGTGTCCGGCAGGTAGGACTTCACAGGTTAAAAGATGTTCTTCAGTAATTTCCTCTTCTTGGTTGTTAAATGCTAGGGTTTGGCAATGAAGCCATTAGTTCTCTTGCTCTCCAATATTTCTGTATAGTGGATCCGGCAGGTAGGGCCTCACAGGTTAGAAGATGTTCTTCAGTCATCTCCTCTTCTGTGTTGCAGAGAGGACAATTTGGACAATTGGACTTGTAAGTGTTTGGCCAAATAATCATGTTCTGTAAGGAATCTAAAATTTGCTACTGCAGCTTTTCGTGGGATTTCTGGATTAATTTCTGGATTTTTAATTAAAATGTTCCATTTTTTTATCTGTGGCTTTGTTAGATATTGATTGGTTTTTTTTATATTTGCTGTTGATTAATCTTTTTATGGACGTAAAGGGTAGGATTTTACTTTGTTCTGAATTAAATTTACACCTTT
Source organism: Mantis religiosa (assembly GCA_030765055.1). NCBI lineage: Eukaryota > Metazoa > Arthropoda > Insecta > Mantodea > Mantidae > Mantis > Mantis religiosa. Next base: position 22,447,868 of record CM060954.1, read on the forward strand.
TTTGGCAAGGAGGTCGGCTGATTCATTTCCAGCAATTCCACAATGTGCAGGTATCCACTCTAATATAATTCTTTTCTGTAGTTTTTGAAGTTTTTGGATCATTTTGTGACATTCTTTAATTTGGATTGACCTCATTTTATTTGAACTTATTGCACATAATGGTGCGTTAGAATCAGAAAGTATGACAACATTTTTGAATTTATCTATTCTGTATAGAAGGTGTTGGAGTGAAATATGAATAGCCGTTACTTCTGCATCAGAATTTGTTGAGTTTTATCCTGCTGGTTGTTAGAATGAGAACAGTGCACACTTAATTCCTGCTCCTGATTTGTTGTCCAAGTTAGACTCATCTGTGTAGATATGTAACCATTCTTCAGGTGGGTATCTATTATTCACAGTAGAATTTATTATGAAATTGTCCAACATACACTCATGTGGCATTTATTTGCCGCTCGTAAGCGAATGCCGGTAGAGAAGCGGGGAGTGAAAGAGACGAAGCGGGGAGTGAAAGAGACAGATAGCGCTAAAACCACCCTTAGAGAGAGAGAGAGAGAGAGGGTAACAGAGAGAGAAAGAGACAGACACTTCCATGGTGTTCTTGCTATATCACGGAAGATCGGTAGCTTTCGTGTGGCTCTCAGGTTTCGAGAAACCTCGAGAAACAGCTGCTCGTGTATAAGTAAGAGTTCGGAGGAAGCCGAGGAATGTGCAGAGAAGTAGTCGGTTGAGAGTTGTTAATGGTGCAGGCTAGACGTGTGTCAGACGAACTTAAAGGCCTCGTACGTGTGTGTTACGTCATTCTTCTAATATCAGAGTTGTACAGTGTCTTTCTACCAAAATAAACAGCATTTTGATTTTCTACAACCTTGACTTTTAATTTTGTTAACCCACAAAGTCACAATATCATAAATTAATCCGCCTTTTTTCCAGTACATTTCTTCTACCCCCTTCACGTTTTACAGGCAGACTTGCATTTCACTTAAATCTCGTTCTTTGGATGTTACATTATATTTCGACGAATCTGCTTTTATGTGTGCTCATATTATCTCGATGGCATTCATATCACAATGATATGGAGGTAAGGTATGTCCATTTAATTCTTTTATGGGATTCTATTGCATACCGTTTGAACTCATCTTTGATTCTCTTAATTATGTTATACAACGCCCTTTTTATGCCATATTTCTATTAATACCAGGGGTGGCTTCTGAGGTAGTGCCACTGTGCCACGGCACCATCTGTATGAAAACGAAAGAAGGAGAAGTGTATAGGAATTGCGCAAAAAGAGTGTTTCTGTGTATCTGCTCCCTCGTGTGAATAGGTGCGTAAACGCAAGCGCTCTGTCCTGGTTGTTTTCCGCGGCTTGGCGCCGATTCCAGAACGGCACCGCCTACTCCCATAAGCGCCTGTGTTAAGGGTTAGGATGTCTGCTTATACACGGCTTCTTATGGGACAAGGTAGTGCCGAGAGTTCTCTGGCGCATAACTTACGCTTTATCCGCTAGAGTGCAATAAAGCACGGGACTTAAGATAACTGTCTCTCTGACGCAAAATCGTACACGAACGCTTCGTATCACATTCTCCATGAATTGTATTATCAAACTTTTACTATACACGTTACACCTGTGCGTAACAAGAGTACGGATGTAATAAATATCTATTTGCGTTTCCCTGTACGTTCTGTTTGCTACAGTATATTATAAAATACGATGGATTATTGATAATATTACCTAAATCGTTCGAAATTGGTACACATATTTATATTTTAACAATCCATATTTATTTATTTATTAATATTTGTTTTATTTATTTACTTATTTATGACACCGCCAATGCCTTATCGGCCGTCCCTGATTAATACTTTATTCTGTTTTTGTAAATAAGCAAGCCTTGCAGAGCTTGCAGCACCTATCGCTGACTGACTGAGATTAGGCAGAGGCAATATTCACATTTGTCACCCCGCCCTTGTCACAGGGAGGGGTAACGTTAAGTAGGTAAAGTTTCAAGTTAAACCAGATGAACGCTAGAACAGATGGTTAGAATAAAATTGAAAGGAAGTCACGGTGGGAAAAGGAAAATATATGTCATATTTAATTTTGCTGTTTAAGTTCCGCTATTGTAAGCGTAAAAAGGGATAATTTATCCAATTTTTAGAACATACAAAACCTAAACAGTGGATAGATAAACACATGGCTATTCCAGAAATGTAGGAGAAAAGATGTAAACGTATTCTTTGTTTTTCTTTAACAGCAACAACACATGGTAGCCACATAACAACACATGGTAGCAGAATAACAACAAATCCCACTACATTGGCTCCAAACACAGCTACAACAACATCCAGTCCCACTGAACGAACTACATTGAACACAGCAGCTGGATCCAGAAACACCACAACTACTTCTGCAGCTCCCATAACGAGAACTTAGTGAAACACAGAATACTTGTTTGCTTATCACAGAAGCTTACATTCTCCATGTATTGCGTCTTAATGCTTAATATTATAATACATAAATTTACGTATATCTGGTTATTTAGAGCAAATTTTTTTCTACATGTATTTTGATCCGTTTACATACATTATTTTGCTATAACTGTCTTAAAAGTGAATATGTTAGCTTTGTAAGTTTGTAATAAAGTAAAGGTTTTCGTATTCTTTATTTCTTCAATTTGCAACAATAAATTTATTTGTTCTGGAATCTATATATGTACATCTGAACAATAAAATTTTAAATGACATTGTTTCTAGTACAATTTATTGCTGTAATCTTGACAACTTGCATGGTAATATTTGTATCATTTTAATTATCCAGTAGCACAAATATCTTGCTAAAGAGAAAATAAAAAGCGTAAAACAAATAAAAAGCCACATGTAGTCTGAAAAATTAAAAGGAAATTACATCCTTGAAGGATGGCTGAATATAGCCATTTCATCTAAGTGTGGAAAACTGAATATACAGGGAGAAAACCAAAAGAATTTTACAGCAGCAATGTCATGTTGTTAGACATTATTCCAACGTTACAAGTGTTCAAACACTATTCTGAACCATACCGAAAGCTCGGTATAACGCGCGTGTGCCCGAAAACACGCGAAGATGTCGCTAGCTTAGCGACCCGCAGAACATGCACCTCTGTAACGTATGTGGTAGCGTATCTGCCTCACGTTCAAGAGGTTGCAATTTCAAATATCGGTCGGTTAGAGTTATCTGGATGAGACTTTTTATAAGGTTTCCCTTATCCTGAAAGATGAATGTCGCTAAGCTCTATGAGCCCTGGACTTATTGAGCATCATTTCACCCATCATCCGATATGACCTAACCGATTAAAGAATATTCATTAAATTCATTGTTTTAATGGAAATACGATTTTATATAAGTTGATATTTGTATTAAAACGTCGCAAAAGTCCCCTATTTTTTTAATTTACGTTCTCCAACGTCAAGTCATATCGACGATGAATGAAATGTGTGAAGTGATGCTCAAATCAGCCCGGGGTCCATGGAGCTTTGAGTTACCTGGCATTCGTCTTTAAGGATAAGGGAAAACTCCGGAGAAACTTTATCCAGGTAACTCACCCTGACCGAGATTCGAACTCTGGACCTCTTGAACGTGAGCCAGACGGGCTCCATCTACGTTACCGACGCGGGCCGTGCCCGAATTACTGGGTTTTATTCAAATGTAGTTCGCAACAAAAATCTAAGCCTATATATTTCAGTATAGTTTGATTTAGTCATTATGTTCACAAGAATACAATTGTTTATTATATAGATAATACTGTCCGGCCGCTCTATCTGCGGCTCTGACAGTTCTCGAGAGGGGGAAGCGCGTTGTTGCCAGTTCTTTAGCGGAATTTCAAGCAGAGGAACATGTGTAAATATTTCACGCATTTGCAGATCGTAACTTCGTAAATGTACGTGGACAACGTGTATATACATAATCCAGAATAGTTGCATATGGAGACAATATACCAATTACTGGAAAAGAAATAACAAAAGGCTACTTCGCACCAGAGGGAAATTTCATTCTCATAATTGATATACATATCGCCTTATAGCATCCTTTTGAGAAGCATCAAGTGAAGCTTTAAGGCTGCCTCGTTGCCTTTGCTTTCTTGGTGTACGCAGAACTGCAGACGGCGAACTTAAATCAGCTGGTACTTTTCCTTGGTCACATTCTTCCCACCTTCAAGGCGTCACAAACTCTGTCCAGCACCTTGTTAACAGGTAGTAGAGGTCCACCATTTTCCCGCTCCTTCTCGAAGTACTCACGTAGCCTGAATATAAATTCATGGCTTTGGCTCTTATAAGAACCGATTTTTTTCTTGAATTCTGACGAACCAGTAGCCATATTACTATAATAGCGATAATAATAAGACTTACAGACGCTACAAATCGGAATTCACGCACACACAAAAACTTAAACAAACCACCAGCGCGGGATCCAAAAGCACCTAAAGCCACGTGGTCCATACAAAATTGCAGCGGCAACACGGTGCTGGATTTGCAAGCCACGCCTAGCAGCGACAACGCTGATTGGCGCTAGCAGACAGTTTTTACTTCCTAACCACGACACCGGATGTACAGACTCCCAGTACCACCAACAGAAGCAGTTGGTGTGCGTGAAAGGTGTGAACGAAATATTCGAATAGAGTGATGTTATAAAGAATGTCTTGCATGATAATGAAATTACAAGGTGGATTTCAATGTTTTCAAGCTAATATAGTCCTATACTCTCATTATAAAGATAATTCTGACGATATGTTTTCAATTACTCATTATATGTTGGTGCTATTAACCTTCCCCCTCCATCTCCTGTAGCCACTAAACGTCAGAGCCGGGGATAGAGCGGCCGGACTATATTTACGCATGCCCTATGCGTAAAAATTAAAATTACAAGTCATGGTTTGAAAATTTAAATAATAATTGTTGTTAAAACGCCGGAAATGTGAATGACCCAGCTGTCAAATTGAGCTTCAGGGGAAAGAGGATTATGGTGTCTTTTCAGACAAGCTGGACTTCAACTTCTTTAGTATTTAAAAGACCAAATTGCCTGCAAAAGTCTAAGCCACCGATATGACCAGAGAAGCTGAGACAGTACAAATGAAACAACTTACAAAAATGTCATGCAGCATCCCTTTGATAGAATTACGATGGCATTCTCCGAAAACATACGCAGTGCTGATATAAAATCAATTATTTCTACCTTTCATTTTGTAAAACAGAGCATCGATCCTCTATGTACAATGTAAACCTAACCTGTACAGGATATTATTATTTTGTTTATTTTGCAGAGTCTAAAATTTCGAAATATAGTCATCATTACGCAATACAGCTAACGTAATAACAAAGCACTTGGTTTTATAACTTTCTTCCCCTTTCTCACGTGTCACTAGAGCACTTTTGGGGCTTGTACGTACCTACCAACCCGACTGCCAACATCAACATAGTTATGCAAGGCAGAAGTGAATAAATGATCACCCCAACAGTAACGCCAGCTTTCGACGGCGGGGTCGCTGCCTATCGCAGCTCGTCAATTGCTTCGAGACGCTGAATGGGTACCGATCCTGTCCCATAGATGAGATCGAACACGCTACATTTTGAGGTTCACCCTCTAGCCGTCTGTGCCACTTCGCAGAACGATTTTTATCAGCTTTTAGCTGAGACCCCAGAATTCCTAATAACTGGGATATATTGTTTTACTCCACAGACACGGTAACGGGGGAACTACGAAATAGACAACTCTGATTGGACAATGATTCTACGGCATCGTGTACGGTATCGCTAATTAGTCAACACATACGCCAAGGTTGTAAAGGTGACGTCAAAATTACGTAACAGCAGGCGTCATAGTGAAGTAGGCATGCAAATGGACTGGTATGTGAACAACTTTGCGCATATCTAGTAATACATGATAATTTCTAGGTGATAAACAAATTATGCAGACAACTTAGCATGTGGTGGGAGTCACAGGATTGCGAGTATTTCTGTCTCATTTTTGTAATACTTAGAGCAATGGCAGCCATCTCCCTTGCGTCATAATCCGCGGGCAAAATTCTCAGTGCCCAAAGTAGTTTAGTTTGTACTTAAACATACAATACTGTCTTACACTTTCATTCACAACCAAGTCTATTCTAAGTACAAATTTGCTAACTGCTTATTTTACGGTTGGTATTGGTATTGGCTCCCCGGCCGTTTACCCCTATTCTTGCCTTTATGTGACCTTGACCTAATATTCTGTTGTGTCCTCCATTTCTCTACCTCTTAACTTCATTATTGTTTTCATCCATTTCTCTTTGATTTTGTCTGCTTACTTCTCCACCTCCCTTATTCTTTTCTCTCCTTCCACGTAAGCATTTTATAGCTACTGCGTAAAAGCCCCTTTATTATCCCAGGTTTTATCCCATATTAATTTCCTAAAATTTTCTATTTCTTTAAATTCCACTACATAATACTCTATGCTTATTTTATTTTCACATTAAATCCACTCCATTAAATGAATACCCTTTCTATAAGGCCCTTGTCCTTAACCAAGCTAAACTGTCCTTCTCATATCTATCACATAGAAGAATATTGTGACTTTGTGGGTTCGTGAAATGAAAAGTCCAATTACACAAACTCAACAATGTTCTTTATTCCCACCGACTTACAGTTTAACACTTGCCAATTACACAGAATTACGTACTGCACACAATTACAATTCACCAGTTCGTCCGTTAAAGTTACACTTGCACTCGCGATTACGTAAACTCCGATGCACATACACAGTCTTCTCGTCCTTACACTAGCACTGAACTCTTACGCTGATTGCCAAGAACTCTGACTGACTGACTAACTGACTAACTCCTCTTGCACGACGTGTTGCTTATATAGGGTCCGCTTGCCGATCTGGAAGGTTCTCCATTAGATGAAATATCCCGTAAGTTCTAGAACACAGGTGGAGCAGAAAGAGACGGCACAGTGATGTTTTTTCTCCCAGCCACCTCCTGTCACCACTATAAGACAAACGAGGGGGGGTGGCTAACACGGACCTCCCCTGCTTCCCGCTCTCAGCTGCTTCTATAGGGTGTTCCAACGCTCGGGTGACAATATGTTTCCCTTCCCCATTCTCTCTTCATTTTGGGGTATACATTCCTACTTATCAAGATTCCTCATGTCACTTGTCTGTCAATGTCCTCTGTCCTGTTCTTAATCATTGTTTACATTTCTTTCTCCTTCCTGCCTGATGTCCCCCACCGCTATCTTAGTTAACAAAGTAATAGAGACGAGGCTGTGTCTGCCACACGTTCAAGACGTCCGGAGTTCGTATCTTGGTCAGGGTGAGTTTTTGTTGTAATTTTACGTCCTCCAACGTTATCATATCCAACGGTGAATGAATTGGGTGAAATGATGTTCATATGAGTCCAGGGTACATGGAGCTCAGAGTTACCTGACATTCGTCTTGAAGGATAAGGGAAAACTCTGGAAAAAACGTATCCAGGTAACTCACCCTGACCGAGATTCGAACTCGGGACCTCTTGAACGTGAGGCAGACACGGTGCCATCTATCCTACCGAGGCGGGCTGAGTGAAATACCTGGATAAGGTTTTTTTCCGGGGTTTTCCCTTATCCTCATAGACGAATGTCAGGTAACTCTAAGCGCCATGGATCCCGGACTCATTTGAGCATCATTTCTACCAATTTCATTTACCGTCCGATATGACTTAACAATGGAGGACGTAACTTGACCCGAAAAAAAAAGACGAGGATCGAAATGTTCAACTAACATTGGGAAGGTATAATGTCTAATGTTTCGACAGAGTTGTATTCTGAAATGCAATAATGACAATACAAATTATTTACAATTTACTAAAACTTTCAAGCCATCTCAGAGAGAATAGCAATATATTTATATAAAAAACATCCACAGTGAAACTATGTAATAATGGTTTTATTTTAATGTACTGTGCCTAGCCCTACCGGTGTCAAACCGATTGCCAATGTCACGTCCACATACCTTGATAGAGGTGTGCAATGACCCAACTTACAGCATCCCCTATCTCCCAGCAGGAATGTTGTCAGTATCGCTGCCTATCGGGCCCTCACTTTTTTCAGATGCTGAGTGGGTAGCAGTTTTACACCGACATTTATTCTCACACGGGTAGATCTATCCTGGGCACCTTCCGTGGCCGTGAACCAGAGCTCCACGCTTCAGTCTACTGCACAACGGCATAGAACTTTAATGTACTACTAAACACGAGCAGTAATTACAGGGTTATTCATTTGTATAAGTGTGGCAATTTAAGCAGTACTACCACAGCTTTCGGTTTGGATGTTTGGAAATAAACAGCCTCTTTTCTCTCTCTTTTTCTCTCCCCTCCCTATCTCTCTCTGATTGTTTTACACAATACGATATTCAGTGCCAGCTGGTAGGAAAAATTCGAGGAGAAGCATAAAACATATATTCATCTGTTTATCATATAAATGTAGAACACGCTTCTAAGCTCCAGTGTAACTAACACAACTTACTTCAATGTCTGGAATACAATTACGTCAATTAATATTCCTATAGATAATACAACATGAAAAAATGCTACGGTTAAAAACAACAAAATGGGAGAAAAGAGTACTACAACCAATCAAAATGATTCACAAACAAGTTTCCTACACAAAGTTACGGAATTAAAAACAGATCTGAATCTTCTTATTTCACTTTACTCAAAGAAAACACACTAACTTTTGAACCAATCAATATTCAATTAGATTTAGAACAAATAGTTACAAAATCTGAAACTTCCAAACCTGTACCTAAAGCACTAGCATTAGAAACTGTGAACAAAAGATACCCACCTGAAGAATGGTTACATATCTACACAGATGGATCTAACTTGGACAACATCTCAAGAGCAGGAATTAAGTGTGCACTATTCTCATTCTATCAACCAGCAGGATACCACACAACAAATTATGATGCAGAAGTAACGGCTATTCATATTTCACTCCAACACCTTCTATACAGAATAGATAAATTCAAAAATGCTGTCATACTTTCTGATTCTAAACAAGCATTTGTGCAATAAGTTCATATAAAATGAGCTCAATCCAAATTAAAGAATGTCACAAAATGATCCAACAACTTGGAAAAACTACAGAAAAGAATTATATTACGGTGGATACCTGCACATTGTGGAATTGCTGGAAATGAATCCGCTGATTTTCTTGCCAAAAAGGTGCAAATTTAATTCAGATAAAAAGAAAAACCTACCCTTTACATCCATAAAAAGATTAATCAAAAGCAAATTTAAAAACAAACAAAACCAATCAATATCTAAGAAAGCCAAATATAAAAAATGGAACGTTTTAATTAAAAATCCAGAAATTATTCCAGAAATCACACGTAAAGCTGCTTAAGGAATATGATTATTTGGCCAAACACTTACACAGAATAGGAATTGATGCAAGTCCAAATTGTCCTCTGTGCAACAAAGAAGAGGAAATGACTGCAGAACATCTTTTAACCTGTGAAGCCCACCTGCCGGACCACTACACAGAAATATTGGAAAGCAAGAGAGCTAATGGCTTCATTGCCAAAGCCTAGCATTTGACAACAAAGAAGAGGAAATGACTGCAGAACATCTTTTAACCTGTGAAGCCCTACCTGCCGGACCCACTACACAGAAATATTGGAGAGCAAGAGAGCTAATGGCTTCATTGCCAAAGCCTAGCATTTGACAACAAAGAAGAGGAAATGACTGAAGAACATCTTTTAACCTGTGAAGCCCTACCTGCCGGATCCACTACACAGAAATATTGGAGAGCAAGAGAGCTAATGGCTTCATTGCCAAAGCCTAGCATTTGACAACAAAGATGAGGAAATGACTGCAGAACATCTTTTAACCTGTGAAGCCCTACCTGCCGGATCCACTACACAGAAATATTGGAAAGCAAGAGAGCTAATGGCTTCATTGCCAAAGCCTAGCATTTGACAACAAAGAAGAGGAAATGACTGAAGAACATCTTTTAAACTGTGAAGCCCTACCTGCCGGATCCACTACACAGAAATATTGGAGAGCAAGAGAGCTAATGGCTTCATTGCCAAAGCCTAGCATTTGACAACAAAGAAGAGGAAATGACTGAAGAACATCTTTTAATCTGTGAAGCCCTACCTGCCGGATCCACTACACAGAAATATTGGAAAGCAAGAGACCTAATGGCTTCATTGCCAAAGCCTAGCATTTGACAACAAAGAAGAGGAAATGACTGAAGAACATCTTTTAACCTGTGAAGCCGGACCTGCCGGACCCACTACACAGAAATATTGGAAAGCAAGAGAGCTAATGGCTTCATTGCCAAAGCCTAGCATTTGACAACAAAGAAGAGGAAATGACTGAAGAACATCTTTTAACCTGTGAAGCCCTACCTGCCGGATCCACTATACAGAAATATTGGAGAGCAAGAGAGCTAATGGCTTCATTGCCAAAGCCTAGCATTTGACAACAAAGAAGAGGAAATGACTGAAGAACATCTTTTAACCTGCGAAGCCCTACCTGCCGGATCCACTATACAGAAATATTGGAGAGCAAGAGAGCTAATGGCTTCATTGCCAAAGCCTAGCATTTCACAACAAAGAAGAGGAAATGACTGAAGAACATCTTCTAACCTGTGAAGTCTTACCTGCCGGACCCACTACACAGAAATATTGGAGAGCAAGAGAGCTAATGGCTTCATTGCCAAAGCCTAGCATTTCACAACAAAGAAGAGGAAATGACTGAAGAACATCTTCTAACCTGCGAAGTCCTACCTGCCGGACCCACTACACAGAAATATTGGAGAGCAAGAGAGCTAATGTTTTCATTGACAAAGCCTATCATTTGACAACAACATATTCCTATCTGTTTCACTTCACTAAACTAGTATAATTGAACGAAGACATTTTTTATTGCAGTGATCGCAGTTTTCGTCTGCTAGCGAATTTTGGGCACAACCACTCTATATCCCAATCAGCCAATACTTCGGCAACTTTCGCCAATCTTCGACAAACCTACATTGCGAAAAAATAAGAATCTTGCACCTAGACGATAGATGACACTGTTGTAACGTAACGCAACCCATGGCGTAATAGCACGCAAACCCGACTACCGGCCTTACACCCACATACACAAGTCAGAGGTGGGCGATCATTCAATCGTTACGAGAAGTAGGTGTGGTCAGCATCATGGCAGCTCTAGTCAGAAAGTTGACTTTCTAGACAAGGGTTCGCGACCTAGCGTAGCTCCTCAATTTCCTTTTGATACTGAGAGGACACCAGTCCTACACCCCGGACTTAAAATCCGCACCCCCAGGGTAAGATCAATCCCGGGCGTGTTCCGTGGTAGGGAACCAAAGCACAACGCTCTACCCCACTACACTACGGACATGACAATGTTGTGAAAATACAAATGAATTCTCGTGATGTGCTAGGGACTTATTGCACTACTTTTAAAATGAGACACGTAGTTGCAACATTGATGCTGAATTGAGCCATATGTTTCTTTTGTGGAAGGGGCACATTCTCGTGCAACCTTTAATAAGGGTCACCACTGACATAGTTATATTTTTGCATGATGCATATGCATATATTTCTGTATAACACCAATATCTTGTACATATCATTTTCACACTTTCTTCAGCCTTTCGCCCTTTTCTTCATCACTAGTTGCGTGATCTTGCTACACACAAGTGAAAGTTTTTAAAGCTTGGCTCAGAAAGTTGGCATCCATCTTGTGGTTCGCATATCTTCATACAAGAAATATACTCTGCACCCTGGTAGGAAACTTGTGCAATTGATAGGACCTTGTTTGGAGGAAGACAAGTTTCTTTTTTGTTTGTAAGCTGCCCTCGTGTCAATACATTGTTAAAAACAACTATTTTTAACGGCAGTGATGCTCTGTCAATATCCATTGAAAATGTACCTACAGGGACTGTAGACTTACGATATCTTGAAATTGACTTTAGTTCTTCCGAAATTTGCAGAATTTTACTCACAACGTTAATTTGGTGACATACTGTAGAAAACTTTGGAAAATATAGGAGTTTGTATTCTTTCAGTACATTGTCATATCTCCGGCATGATCAGTACACGGACTTGAACAAAGGCTGACACATCCACTTGTACTATTGCACTACCGTATTCGCTGTTGGGACGGTTCGTGCTAGGTAATGTGTCTCTATCACTCGCTCTGTGCTGCCTTTAGCTCAAAGCTGTCCCTTACAGTACAAACCCAGCAGCCGCTGACCACTGATGAGATATTTACCAAAGTAGGCTTATGTTATACAAGGGTATTTATTAAATACAGCAAATATTTCTGAACTTGTTAATGGCTCTAATATGAAACTGATGCAGAAAGCATCTTGTATGTAGGATAGGATACGAGGGGATTCGGCACGTCGACCAGACTGGTCTTTTGTACCTATGACGGAGGGAGGATAAACTGAGAGGAGACAGAGGCGGCCGATCCTAAGGAGTCACGACAGTGTAGAGGGTGAGGTCCCTACATTTTACCAGCTGTAAATTCCTGGCGATCCAGGACAACCGGCATCCCTCCCTCCGCTGCGGACCCCGAGGACTTGTGGTACCTCTGACGTTACTAGCGGAGCCTCGAACCCAACGTTCCAGCTCCTCCCGTGTGGGAGCAGTTCGGATTGGGTAGCCCTCGAGGGGGCAGAGGTTCTCGGTACCCATGGGAGATTGAGTGCCTTCGGCCAGGCCTCGGCAGCCCGGAGGGGATAGAGGGTTGCCTAATAAGTCCCGGGTAGTAGCCTGCAGAGCTAGTAGCTGGTGTGCTAGATCACCGGCGGCCCTACCAAGGTTATGTGGTAGCCAGTCCATTTTGGATTGGCGCGTAGGTGGCATATCTACTTCCGTCCTGTCTGCCATCTGCAGCGGGGGGGGGGGTAGTTTATAAAATAGGTACTGTCCTACGGTAAAAAAACCCCGAGAGGCCCGGGTTCTGGTCCTACGGGTCCAGGACTAATGGGAGTAGAACCTCAGACTCAATTTATTCCCTCCCACCGCTGGGAACCCCGAGCACTCGTGGTACCTCTGACGCCACTAGAGGAACCTCTAACCGAACGTTCCAGCCCCTCCGTGTGGGAGCAGTTCTAATTGGGTAGGCCTCGAGGGGGCAGAGGTTCTCGGTACCCATGGGGAGATTGAGTGCCTCCGGCCAGGTCTCTGCCGTCCGGAGGGGGTAGAGGGTTCTGGGTAGTCCTGGGTGCTTGCCTGCAGAGCGAGTAGATGTGCTAGATCACGGCGGCCCCACCCAGGTCATTCGGTAGTCTTTCCTAAGGGGTTGACGCGCGTCAGTGGCGTATCCACTACCACCCTGTAGGTTCAGAGGGTGGGCATCACCGAGATGGATTGTCCTTTAAACAAACAGAGTGTGGAAGACTAATAAGAGGAAAATACAATCTGGTATTAATTGTCAGGAACCAGATTATAGATTCTGAAGCCAGGACGGCTGTGTTTAAGCCCTCCCACCACCGTCCAAAATACTACACGAGGCCGGCTCGGAGATCAAAGGTTCCCTCCAGAGCTGGGAGTACTCCATGGAGGTTGGCACAACCAGCATCTCTCCTGCCGCACTCCTGAAACGGCCTACTAGGCCGGCTCGGAGACCGGAGTTCATCCCGCCGGAGGAGAAAGTGTTTACCAGGAATATATCATCCTTCCATGCAACGCCGAGACTCCTGCCGACACTTCTACCATGAAAGAGATCATCGGATGACAGACGATGTGAAATGATAATGGAGATTAAATGGAGGGACAGAAAATTCGGGGCATGTAATTAACCTAGCGAGCGACCGGGGAATCAAACCCAGTCCTCTCGAATATGGGCCACAGACCAAATCGCCTGAACCATTCCACTGGGTATCTCTGTTGAACTCCTATTCTTTTATTGTGTTCCAGTTATATAATGTTTAGCATGAATGAAGACAAGGCAGGCTTTTTGTACACATTCAGAATGAATAATCAAATATCTAAAAACATTACAACATCCATTTTACTCAAAGATTATCACATTTTAATTTGCTTAACCTCAGATCAAATTTTAATGCGTCAGCTTCGAAAATTGTAGTGCAAGTATAAGATATTGTTTACGAGCTTAGACAATTATGACATAGTCAGGAATTACTTTTTAAATATGAAGTTTAATAGCTCACACTTTTACAAGCCCTCGTAAATATGTGCTAACGTTTACAAAGTGGTGATTAACTTGCAGCACCTCTTAAGAAGTGCGTCATATTCGCTTCCTGTATGATGTAAACTCGAAAAGTTAACTTACAAGGTTAAGTCAAGTAATATTCAGCGTCACCTGACTGATAAGCCAGAACGCACAAATGGAAATCTTCAATTGTCTATAAACAGTCACTTGTTATCGATTTGCGTGTACAGGAAAAACAGAAGATATAGACAAAAGCGAGGGGAAATGTAGCCAAATGCACTGTTTAGATAGCACATCATGATTGGACAATTAAATCAATAAACGTTATATTCACAAAATTAAAAAAGAAACAATTGAGAGATTTAAATAAAAATTATTATTTTTTTTTTAGTGTAATGGAAAGTGAATTCTTTCTTTAATTTTAGTGCTAATGAAATGTGTTGAATTATTGAAGAAAGAAGTCTTTAAGTGATTTAAAATAAAATTAATAAGCTAAATTAATTTAAAATAATACTTATATAACGATTTAAAAAAGAAGTGACGAAGAGAATTAATAAAAATCAATTTACTAAACTAGTATAACATTATATATATATATATATATATATATATATATATATTAATACAATTAAATGATGATGATATATATATATAAGGGTGCTCAACTACGGCGGCCATCAGCGCCCTTTAAAAAACTAGTCATGGCAAAAGCAAGATATAAAACTTTCTAAAAACTATACAAGTGTAACAAATGCTATTAAAATTGCACGTACATAAAAAGCATCAATCAAAACCTACTAAAAATTTCGTTCATTAAATCCTAAACTCTAAACTAGACAAGAATCTAAAAACCTTCTCCATGGGTCTCCACGCACGGCCTACACGTGGGTGGGCTTGTTGACCGTCTCCCTCAACCACGAAGAGGAGCCCACACGAGTGAGACTGTTGGCTCGGGGCCCCGGGTGTGCCAAACCCGTACCTACCGAAGTAGGCCCCTGGGGGGAATACAATTAAAGAATAGAGAAATGTTACACTTAGATTATGGTAAATTAGTTTAGAACTATACTTCAAATAAATTAAAGATTGGCATAATTCAATAATTATGCCAATGTTACAATGATTTACAAACATATTGGTGTTCGGCCGCGTTGACGACACGGTTTGTCGCGAAAGGGGCCGGAGATTATGAGCCGTCGCAAAAACGGCCGAGCTTTTGCAGCGTCGCGAAAGTGCATTGGCGGACCGCCAGCATTTGCACTGTATACTATAAAAGGACTAAACTTTTGCCTGATAGTACTATTCTCTAAAAGTCGTGAAGAGGGCTGGACCTGTGCCCTACGATGCTACACCTGCGGCAGGCTATTGGACAACGGACAACTATGACGACGCTGTCAATTTTATCGTACAGTTTTTGGAGCAAGAGCTGTCCATTAAATTGGTTATTCACACCTCAGCGATATTTTTGAAGGATGGTAAAGATACCTTTGTGCATATTCAAACAAAGGTGGATACCGTTTTGGACATTGACCATCTGCAGGCACAGGACTTTTTCGGGGAGGTTTTCTCCAAATTGACGTATCCCGACGATTTTCCATCTGTGGCCGGCTTGGGGATGACCTTTTTAACCACCGTTGCTGGTTTTCTATCACCCAATGTCAACCAAACAACGACGCAACACCTACCGAGAGGAACACCATTGGCATCGAGGTGACGACGCTCGAGATGTAACATTGATAGAGTCGACATGAAAAATTCAATGCCATGGCCGGGATTTGAACCACGGATCTCCTGGTTTCCATCCAGTCGCTCTTAACCATTGAGCTACCATGGCCAACGTGCCGTCCTTACATTAAATTTTCCAATTGACTCGTATATTTCCCCGGTAAACCATTAGGGGCTCTCGCATCCGAGGTACACCGTTTGAGGCGTTAGCCGTATACAGGCCAAGGTACTGGATTGATAGAGTCGACAGGAAAAATTCACTGCCAATGGTATACGGTTAGTGTGAAGAAAAAAATAATTTCCATCAAATAACTCAAATCATTGTTACATATTTATAGTTTAAGGAAGGCAACCGATACATGTTGTAAGTGCCAGATGCCAGTACCTTTAAGATGGGAATTGATATTGCTTTATTGTTCTTTAATATTACCTTTGATACATTTTAATTGATTAATTTTACTTATTTTATAAATTGAAGTAGTAATATCTTGAAAATGTATGTGTATTGTATATTATTTTTGAATTTTTATAAATAAATGGATAAATGTGAATGTATACCTCGGGGTAGATACTAGAAGCCTGGGTACGAAGTTCAAATTTAATTTAATTTAACTTTCTAATAAGGAGTGGCTATACAACCTATCCTTATGAGAGTTTACTTATTTTTATACTTCATTTTTATCTAAATAAACGTTTGCTAAAACAGCTACATTACACACTTTGTTATAAATAGTAGAGAGAAAAAAGACAAATGTTTATGAACTATTTGCTAAACTTGTACACTCTTTGTATGCAATAACGAAAAACAACAGGGTCAGGAAACCGAATGGCAAAGTGCTCAATAATTCGAAACATTAGTGATGGATATTTCGAAATGGCTTTTATAGAAAAAGTTATTTGAAACGCGTCGTGTTTTATGTTGTACGTTGAGGTCTATCTTTACCGTTGAATAAGATTTTAGGAAGTTCGTTCCGACTGAAGAGAACGTCACAGGTTATTTCCAGAAAAGTCAAGATAGTATTTACAGTTTATTTTTTATTTAAATATCTCGAAGGTATTTTAATATCGTAAGAGACTTTTTGAGAAAGTAATCGTCTTCAGCATTTTTTTTTTTTTTGAGTCTCTTTGTAAGTCTTTGAGTCACAATGTTGTAAGATGCTTCCTTCTGTATATTTTATTATTGGAAAGGACATTTTGGGTGAAATAAAAAAGGTTTTGAAAGATTTAGGTTTCTTTACGTAAATATGGCTTGGCAATGTAGGTGTGTGTCCTGCGCCGTGGCGTAGCGGGCTAACGTAGCACGCCTTGGTCCCTGCCCACGGAAAGCGGCCCGGGTTCGATCCCCACCAATGTGGTGAGGATTTCAGGTCCCGGGTATAGGACCGGTGCCCACTCAGCATCGTGAGGAAAGTGAGGAGCTTACGCTAGGTAACCGGCCCTGGTCACGGAAACCAACATTCCGGCTGGGGGATGCCGAGATGCTGACCACATCTCCTCCCCGGTTGAATGATCGCCCACATCTGCCGTGCGTAAGTGGGCGTGAGGCCGGCAGTCGGGTTGGTACGCCTTTCCCCTCTAAGGGCTGTCGCACCATGAGTTATTATTTATTATTAATTTAGGTGTGTACTAAGTTTCAACAAAAACTTGGAGAACTAGATTCGAGGACCATTTTCAACATAATCATATCAGAAAATCGTATGCGAAGAACTATACTTCACCGCTTGGGCGAAATCGTCTAGGTCCCGCATTCGGGAGGTCCGGGTTTGATTCTTGTGGTGACCTAACTTATCCATTAATTTTTTCGGAGGTTTTCCCGGGTCGCCAGCGAACGCTGGATAGGTTAATTATATCCTCCGAATTTCCTCTCATCTTCATTATCGTTTCATATCATTTGGTTAGTCTTTTTTAGGATAGAAGTGTTGGCGGGTGTCTCGGCGCTGCATGGCAGGATGACATCCTCCAAGTAAACATTTCTTTCTCCGGTAGGATGGTTTCTGGTCTCCGGGCCAACCTAGTGAGTCGTTTCCGGACCACGACGGGTGGGACGCCGGTTGTGCTAGCCTTCTTGGGGGTTTCCAACTGGTCTATTGTAGGGACCCTGCCCTCTTCACTGCCGTGGCTCCTTGGGTCCACCGCATGTGTCCTCTTGCCTCATCCATCCTCCCGGGGATGTCCCACTTAGGGCTAATCCAATATAAACCACAAGTTTCCCCTTCGTAGTAATCCTAATACTACATTTAATTAGAAATGACCGCATCATACAAGGAGATTGCGTGTCGCTTTTGTTCCCCTTAAGTGGATTTTTCAAATTTCATTCACTCTCTGGCAATTCTGTGTACGCTTTTTGACTTCTAGAAGCATTTTTCATTCAGCGATATTTAACTTTCTTTCTCTTGATTGCACTAAAATGTCTACCTTGCGGCTTATTTTTAATACCTGCAAGAATACGGGGTGAGGCTTTTAGGGGAGAATAGCCTTTCTAAATAATGTATGTAAACTTTCATTACCACTTTGCGTTTTACTCGTATGCATGTTTCCAAAGCTTCATTGGATGCCAATATCTGATACACTGCTATCACAGCTTCCAGCACATCACCCAGCAGAAATGTTTTTCTAATATTCTTATGTGTGAAAGATCTTCACCAAGCCTCTGTATCTTTGCCAAGACCACGACTACTACTATCTATACTTTATTAAACAATATTTTTTAGCCTAACAGCTATAATTTTACATTTAACTTGTATTAACCCGTACGAGATGGCTCTCTGGTATTTGCGAGGTTTCGTGTTTCAAAGTCTTCGGTAAGATTCCTGGGATCCAACATTCTCATCATAGTCTTTTTGTGGATTTTCCTGGTTGGCTGGTTTCCCGGTGTGGTTTATTTTCTACAGTAAATTTCCTTATCAGTTTGCTTGCCCTGTCATATTTTGGGCAGGTTAAGGGGCTGTACATTGTCGGTCGGTGTACAGATGACGCAGTTGCATGCGCAGGAAAGTCCTTATAGGTCCTGCCAAATAGACCACCTCCGGTAAGCCAAGTTCTCCCTGTTCTGCAGAGAGAAGGAACACCTCTGAACAACCCTCCAGAATGATCGGTTCAACAAGCGTGGTCAAATCTCCTGCGATCTACACCCTCCTGCAGTTCCTACATTCATCCGTTTCTCATTGAAGAAGGAGGCACAAAGTATCTGCGATATATTCTTTCATACAAATCCTCCCAGCTGCACACTGTGATGTACAGGATAGCCAAACACATTTTGTTAAATAAGAAGTAAAAGCACACGAATGTACTTTAGTGATTTGAGTTGTTCCTGTCTGTATTCATGAAGAGTCTTTACTCCTCTTTTAGATGTATTCAAATGGTATCTTTCACACGTTTTTCCACACAAACTGCACACGTATTGATCATTTGGCTCGTGACACGTTCGTTTAATACAAAGCTTGTGGTGGGAAATATGTACAGCAAGTCGGTTGGTTGATTGCACTAGGCATGGGTTGCTTTGGTCCCATTCAGTTGCTGTGTAGTACTGCATCGGTTGTGTAATATTCCATCCACATTTCTTCTATTTTTCTTCCCCTTAAATATTCTATCATTTGAGATTTTGGCGGTATTATGTGTTGTTGAAGGTCCTCTATGAGAAAGGTCTCTTGCGCCAGGATGAATGCCAGTCTAGAGGGCACTGTTTTGATATGCCTGGTATGTATGGTGATAGGAGGACTTGACCTAACCCCTTTGACTTTTTCTTGTGGGGATATTTGAAGTGGAGGGTTTACAAGGAGAGTGTCTTTCATCGTGGGAAACACCCAAAAGTCGCTAGTAGCCAGGCCAGGTGAGTAGGGAGCATTAGCGATCACTTCAAAGTTGTTGTCACGAAGAAACTCCTGTGTCGCTTTCGCCCGATATGCTGGTGCGTTGTCTTGATGAAATAGCACACGCCCAACCTTTTCCGCCCGTTTTTCACGCAATGCTGCGAGGAGTTTATTCTTCAAAACATTTTGGTAGGATGGAGCTGTCACCGTAGTGCCGTTTGGAATGCAATGAATAAAGATTACACCACTGTTGTCCCAGAAGATGGCCACCATCATTTTATCAGCACTGGCGCTCACCCGAAAATTTTTGGTGGCGGCGAGTCTGTGTGCTTCCATTGATTTGACTAGAGCTTCGTTTCAGAGTTGAAAAAGGGTATCCACGTCTCACCCATTGTCACAATCTTTGATAGAAACTTCCATTTATACCTTCATCACGCCTCAACATCGCCTGACAATTTGCCACGCATATAGCCTTGTGATCATCGGTCAGCATTCGTGGCACCCACCTGGAAGACACTTTTCGCATTTTCAGATATTCATGTAGGATTGTGTGCACAGATCCCATGGAAATGCCAATTTTGGAGGCGATGTCTGCAACGCTCAATTGGCGATCCTTCAAAACAACGCTCTCCACTCGCTGGATCGTGTCGTCAGACCGGCCGTGACTGTCTTGGTTTGTTGTCACACGATGTTCTGTCTTCATTGAACTGTCACACCCTGAAACGCACATTAGACACATCCATGGTACCATCACCACATACCTCACTTAACTGTCTTGGTTTGTTGTCACACGATGTTCTGCCTTCATTGAACTGTAGCACAAAGGAACGCACATTAGACACATCCATGATACCATCACCACATACCTCACTTAACTGTCTTGGTTTGTTGTCACACGATGTTCTGCCTTCATTGAACTGTAGCACAAAGGAACGCACATTAGACACATCCATGATACCATCACCACATGCCTCACTTAACTGTCTTGGTTTGTTGTCACACGATGTTCTGCCTTCATTGAACTGTAGCACAAAGGAACGCACATTAGACACATCCATGATACCATCACCACATGCCTCACTCAACTGTCTTGGTTTGTTGTCACACGATGTTCTGCCTTCATTGAACTGTCACACCCAGGAACGCACATTAGACACATCCATGATACCATCACCACATGCCTCACTTAACTGTCTTGGTTTGTTGTCACACGATGTTCTGCCTTCATTGAACTGTAGCACAAAGGAACGCACATTAGACACATCAATGGTATCATCACCACATGCCCTCAACTGTCTTGGTTTATTGTCACACGATGTTCTGACTTCATTGAACTGTCACACCCAGGAACGCACATTAGACACATCCATGGTACCATCACCACATGCCTCACTAAACTGTCTTGGTTTGTCACACGATGTTCTGACTTCATTGAACTGTCACACCCAGGAACGCACATTAGACACATCCATGATACCATCACCACATACCTCACTTAACTGTCTTGGTTTGTTGTCACATGATGTTTTGCCTTCATTGAACTGTAGCACAAAGGAACGCACATTAGACACATCCATGATACCATCACCACATGCCTCACTTAACTGTCTTGGTTTGTTGTCACACGATGTTCTGCCTTCATTGAACTGTAGCACAAAGGAACGCACATTAGACACATCCATGGTACCATCACCACATGCCTCACTAAACTGTCTTGGTTTGTCACACGATGTTCTGACTTCATTGAACTGTCACACCCAGGAACGCACATTAGACACATCCATGATACCATCACCACATACCTCACTTAACTGTCTTGGTTTGTTGTCACATGATGTTTTGCCTTCATTGAACTGTAGCACAAAGGAACGCACATTAGACACATCCATGATACCATCACCACATGCCTCACTAAACTGTCTTGGTTTGTTGACACACGATGTTCTGCCTTCATAGAACTGTAGCACAAAGGAACGCACATTAGACACATCCATGATACCATCACCACATACCTCACTTAACTGTCTTGGTTTGTTGTCACATGATGTTTTGCCTTCATTGAACTGTAGCACAAAGGAACGCACATTAGACACATCCATGGTACCATCACCACATGCCTTACTTAACTGTCTTGGTTTGTTGACACACGATGTTCTGCCTTCATAGAACTGTCACACCCAGGAACGTACATTAGAGACATCCATGATACCATCACCACATGCCTCACTAAACTGTCTTGGTTTGTTGTCACACGATGTTCTGACTTCATTGAACTGTCGCACCCAGGAATGTACATTAGACACATCCATGGTACTATGACCACATGCCTCACTTAACTGTCTTGGTTTCTTGTCACACAATGTTCTGTCTTCATTGAACTGTCACACCCAGGAACGTACATTAGACACATCCATGGTACCATCACCACATGCCTCAGTCAACTGGCGATGAATTTCAACAGGTGTCACACATCTAAAATGGAGAAAATGAATGATTACACGCTGTTCTTGTAATGAAAACGTCGCCATTTTAATTATCAAAAACAGTCCTAACTCTTGCAGCTGCCACTAGAGTTCTATACACTTGCACTGCTGCCATCTCTGTCACGCATTTACAAAGAGTCTACGTCTATTAAAAAAGTTCCTATCTGGTCCCAGTGCTGTAAAAAAAGTTGTAACTTGAACGGTCCTTGATTGTTTGGAGCCCATTTTGAGCATCGTTTGAAGTGAATTCGTCACGTATTACAACACAGCACCACTAATTTAGTTATGAATGTTCCGCAATATGTCCTAGTAAATTTAAATTACACCTCAAAATAGCATCTACTTGTATGTTCGAGAGCTGAGGACCAAGGGAAAAAAATGTTGGCATTATAAACAATCACAATCACAGTAATATGAAAATATGTTGATATCTTACAGATTTTCAAAACAAATATCACTTCACAAAACTATAACAACAAAGTTACAAGCATTGTTCCATACTTTTTACACACCCTGTATATCTCTCTTACCCACTTACTTGTTTATTTATCCTTTAATTTTATGGTTAACATTGAAAGTAAAGGGAACTGTAACTGCGATTACCATTTTCTTTGTATTAAAATATGAATCAATGCAGTAGTTCAAAGCATGCCCACCCCCGTAGCGCAAGTGGTTCTGTCCAGCAACGCAAAGAAGGTCCCTGAAAGGCATGTGCTCTCTTACACAGTGGTACAAGAACAGCGAATGCGTGTGATAGAGAATGCATTCTACACAAGGAGCAGCCGTTAAAAATATGCACCCTATTCACTCTGTACATTAAAACCGAGAAGATTCATTCATAAAAGTAGAAGCCGTCAGAATGTTTCTGAATGGTCTGTAACTGTACTGACATGGGGTGTCATAAACCTGTCCAGGGAGGGTGTGGGGACCTTCTGCAACCCCCCTGCGTCTCAGGCCTTGGAGACTTACTCTCCTGTGGAGGACAGTAGCGTGTCTGCCTCACATTCGAGGCCCTAATTTCGAATCTTGCTCAGACTAAGTTATCTGTATAAGCTATTTTCTGGAGCTTTCCCTTAAGAAAGATGAATGTCAGGTAACTCTAACCTCTATGGACTCTGAACTCATTTAAGCATCATTTCACCCACTTCATTCACTGTCTGATATGACCTGACGTTGTAGGGCGTAATAAAAAGTAAACAACTTTATAGTACCTGCCAAAGCTACTCCAGTAGATATTTAAGGGTCTCTTCTTCAGTTCCTTATTTCAGTTCTCTGCAACACTCCTTGGAATGTTGCTGTTAGTTATTCATTTATTTTATAAATATAATACAAATTATTAGTATTTGTGGTATTTTTGCGTGTTACCCAAATTAGCAACATCGTGCTGCAATAGTTCGATCGCTCCCAACTTACGAAATGACTACAGTTGCGGAGGGACATAAATAGTGGCGGATGGAACTTGGTGGATGTGCAAGTAAAGTGTCGTGCGTTCTATCCTGACAGCTATCAATGGTCAAGGTAGCCAACAGGATATACAGTTCAGCAAACAAGTGATTGGCGCACATGCAGCCTTTCGGCAGGTGTGAAGGGATTATGAGAGAGTTTTGCATTTAATTGCAAGGACAACAACTACGTTAACATCCAAAATCATATATAAGGAATTAGTAAAGGATTGTTCTCAAATATCCAAATACTCCCTGGAAAAATATATGGAAACTCTTTGGCTATCGTTTTGTACCATTAGACTGGAAAGTAACCTTGTATCAGTTTGTAAACGAAATCACTCCCACGGAAGCTAAGACACATACACAAAATATAGTGCCTGTGCCGTGGTGTAAACATTGTGGACACGTAGATACATAACTCCATAGGATAACCAGCTGCGTAATGGTACAGTGACATTTGGAAATGGACCAAGAAGCAGACGGGAACATGATTGGGGTAACGTCGGAAAATTCTGTAACCTCAGTTTTGTTAGCTTGGAACTTCCAGAAGGGAGCAACAGAGCACCCGCAGATATGGTTGACTTTTGGTTTCTACCATTACTGCCTGAGTTCCGAGCAACCGACTATAATAGAGTTTAGATCATGGCTAAAGGCTGAAAGATATAGGATGAGACGATACCCTAACATATGGAACCTCCTGAATAAACATTTGGACTTTAATTTATGAGACTTACAATGAGAAAAAAAATCAGAGCCCATCCTTCTTCCTTATCTCACTTAGCACATGAATAGACTTATTTCCTTTCTCCTTGTCCTTAAAAAAACTCATGGCAGAAAGGTCGTGAAAATAAGACAAGAGAAAAAAGAAAAAAAGACAGATCTAAGAAAATTTGCGACTTTACTAATCACCATAAAGTATCAAACTTTAATATCAGCTTGTAAAATTCCCTGATTTCTAGGAAACACTGGAAATAAGTCAAACTAATTTTGGCTTCCTTCATATGGACCTGCTGTTTTCTCCTCTTTCTGTCTCTTCACATACCCAATGTGTTTTCATTTTTTTTTTTTTTTACTTAGAAACAACTTTCGTTATGGAAAAAAAAAATTAAAATAAAAATAAAAAAGTAGACTTTTCAATTACATTTACACTAAGCACTTTCATATTAGCACTCATAATCACATTGCTCTAAGGAACACTGCGTGGCTTGGCTGTAGAGTTTATGTGTGTCCCTTACATTGGGGTAGCTCGATATTTCAAGATCATATGCCCTAGATTCCTGTGCTAATATATTGTCCTTTAAAAGCTGAATTACCAATTCTTGATCATGTAGGCTTTCTTCCATTAAAAAAAATGTAAGTCGCAAAAAAAAGTGTAGTAGCCGGAGAGATAAACAATTTCTTGTTTGATGCAATAAATCTAGGTGGTCCTACACTTAAAACTGAAATTACTTTGAAATCATTGTTAAGGGTATGTATGACTGAAATTTTCAAATTCTGAACTAATAATGCTAGATTTTTCAAATTTACATCATAGGTGTAGCATATTGTAAACATGTTACAACCTAAATTTAAACCATTTTTCTCCAGCAGTTTAGAAATTATGATAAATTTAGTATGTTTTTTGTTACGTCACTAAAAAAGTCCCTTGCGACAAAATATTTTGAATTTTGGTCTAATATTTTAACCCTATGTTCATAATACACATACTTTTTGAAATTGCTCTGGGTTTTTCTGTGTCTCCTTTAGTTTAGATCACAAACATTTTTTAATTTACAAATATTCTTTTTTTTGTCTAAAAAACTGTAAGTTTTGTGTTTGAAAATTAAAAATATATGCTTATATACATTTCACAATAAAACCTAGGGCAATTTCCATTCCTCATGATATTCTGAACCTCTGTAGGAAATTTCATGAATGTAGTACAAAAACTGCATCGCAAGGAGCATTTTACAGGAAGAAAAATGCTGAAAATATGAACATTGAAAAAACAGCGATTAAAGATTTGATTGCATAACTCACATTAAATTCCACCAGGCTGATATGTTGGACCCTCAGATTTCTTTTTCCTCTCCTCTGTTGCTGCTTTTTCCACCTTTTTCTTCTTTAGATGTTGCTTTTCTTCTGCACAACTTCGCTTCTTGCTTTGCAGGATACGAGTCTGATCTCGCTGCACTGAAGTTTTCCTTGCTGAGTCTACTACACTTTCACCTCTGATATTTTGCTGTAGCTCCAATGACTTAAGACTACCCATGTTAAACTCACTGATGCTTTTAATAACAGCAAGATCCAATTGTTGTTTTGATATGAAAACTTCCTTTGGGCACTTATTCCATATGACATGATGCAAAGATTCATTGGCATTCTGTGTTCTTCCTGTTTTGCACATCTCTAGTAATGTTGTAGAAGCCAGCCTCTGATATATTGGCAACATTTTAGGAACTATTCTGTCTGAAAGCCTTACTTTTCTTTTCTTGAATTGAAAATTTAAGAACGGAAAACAGACAAAGAATGTGGATGTAGGCAAAAGAGGGCGTGACTCTGACAGAGTTTAAAGGCAACCGACATTTAAATAAGCATTTAAAAATGGCGTCCGGAGGCAAATTATGCATTTTTCACATTCGGGAATGTCTAAATTATTTTATAGAATTAAAATAAAAAAGTCGTTATTTTCACGATTTTCATGAAATTTCAGTCATACATACCCTTAACTGACGATAATATTTTAGACTTTAGCCATTTTGTTACATTGAAAAGACTGTGTAGTTTCGATTTGTATCTTACTTTAAGCCAAGGTTTGTCAAGGTTATTGTGTGAATTCATTTGCAAGTTTAAATGATTATCTAATTTTCCACTGCGTACAGAGCTATATTTTGAAAATTTTCCATACACTCTGACGTTGACAGTAGCCTCGGCGGTAGATATCAGGAAGTCAACAAACACCTCCTGACGAAAAAACTGCACAAAAACAAAGAAAGTTGCAGAAATACTACGGAACACTACATTTTACGGATGTAACATGATAATTTTATCGCCACTGATACATGTTGAATATTTAGGACTCTTGGGTATAAAAGTTCTCTTCTTTACGGTCTTCTCATTCAGTTTTTCCAACGATTCACAGGAGAAGTGTAAACATGAACAAGGTTTGTACTTTTGTTTGGGAAGCCTTCTATAGATATTATTTGTTAACTTCTTTTTTGGTTTGCTACGCTAACTTGAAATTTATTTTTCTAAACAATAGCTTTCTTTGAAAAGGTATTGTAAACATATATTTGCAAAACATATATTAACAAACAATATTATTTGTTGAAATTGGTACCATTTATTTTGCACAATAACAATGTTTTTCTATTTGACAAAATTCTACTGTTTTTATTCCCTTAAATGCTGTTTTTGTTATATAAATTTACTGTTCACATAAATATTCAAGTCAAAAGGTAAGTTACATAGTAAATGAGTCTGGAGAAAGATCTATTGTGTTTTAGCTGTATTATTTTAATCCGTAATTAATATAGGTGAAATTGTTAAATTTTATACTCTCTAAAACCGTCGATTTTTCCAAGGTAAATAAATTATTTGTCAAAGTTGGAGCATTGTTTAAATACGGTAAATCTATTTAATGCGCTCATGAGAGACAGTATAAAGTGTTCAGCGAAAACTGCATCGTGTGGGTCTTTTGAGTCTAGACAAATGCTGAAAAAAGTTGTATGGGCGGACCAATTAATAAAGACATGCTTGTCCATTTATAACGTAAGTTAATTTTGTAATGATATATTTCTCCAATGCTGGTGTTAGGAGTCACTCGGGTTCTCTCAGAGCGAGGGAGCCGAAGCATTTAACCTGAGAAAACAGGGTTGAGGGGTCGGCCCAACGCCTGGGATAATGAAGAGATGAATCATGGAGCATTGGTGGAATTATGGTGGGGCAAACCGGAGGACCCGGAGGAAGCCCACCCCAGCGCCATCTTGTCCACAAAAAATCCCACTTTGCGGTCGCCTGGGATCAAACCCGGCCTCCTAGCAGAGAGTCAAGCGGCCTAACCACTCAGATATGGCGCGGCCTTTATATATATATATATATATATATATATATATATATATATATATATATATATATCTTAAACATAGTGCTCATTTTATTGTTAAGGGTATGTATGACTGAAATTTCATGAAAATCGTGAAAATAACGGCTTTTTTTATTTTAATTCTAGAAAATAATTTAGACATTCCCGAATGTGAAAAATGCATAATTTGCCTCCGGACGCCATTTTTAAATGCTTATTTAAATGTCGGTGTCCTTTAAACTCTGTCAGAGTCACGCCCTCTTTTGCCTACATCCACATTCTTTGTCTGTTTTCCGTTCTTAAACTTTCAATTCAAGAAAAGAAAAATAAGGCTTTCAGACAAAATAGTTCCTAAAATGTTGCCAATATATCAGAGGCTGGCTTCTACAACATTACTAGAGAGGTGCAAAACAGGAAAAACAGAATGCCAATGAATCTTTGCATCATGTCATATGGAATAAGTGCCCAAAGGAAGTTTTCATATCAAAACAACAATTGGATCTTGCTGTTATTAAAAGCATCAGTGAGTTTAACATGGGTAGCCTTAAGTCATTGGAGCTGCAGCAAAATATCAGAGGTGAAAGTGTAGTAGACTCAGCAAGGAAAACTTCAGTGCAGCGAGATCAGACTCGTATCCTGCAAAGCAAGAAGCGAAGTTGTGCAGAAGAAAAGCAACATCTAAAGAAGAAAAAGCTGGAAAAGCAGCAACAGAGGAGAGGAAAAAGAAATCTGAAGGCCCAACCTATCAGCCTGGTGGAATTTAATGTGAGTTATGCAATCAAATCTTTAATCGCTGTTTTCTCAATGTTCATATTTTCAGCATTTTTCTTCCTGTAAAATGCTCCTTGCGATGCAGTTTTTGTACTACATTCATGAAATTTCCTACAGAGGTTCAGAATATCATGAGGAATGGAAATTGCCCTAGGTTTTATTGTGAAATGTATATAAGCATATATTTTTAATTTTCAAACACAAAACTTACAGTTTTTTAGACAAAAAAAGAATATTTGCAAATTAAATACTTTTTGTGACCTAAACTAAAGGAGACACAGAAAAACCGAGAGCAATTTCAAAAAGTATGTGTATTATGAACATAGGGTTAAAATATTAGACCAAAATTCAAAATATTTTGTCGCAAGGGACTTTTTTAGTGACGTAACAAAAAACATACAAAATTTATCATAATTTCTAAACTGCTGGAGAAAAATGGTTTAAATTTAGGTTGTAACATGTTTACAATATACTACACCTATGGTGTAAATTTGTAAAAGCTAGCACTATTAGTTCAGAATTTGAAAATTTCAGTCATACATACCCTTAAGAATAGGATAGAAACTACAGAGCAGATTTGGCACTGCGACCAGTGTTGATCTATTGTATCTATGCCCCAAGTTCGGCATCCCCGTGAGGAAGGATGAGGCGAGAGGAGACAGAAGGTGGCCGACAAAAGGAGTCAGCGCAGTACAGAGGACAGGATCCCTAAAATTACCTGTTGGAAACTCCCCGGTTGGGCATTACAACTGGTATCGCACTCACCCCCATAGGCAGGATCCGTCCCCTTCAGCTGCTGTGGTGCGAGCGCTGCGGATCCCTAGCACTCGTGGTACCTCTGATGTTACTAGAGGAACCTCGGGCCAAATTGCCGAGCCCCTCCCGCAGGGGAGTTGTTCGTATTGGGTTGGTTTCGAGGGGGCAGTGGTTCCCGATATCCGTGGGAGATCGGGTACGGCTCCGGACGGGGTAGAGGGAAGCCATATATTCCCACGTACTAGCCTGCATAGCTAGTAGAAGGTGTGCTAGATTATCAGGTGGCCCTATATATATACATACATATAACATTTAATGCGTTTAAAACTCGTTTACTTATTAAACCACATAAAGAGAAACGTCGACTGCAAATCGGAGATGTTTGAATACTAATTCATGGATCGCTAGCAAAAGTTTGAAAAATTGATCAAAAGGGAGGTCATGGTCACTACATGGGTTAGTGCCACTTTATGCACTGTGGCCTGGTGTTGCATTCGCGTAATAATTCTCTCATTACATTAATTGGAAGTTGTTAGTATAAGCTCATAAGAGCGACCCTGTAGCCTCGGACCTCCCCGCTAAGTTGTCATGCCAGCCGTTCTTATATAGTACATGGAATATCCACTTTGTATCCGTGAGAGTTTACATGTTATATGTTCTCTTCCTATAAATTAACGCCTAAGTAGTTTTAAAACAGTTTTATATTTAATAATAACAGTAAGAATTATTAATCGTTTTATAGTATTTTAACATTCAAGAGATTTTTGTATAAGGAGTTCAAAGCCGGAGCATTTTACAAATATTTGGCAGAATAATTATACTGAAAACAGCCATCTGAGATTTGTTTTGGCAAACGTATTTCTTTGAAAAGAGATTATTTCCATATATCCAACACTACAACATAAATACTCACCTACAGTTGCTTTTCTCGCATTTCTTCTTACATAATAATCTAATGATCTTGTTAAAGGCATATGAGGGCGGGCGGCACAGCAGACTATAGCCAATCCTAAGGAAAGTAAGGAATAATTTCATTTTATGATCATATCCGTACATAAATCCCGTCTCTACGATACTTAGAACACGAGCGATGCACGTTTTATCTTCGCACGGTTATGGTTAAATGTTACGGATAAATGTTTGAATATAACAGATGCCAATCCTATAATAAGAAGGAATTTTATTTTCTGTTCATGACCGTACAAAATTCTTGTCGCTATGATACTTAGAACACGAGCGATGCACGTTTTATCTTCAGATGGTTATGACTACACAGCGTCCATCCATTCAACACAGATAAGCCTGAAAAACAACTTCAATCTTTCCTCATGACATGTCAAACATAAATAAATAATGCACCTACTATTAAAGAAGAAGTCACGGAGTTTGAAACAGAGTTAATTTTCAGTTTGTTTTCGGAGTAGAGATGTTTTGTTAACGTCAATGGCATCGTTAAGTCGTTTGTTAAGCTCGAGCTGAAATATTGTTAATATTACAATAAATTATTATTATACACATACAGAATGTTACAAAAAGGTACGGCCAAACTTTCAGGAAACATTCCTCACACACAAAGAAAGAAAATATGTTATGCGGACATGTGTCCGGAAACGCTTAATTTCCATGTTAGAGCTCATTTTATTACTTCTCTTCAAAACACAATAATCATGGAATGGAAACACACGACAACAGAACGTACCAGCGTGACTTCAAACACTTTATTACAGGAAATGTTCAAAATGTCCTCCGTTAGCGAGGTTACATGCATCCATCCTCCGTCGCATGGAATCCCTGATGCGCTGATGCAGCCCTGGAGAATGGCGTATTGTATCACAGCCGTCCACAATACGAGCACGAAGAGTCTCTACATTTGGTACCTGGGTTGTGTAGACAAGAGCTTTCAAATGCCCCCATAAATGAAAGTCAAGAGGGTTGAGGTCAGGAGAGCGTGAAGGCCATGGAATTGGTCCGCCTCTACCAGTCTATTGGTCACCGAATCTGTTGTTGAGAAGCGTACGAACACTTCGACTGAAATGTGCAGGAGCTCCATCGTGCATGAACCACAATGGGTATTTTGACATTTGTCTGCACGAATGATTTCAATTCACATTTTAAGAGAAATACTAAAATGAGCTCTAACATGGAAATTTAGCGTTTCCGGTCACATGTCCACATAACATATTTTCTTTCTTTGTGTGTGAGGAATGTTTCCTGAAAGTTTGGCCGTACCTTTTTGTAACATCCTGTATCTGTTTTCCATTGTTTGTGATCTACGTGCACCAATTTCTCCCTCAAACTGGGACAAGTGATTTTTCGATCAACAAACGTGAAGTGATTCATTCTCATGTCAGAAAGTTTATATTTAATATGAACAAGTTTTTACGAAAGTTCTCCAATCCAGAATATAGGGCAAATGAATCCCTGCAAGTAACTCTGTAACCTTGTGGTGTAGGTAGTGTACACACGGGGTGAGTGAGTGAGTGTGTGGTGTTTTAGGGCCCGTCGACAACAAGGTCATTTGGGCCTGAAGTCAACACTAAAACCTAAAAGCTATAAAAATTTTGCTAAAAAGGTAAAATATAATAAAAACACTCAACTGTTAAAAGGACCTTAAAAACGATCTAAGGACTAATAATTTAAGATCTCTAAAAGTAATAAATATAAAATACAAGTCAGACTTGTGTATTAAAACCTATTTCTGAAACAAACCGCAGTGCCTTAACCACGGCCACTGGGTCGTCCCCTAAAACACCCAACAAGTTGGTCCCCAAGCCCAAAGACTGGCGAACGCCGGCGTACTGCGGGCAATCGAGTAATATATGCCGCACAGTGAGGCGTACTGCACACGGAGCACACACAGGGGCCGGTTCCCCTCTTAACAGATGGCCATGAGTCTCTCGTGTGAGCCCAATTCTCAGCCGGGTGAGTATCACCTCGGCTCGCCGGTTATCCCTGCAGGAAGTTAGCCAGGGTTGTACGCTCTCCTTTATTGCCCGGAGTTGTGTGCCTTCCAAAGCTGTCCAGGAGTGCTGCCAAGCAGATAGGAGTTGGCGACGGGAAAAACGTTGCACATCCTGGTATGGCACCGTAGTTGTTAAACTCCGGGGCAAGCGGCAAGCGGACTTAGCAGCCGCGTCCGCCTCCTCGTTCCCGGAAATGCCCACATGGCCTGGGGTCCAAGTAAAAACAAAATTGTATCCGCGACTGAGCATTTGTGAGATCTGGGCCTGTATTTTTGAAACAAGGGTGTGAGCTTGTGTGCTGTTGCAAGGCCTGAAGAGCACTTAGAGAGTCAGTGCAGACAATAAAAGAGCCAGGAGCTAACTTGTAAATAAAAAGGAGCAAATAGAAGATGGCATACAGCTCTGCGGAGAAAACTGAAGTGGAGTCCAGAAGGCGAAATTTATGAGCCTCACCGTTAATAAAGAACGCGCAACCCGTAGTGCTACCTAACTGAGAACCGTCTGTAAAGACCGGAACATAGGGTACAGTGATATTTCCCTTTGCGGCAAACCCGCATACCATAGTTAAATTAATTGGGTTCTAATTGAAGCTATGAGTTCTCTTGTCCTCAGGTGAATGGTTGTAGGAAATGGGTTTTTGTGATTGTTGCTGGCTAATGAAATGTAAATGTGTAGTGTTTAACGCCCGCTTTTACTACATACGGCACCGCAGGCGGTGACACTGATGATACGTGAGATGAAGATGGAGCACCGGTGGAATGAGATGGCGGGGGAAGCCGGATATCCCGGAGAAAACCCGCCCCAAGCGCCGTGTTGTCCACAACAAATCTCACTTTGCGGTCGCCTGAGATCGAACCCGGGCCGCCTTGGTGAAAGCCAAGCGGTCTAACCACTGAGCCACGGCGCGACCTGTTGTTGGCTACTCAGTCGTATTAATAATACTTGGTTTGTTGTAGAATTATTTGGTTTAATTCTTGAATCTATGTTTGTTTATTGACTTGAATCGGTGACCATCTTTCAGACCTCGAAATCTTCGCTTCTCTTCTTAATGTACATGAACACGCTCTTCCCGTCGTAGTATCAACTTGTAAGTAAGGATTTTCTTACTTCACCATTCAGTTCGAACCTTATTCTAACCCCCTCTATAACTTTATCACGTGACTAAACTAGCTCAACCTTCTCAAATGGTACATTATTATTGCTTTCTCATTTTATTCTGAGTTTTCGCATTGGTTTTCAAAACTCATATGACTCACTGACGTTCCGTCCACCCTGAGTTGTTTGTAACGGTGTACATTGTTACCAAATCAGCGAAGTAAATCTCTTTAGAGTTCATGCTCAGCTGCATTTTGAAAGTCCTTTGTCCCAAAACATTCCTAACTGAAAGAATACAATAGTCTTCAGACATTGAACTTTACTAACACAAAGAAGGTAACAGCCCTTCTTTCCTGTCTCTGCGACGTGTACAGAATATTTTCTCTTTCTTGCCCAGATGCTAGTATACAGGATGTTACAAAAAGGTACGGCCAAACTTTCAGGAAACATTCCTCACACACAAAGAAAGAAAATATGTTATGTGGACATGTGACCGGAAACGCTAAATTTCCATGTTAGAGCTCATTTTAGTATTTCTCTTAAAATGTAAATTGAAATCATTCGTGCAGACAATTGTCAGAATACCCCATTGTGCTTCATGCACGATGGAGCTCCTGCACATTTCAGTCGAAGTGTTCGTCCGCTTCTCAACAACAGATTCGGTGACCAATAGATTGGTAGAGGCGCACCAATTCCATGGCCTCCACGCTCTCCTGACCTCAACCCTCTTGACTTTCATTTATGGGGGCATTTGAAAGCTCTTGTCTACACAACCCAGGTACCCAATGTAGAGACTCTTCGTGCTCGTATTGTGGACGGCTGTGATACAATACCCCATTCTCCAGGGCTGCATCAGCGCATCAGGGATTCCATGCGACGGAGGATGGATGCATGTAACCTCGCTAACGGAGGACATTTTGAACATTTCCTGTAATAAAGTGTTTGAAGTCACGCTGGTACGTTCTGTTGTCGTGTGTTTCCATTCCATGATTAATGTGATTTAAAGAGATTGTTATATTATATTAGTTTAGCAAAGCATTTTTATTAATTTATCTTCTCTTTTAATTATATGACTTCTGTTAATTCGCCGCCTCCAAATGGCTGCCTGATACTGCGGTTACAGTCATATAGGTCCACCACGGGAATCGAACCTGGCCCTCCCAAGTGCAAGCCGCATATGAAATAGCCTGAACTATCCCTGTAATGTTGGTAATAATGTTTATGAACGCGTGATAGAGAGCAAGATATTATAACCATGTGATAAGTGTGTGTGTGTGTGTGAGAGAGAGAGAGAGAGAGAGAGAGAGAGAGAGAGAGAGAGAGAGAGAGAGAGAGAGAGAGAGAGAGAGAGAGAGAGAGAGAGATCCTAGAATACTAAAGCTTTTAAGTACTTCTTAATTTACTATTTGTTATTATTTTCAGATGCTGTCTGCTGTATTATTGACATTTGTCTTTGCCAGTGCTTTTTGCTATATGCCATGTAAGTATTCAAGAAAAGAGTGACTGTCAAAATAGTGTTGTTTATAAAATAAAATTACTTAATAGTTATATAAACTACATATTTTTATTTAATAACTCACTACAGTACCTCTAAAACATTATCTATTTGCCTTCTTTAACACTTCTTCCACCCAAAATATCTGTCTAACTGCGCAAATACTCAACAGAAAAATCTTTATTTCATTCTTTATGAAAGCGTAAGTTACAGATAACATATAATTGATATTTGATACCTGCTTTCGTGCGAGTTTCATTCGAGTGATATCTATGTTCTATATGGTGAAAACTTCTTCCTCTGCTTTACGCCTCACAACAAGCCGACCCGTATTCTCGAGGAAATATAACGTATGACTATCATGTATACTTGGAGCTATTAAGCAACCTGAAGATATACTACTACGAGGCATGTTTTTTAAATCAGTACCGTTTTGGAATTAAAAAAAGACGTGCATAGATATCGCAATAATTTTATTTTTACATAATAGCCTGTATCTTAATCTACTTTTCTACATAATTTCTATGAATATTGAGGCACTTGTCATAACGTGGCACCAGTTTATGAATACCCTCCTCATAAAATTATGCCGCCTGACGTGTTAACCACTGTATCACAACTGTTTTGACTTCGTTATCGTCTTGAAGACGCTGACCGCCCAGATGTTTCTTCAAGTGCAGGAAAAAATGGTATTCGCTGGGTGCCAAATCAGGGCTGTATGGAAGATGATCTAGAGTTTCCCATTGAAAAGATTTGATGAGATCTTTAGTCCGATTAGCCACATGTGAACGGGCATTGTCATGCAGCAAAACGATACCCTTACTCAACTTGCCACGTCTTTTGTTCTGGATTGCACAGCGCAGATTGTTCAATGTCTCACAATAAGACGCTGCTGCATTGATTGTCTCATTACGAGGCAGAAACTCCACTAGCAATATTGCTTTACTGTCCCCAAAAAACTGTGTACATGATTTTCCGGGCAGAAATTGTTTGCTTAAACTTCACTTTTGTGGGTGATGATGAATGTCGCCATCCCATGGATTGTTGTTTTGATTCTGGTGTGACGTAGGCCACCCATGTTTCGTCACCAGTAACAATTTGGTCTAAAGATCTTCACCTTCATTGTGGTACCGCTCAAGGAAAGTCAGTGCACTGCCTAAACGTTGGGTTTTGTGCAAATCCGTCAACATTTTCGGAACCCAACGTGAACACAATTTCCGGTACTTCAAGTTCTCGGTCACAATGCGATACAAAACACTACGAGAATGTTGAGGAAAATAGTCGCGCAATGATGAAATTGTAAAGCGTCTGTTTTCTCTCACCTTTTCGTCCACTTTCTGCACCAAACCTTCAGTAACGACCGAAGGACGCCCACTCCGTTCTTCATCATGCACATTTGTGCGGCCATCTTTAAATGCTCTCACCCATTTGCTTACCATTCCATCACTCATAATGTTTTTTTTTTTCGTAAACTTCACAGATCTCACGATGAATATCGATCGATTTTACGCCTTTAGCACTAGGAAATCGTATAACAGCCTGTACTTCACAATCGGTGGGACTCACGATTGTCGGAGGCATCTTAAACACTCAGTAACCAACGTATACAATGAAGAATCAGACTGTAATGGCGTCAGTGCGTAGACAAGAGATGTAGTTAACCAGCGCGCATGCGCGGAACGCTGACCGTAGCGCTGCGGCGGCGGAATCGCAGAACGGTACCGACTTAAAAAAACATGCCTCGTATTATTCTGAAGTAAACATTAATTTAATGTTATTATTCATTACACTGCCTTAAATTACCAATACAAAATCTACAGACATACCCCTAAGATACAAAGTATTACAATCAAAACTTATATTTACATTATTGTAAGAAATAAACAATGTTGCGTTTCTTTCTTCATTTAGATAACTATCTGCTTGGAGGAATGTATCCATATGGAGGAATGTTTAACCTAATTGAATCAGAGACAGTCTCTGTGCCGGACAACGGACATGAGCTACTGAAGAAATTCAATGACTTGAACTGTCTCATGCAGAGATTTGGCGAGCGTTGCTGGTATGACTATTCTGTTTCTATCCTCAGAACTACTGAAGACTGCGAGATATTCATTTATGAAGGATGCATAAACAATCAGACTAGGTTAGTCTAACGCTCTCTTTAATAACACAACCTCTTGAGGTAACAAAGGAAACAAAGGCAGACTAATAAGAAATTCATTTCAAGTCCTATAGGTAATAGTGTCATAAGAGTGTAATAAACAGCACACTACAGAAAGGTAATTACTATATTTCCCAATTTTACAGAAGAGAAATCAGTTATTCACTTTTTATCCTTAGGAGCACTTTTATTTTTTAATAAAGACAAACTTGGTTAGTAAATGTATTTACATTTTTTACTATGTCAGAGGAAAAAGATAGATTTTCTTTTCGTATTGCTCATGTTTCTTCTTTCCTGCAGAAAATTCAGTTTTGGAATGAATTTTTGGGTTAAATTAATTTTGATCTAAGTATAATTTAGTTTTTTTCTTTGTAATTTTACGTCCTCCAACGTTGTCATATCGGACGGTGAATGAAAGGGGTGAATTTGTGCTCAAATATGTCCAGGGTCCATGGAGCTTAGAGCTACCCGACATTTGTTTGTAACGATAAGGGAAAACCCCGGAAAAATCCTTATCCAGGTAACTCACCCTGACCGAGATTGGAACTCGGGACCTCTTGAACTTGAGACAGACATATAATTTAGTTTATTTTGTTGCAATAGGCATTTATTTTATTTGTTCCTATAATATTCTATGTTTTGGAATGTTAAATTACTCCTTTATCTCGAAACAGGGTTTTTTGGTGGTAATTTTACGTCCTCCAACGTTAAGTCATATCGGACGATAAGTAAAATTGGTGAAATCATGCTCAAATGAGTCCGGGGTCCAAGGAACTTAGAGCTACCCGACATTTGTCTGTAAGGATAATGGAAAACCCCGGAAAAAACCTTATCCAAGTAGCTCACAGTAACGAATGAAATGAAATGTGTAGTGTTTAACGCCTTCTTTTACTACATACGGTACCGCAGGCGGTGACACTGATGATACATGTAATGAAGATGGAGCACCGGTGGAGTGAGATGGCGGGGGAAACTGGAGGTCCCGGAGAAAACCCGCCCCAGCGCCGTGTTGTCCATCACAAATCTCACTTTGCGGTCGCCTGGAACTCGGGACCTCTTGAACGTGAGGCAGACATGCAACCATCTACGCTACCGAGGTGGGCTATCTCGAAATATCATTACTATAAAGGCTATGATCTGATTACCCCTGTAGCGTGTCTGCCTTAGGTTCAAGAGGTCACGAATTCGAATATCGGTCAGAGTGGGTTGTTTGAATAAGGATTTTTCTGGAGTTTTTCCTATCCTGGAAGATGAATGTAGGCTAACTCTAAGCTCTATGGTCCCTGGGCTCATTTGAGCATCATTTCACTTATTTCATTTGTTGTCCGATATGACTTAACGTTGGAGGGCGTAATTTTAAAAGAAGTGATATGATTAAATACAAAAATTGTATATTATTTTATTTTGGGGGAAATAGATTAAGTGTTCCTCAGAAGGGTCCATCATAATGCCAGTGATACGCTGTGGTTAATACAATGCAGATTTTCAGCTGTATTTTGAAACAGTTGAAGCTCCTTCCATGTGTCTAAGAACGTTTTTATATATGCAATAATCATATCTTTAACAAATTAAAAGTGTAGCAAAAGCTAGCTCCTGCTGCAAGTTTGAACAAGATTGGTCACAAACAACTTCATGGGGAAAATTTATAATGCATTGCGGTGCAGGAAAATCAAGATCGAGCAAACAAATCATTGGAAGTAAATGCAGGCCATTAGCGTTAGAATTTAACAATTGTATCGTTTGCTAGTTAACAAGCACATTTAATACATTTAACGTTCATTCCATTTGTATATCGTGTTATATTCTATATTAATTTATTATTAGTAGTACTTACAAAGAAAGACGTAATAAATAAAGAACTCTAAAATATATTTGTGAGACATAAAGTGCTTACATATATGATTTTCACTGAATGCAAAATAAACCATAAATTATTTATGCTAAAAAGTGGGTTTTTTGTGTAATTATTTGCAGATTCTACAATGCAGAAATGTGTCGTGGGGTATGCAGACTTCCATCGAGCAACGCCAACGGTAAGTTTCCTTATTTTAATATTATTAATTGTGTTAAAAGGATTTATTTATAATTCTATCTTATCATATTTAACTGTTCCTCTTATGGAAGTTTGATACGAATAACATTTTTAAGTCTACCAGTAACGTGGGATTTAAAAGAACTTAATTACTTAAAATATATAGCATGTTCTTGCTTTAATTCACTGTATAGCAGAAAGGTTTTAACCTTCCGGAAGTTGTACTCGCAGGACCACTGATCCCGAGGTCACAGGTGTGCTTAACACCGAAAGACTCATATCAGTAGATTTACTGCTATATAAAAGAGCTTCTGCGGGACAAAACAGTGGCAAACTGACAGTACTGATATGGCCCTAGCAATTGAAATCTTCCATGAGACAAAGTGTTTATTTACAGATTAACAGTAAATATAAGTTAAACTCGTATTTTCCTGTCAGCAATTCATTACACAAGCAGTGGGAGAGCAATTCGAATTATGACAGGAAACATTAAAGCAGGATGGCTCTTCAGTAACATGTGACACTCACATTCGATGCTAGGGGAATTGTTGGAGCGCGTAAAATGAACTACTGTTCGTTCACTGACATTTTAGCTAGTGGGTTGGAGTGGATTGTCTATGAGTAACACTTTACTTTACTTTACTTTGTCCTCTGTGCAACAAAGAAGAGGAAATGACTGAACACCATTTATCCTGTGAATCCCTACCTGCCGGACCCACTACACAGAAATATTGGAGAGCAAGAAAGCTAATGGCTTCATTGCCAAAGCCTAGCATTTGACAACAAAGAAGAGGAAATGACTGAAGAACATCTTCTAACCTGTGAAGTCCTACCTGCCGGACCCACTACACAGAAATATTGGAGAGCAAGAGAGGTAATGGCTTCATTGCCAAAGTCTAGCATTTGACAACAAAGAAGAGGAAATGACTGAAGAACATCTTTTAACCTGTGAAGCCCTACCTGCCGGATCCACTACACAGAAATATTGGAGAGCAAGAGAGCTAATGGCTTCATTGCTAAAGTCTAGCATTTGACAACAAAGAAGAGGAAATGACTGAAGAACATCTTTTAACCTGTGAAGTCCTACCTGCCGGACTCACTACACAGAAATATTGGAGAGCAAGAGAGCTAATGGCTTCATTGCTAAAGTCTAGCATTTGACAACAAAGAAGAGGAAATGACTGAAGAACATCTTTTAACCTGTGAAGTCCTACCTGCCGGACTCACTACACAGAAATATTGGAGAGCAAGAGAGCTGATGGCTTCATTGCTAAAGTCTAGCATTTGACAACAAAGAAGAGGAAATGACTGAAGAACATCTTCTAACCTGTGTAGTCCTACCTGCCGGATCCACTACACAGAAATATTGGAGAGCAAGAGAGCTAATGGCTTCATTGCTAAAGTCTAGCATTTGACAACAAAGAAGAGGAAATGACTGAAGAACATCTTTTAACCTGTGAAGTCCTACCTGCCGGATCCACTACACAGAAATATTGGAGAGCAAGAGAGCTAATGGCTTCATTGCCAAAGCCTAGCATTTGACAACAAAGAAGAGGAAATGACTGAAGAACATCTTTTAACCTGTGAAGTCCTACCTGCTGGACCCACTACACAGAAATATTGGAGAGCAAGAGAGCTAATGGCTTCATTGCTAAAGTCTAGCATTTGACAACAAAGAAGAGGAGATGACTGAAGAACATCTTTTAACCTGTGAAGCCCTACCTGCCGGACCCACTACACAGAAATATTGGAGAGCAAGAGAGCTAATGGCTTCATTGCTAAAGTCTAGCATTTGACAACAAAGAAGAGGAGATGACTGAAGAACATCTTTTAACCTGTGAAGTCCTACCTGCTGGACCCACTACACAGAAATATTGGAGAGCAAGAGAGCTAATGGCTTCATTGCCAAAGCCTAGCATTTGACAACAAAGAAGAGGAGATGACTGAAGAACATCTTTTAACCTGTGAAGCCCTACCTGCCTGACCCACTACACAGAAATATTGGAGAGCAAGAGAGCTAATGGCTTCATTGCCAAAGCCTAGCATTTGACAACAAAGAAGAGGAGATGACTGAAGAACATCTTTTAACCTGTGAAGCCCTACCTGCTGGACCCACTACACAGATATATTGGAGAGCAAGAGAGCTAATGGCTTCA
The DNA here is from genome assembly GCA_030765055.1 of Mantis religiosa. Lineage (NCBI taxonomy): Eukaryota > Metazoa > Arthropoda > Insecta > Mantodea > Mantidae > Mantis > Mantis religiosa. The sequence goes on from CM060954.1 coordinate 22,488,999, forward strand.
TTGCCAAAGCCTAGCATTTGACAACAAAGAAGAGGAGATGATTGAAGAACATCTTTTAACCTGTGAAGCCCTACCTGCCTGACCCACTACACAGAAATATTGGAGAGCAAGAGAGCTAATGACTTCATTGCCAAAGCCTAGCATTTGACAACAAAGAAGAGGAGATGACTGAAGAACATCTTTTAACCTGTGAAGTCCTACCTGCCGGATCCACTACACAGAAATATTGGAGAGCAAGAGGGCTAATGGCTTCATTGCCAAAGCCTACCATTGGAAAACAACAACAACAACAACAACAACAACTTTACAATAGAAAACAGTCATAAGTGTTGCAAAGCTTCACTCGGTGAAGATAATTACAATTCTAAAACTGTCAGCAGTGTACTCACAAATATTACTGACAACAGTAGCAATAATAGGACACACGTGCAACTTTGGGAGAATATAATACACAATTGGGAGATTACATTACACTATTTACATCTCAGAGAAAATTTTGGAAGTGTCCTCCACCAGCATCTATACATGTTTGCACTCGTCTTACCATATTCTCTGAGGTTTTACGGAGAATATCCTCGCCAATGTTAGTTATTTCGGTTTGAATGGATTCCTTGAGAACATCAATTGTCCGTGGCGTGTTCTTGTACACTCTATTTTTAATTACCCCACAAGAAAAAATCAGGTGAAGTTAGGTAATGGGATCTCGGAGACCACAGACCTTTTGAGATTATTTGATCATCGGAGAAACTGGTTACAAGTTCCATGATGTCATTAGATGTATGGCACGTTGCTCCATCTTGCTGGAAATAACCTTCTCTCAATTTGATATCATCCAGCTGCTCTACAAATGTCTTGGAGATACCCGTATAAACTTCAATGTCTACAGTCGTATCAAAGAAAATGGGACCAACGATCCATAGATGCTGGTGGAGGACACTTCCAACATTTTCTCTGATATATAAATAATGTAGTGTAATCTCCCAATTGTGTATTATATTCTCCAGAAGTGGCACGTGTGTCCTATTATTGTTTTAAAAGTAATGATTTTTTGAAATGGTTCAGGTTTATATGGATCGCACTGTAGTAGGAGATGTTTTTGTCAAAAGAATTATCAATGACATACCTTAAAAAGTAACACAGCGATAACTGTGGGGATATGATTGTGCCACTCGAATACGCAATCATTAATCGGTAATGATAATTATAATACCCTTGATAACAACCAAGGTCGTACCAGTTTATCTCCTTACACACAATTCCTTTACCTTTGAAATCTCCAATACCTGAAAATTGTGTGATAAAATTTTAACAGAAAATAAAACCTTACTAAGCGGATTATAAGTCAGAAGGCATTTCATTTGTTTTAGCGCCAGTTAATGGTGACAGCGTACAAAATCCAGTTACAACATCATCTTTGAACCAACCAGGAATCAGCAGCCCTGGAGCCATTGTTCCATCATCTTTGAACCAACCAGGAATAAGCAATCCTGGAGCCATTGCTCCATCATCTTTGAACCAACCAGGAATCAGCAATCCTGAAGCCATTGCTCCACCAGTCATGAACTCTGCTTCAGGAAGCAATCTTGCAACATCGTAGTTTATTGAATGTGGAATGCTTTCGCCAAATATAATGCTCCAATATATTTACGTGTTTAATAATAATCAAATGTTTTGTAATTTTGTAGTGTAAGTTTATTTTTAATACTTGAATTACCAGCTTAGGTTCTACAGTATTCGGCTCTTCTTTCTAATATGTGACGCGGTGACTCTTTTTAGTCTTTCGCACTTTTTATACAAATATGATGTTTAATATGATTTGTTTGCTTTTAGTGCAATTTCGTGCTGGAAGGCATTCTTTTAACGTTACTGAAGTGACAACTTAATTGTTTATTTATTTATGTATTTACTGAATATGTAGCTAGATTGAAGAATTCAGTGCAGCCAAACTATCCTTGTTTCTCCACTGAACGCAATGCTGCCAACAGTCTTTTCTTCTTCTTCACTTCACGGCATTGACAGAGTGACCGTTCCGTCTCACAATAATTGCTCCTTCCATGTCTTTTTAGGTCTACCAACATCTCTCTTTCCTTGTTGCTGATATTGGAATGCAATCTTAGGCAGTCTTGTTTCGGACATTCTTTGTATATGCTGCATCCATTCCTTTTGATATTTTTCAATTTTGCTACTTATTGAGTCTACGTTGAGTTCCTTTCTTATGTCTTCATTCCTTATTCTATCCAACCTTTGGATTCCTTTGTTTTCCTTAAAAAGTTCATCTCTGCACTTTGAATTTGGCTTTTCATTTTCTTCGTGAGTACCCATGTCTCACTTCCATAAAGTAGTGCAGGGACTGCCATTGTTTTGTACAACTTTAATCTTGTATCTCTTCTTGTTTTATTTCTCAACGTTCTATGCACTGTTCCACAAATCATTTGTAATGTTGCAAGTTTTTGCTTACATCTCGTCTGTTTTTATCATATAATTAAGGTTACATCCTAAATAGCTGAATTCTTTTAGTTGTTCTAGTGGTTTGTTGTCTAAAATTATTTTTGATGTTATATGTTGTTTTCCCCAAAAGGCTATTATCTTAGATTTTCCCGTCGATATATGTTCCTAAATTGCAAGATCTAGCTAATTAATTACACTAAACACACACAATAGTCCCTAATTTACACTAACCAGCTACTTAATTACTCTAAACATAACTAACCCTAGCGTAAATACTGGGTGCAATCGTTACACTACAAGGTAGCCTACCTAATGTCTTCAAAGAGCATCCCTTATGTTATTTGGGCTTATCGTCATCCGCACTTAATTCGTTTCCAAGTCGATTATTCCCAGGATCCAGTTGCCCTCTACGATGCGCCCACGATGAAACTTGCGTCGTCCTATCTGGCACACGTCGATTTGAACGATGTGGCCGGGACCGCCAGTTTTCCCCCTTGTAGTGTATTTAGTGTCATTTGATATCATGCACACTTCCTGGTAGTAACCGAATCAGTCCGATACAGTCCGCGAGCTCATACATGCATCTCCTTTGGAGCACTCCATTACCGTAGTGACGTAGGATTGTTTATGTGCAAAGCAGTGCGCGAGTAACAAAATTTGACTGGGTGATAACATGTTCAGTATTTTCCAAAATTAACCTGCGCTAATTGCATCTACATGTCTTTCTGTGTTAGATAGATGTCTGGGGCATTTTTGCAAAGGTTGGCTACAAGTGCTACACATTTTTCTTATGTTGGCTGCAACGTGAGAGCCTGCAGGTTGTCTGCTTACGCATGCGTATACCTGCAATATGGGACTTACAAGATATCTCGCGTCACATAAAAGAAAGTTTCTCCCAGTATTCTGATACATTCATGCTCAAATTTCTATATTAATACCTGTTCCGTGTTCCCTGGCCCTCAGCGTTGCTGTATAGTATTTACTTCCATTTACTAAATCCACTATACACTTCAGTTTAACTTCTACCTCTCTTCCCTTCTTATTTTCGTCCTTCACTTTCCTCATCCGTTTTTACCAATGTTAATATTAACATAACCTATATTCTAACAGAATGTCTCATTCATCCTGATAGCAACAAAGCCCCTTATGATGTCAATATACATATATGTTTGTTAAAAGTATGTGTATTTTTATATTGTATGCAATTGTCTTTCTCAATTTTAAATAAAATAAGTTTATTTTTTTATATTCACGAGATATATTTCAGAAACACTAATTCTTCCTTTACCCAGCATTCTAAACAATATGAAACCAGGCAACCTATCAGGTGCCAAAATCCAACAAGGACTTTCCTCACAATACGGGAACACTATTACCACGGCGGAGTGTCTACAAATAGACTGACAAATCCAAAAATGTTCACACAAGTGTTACGTACGAGGAAGAAGCTACAGCTAAAACTGATGACAACATTCAGCTTGCACGTGGCGTGGTTCTTTTAGACAGGCGAGCAACTATTGATGAAATTTGATGGATTTTGGCCCCCGATACGCCTTCCGACCACAAAAATTGGATCACTGATCGTTGTTCCTCTTTGGTACAAACTTCTAATGGAGCGGCCGTGATCTATCTGCAACAAAGGGAAGACAAATGACGGAATGACGATCAAACTTTCATACCAGGACCGCGATATCATAACAATCAAATACCCTAAGTATGTCCAATGTAAGTAACGTTATAACTACATTGCAGATAATTTTTTACTTACCCTCGTACCTTACCATCGCTTTCCTCAAATGGGTAGTAGTTCTTTTTCTTTTCTATTTCTTGGCCATGTAAAGAGAATATAATTTCAAACTCATCACATAGCGACCAGCTGTACCCCTTAAATACATGGCTACCGATAGATAATAATAATAAGGGCGAGGATCTACTCCCATCAGTCCTGGACCCTTAGGACCTGAACCCGGGCCTCTCGGGTTTTTACCATAGGACAGTACCTATTTTATAAACTGCCCCCCCCCCGCTGCACACGGCAGACAGGATGGAAGTGGATACGCCACTTACGCGCCGGTCCTTAATGGACCGGCTACCAAATAACCTTGGTAGGGCCGCCGGTGTCTAGCTCACCAGCTACTAGTTCTGCAGGCTAGTACCCGGGACTTATGAGGCAACCCTCTACCCCCTCCGGGCGGCCGTAGCCTGGCCGGAGGTACCCAATTTCCCGTTGGTATCGGTAATACACTGCCCCCCTCGAGGCCAACCCAATCCGAACAACTCCCAGAGGGAGGGGCTCGAATGTTCGGCCCGGGGTTCCTATAGTAACGTCAGAGGTACCACGAGTGCTAAGGGTGGCTATCGATAGATAAAGTTAACATAAAAAGTTCAGTGCCACGACCGGGATTTGAACCATGGATCTCCTGGTTTCCATCCAGTCGCTCTAACCTTGGCCAACTTGCCGTCACGACGTTAAATTCTCTATTTGACTAGTATATTTCCCCGGTAGACCACTAGGAGCTCTCGCATCCGAGATACACCGTTTGTGGTGACTTACTGTCGTAAGTACTTGAGTCCTAGGCTTCATCATTTAATTCTTATTATTTTAGTTAATTGGTGGAAATTAATCATTTCTGCACACTAGCCATATATAGGCTAAGGTCTTTGATAGAGCCAACATGAAAAATTCAATGCCACGGCCGGGATTTGAACCACGGATCTCCTGGATTCCGTCTAGTCGCTCTAACCTATTGAGCTACCATGGTCAACGTGCCGTACTGACATTAAATTCTCCATTCGACTCATATTTCCCCGGTAGACCGCTAGGAGCTCGGGCATTCGAGATACACCGTTTGTGGCGACTTACTATTGTAAGTACTTGACTCCCAGGCTTCATCATTTAACTCTTATTATTTAAGTTAATTGATGGAAATTAATCATTTCTTCACACTAGCCGTATACAGGCTAAGCTCTTTGATAGAGTCAACATGAAAAATTCAATGCCAAGGCCAGGATTTGAGCTACGGCTCTACTGGTTTCCGTCCAGTCGCTCTAACATATGACTATCGCTTACAGCCTACTGCATTCCCATATTCTCCTTGCACCTATAAGAAACTTCAGAATAAAATAATCTCTACAAACTTTTATTTTTTTTAACTGATATCCTCTAATGTTAAGTGATACCGGACCATAGAGCTTACAAGGGAACTATCACTACGCTCATACCTGTATTCGCTTAACAGTTTGATGGAATCATCTCTGCTCTGTGAGGGACCTGTGTGCCAAACTAGGGTGTGGTGTATAGCTGGAAGTACCCGAAAATGACTCCAGAATATGTAGGAACAAATAGACAAAATACTAAGTGGTCTCATAAATAAAGACTTTTTTTATATTTTTTTTTTATTTTTGGTGTTGTGGAAAATTTGTGTTTCTTTGGTTTGGCAATGCTATTTACAGGAAGCCATGACGTACATTGCGAGCATGTATCGATCTTCAGTTGTTAATAAACAATCACAAAGTGGAGATAACAAAGTTGAACTTAGTCTTTCTGAAACACTTCTGGAAACAAGATTATAAAACCACTGTCGCAGCTCGAAGAATATATGAAATGGAAGGAAAAGCTGTCGTTAGTGAACGTGTTGAACAATGATGCTTCTAACATTTCAACAATGTAGACGAAAAAATTAAAGATTTATCACGTTCTGGAAGACCTAAAGTATGGAATACTGAGGCTACACGCCAAGTTTTGCAAGAAAATCTCCAAAAGGTACCCGTAGGCCTTCAGAAGAACTTGGTTCATCAAAAGTTGCCATACATCGCTACACTTGGAAAATCATATGGAAGCTCTAGATCTGTACCTCATGAACTGTGATACCGAAATTAAGGGGTGCAATGTATAAAGAATCGCAATGGATTTCAAAGGAGTCTTGTATGTTTGTTGTGACACGAACAGGTGGAGCTGGGTTGAATAGCAACGGAGTTGGTTGAGTTGTTTAACAAAAGACAAAGATTCTTAGTAAGAATCTTGAATGGATGGCACTTCACTTTGTTTGTAAAGGTATTCTTCGGACCCCTAATAATAAGGACAATGGGCAAAATTGTCAAAAAGGAAATCTTTGGTTGAATAATGGGCTTCCAGAAAGTGAAAGTTACATACTCACACTCAGTCCGAGGCGTGAGGGCAATAAGGCAGTCCTCTTGTTCTCTCTTGGGCCAGGCAGACCAGAAATCATGAGAGAAGATATTTGTCGGTTCATATATACGTGAAGAACGAATTAAGTTTTATCGAGTAATAAACATTTCATAAACATAAACTCTAAACAGTGATATTGGTAACCCTTTGTCGGCAACTTCAAGTTCTAATGAAAGAAGCAGTCATTAAACCAGTTTGAAACGGGCATTCCAGTGTTAATAAACTATCCTTCTCATCCATACCTACGCATACTCTGAGATTAACCTCACTGCTTTACCCTGAGCTAAACTCAAGTGGAACTCTTAGTTCGCCAATAATTAGCTACAACTGACATCTCAACAGGCTGAACGTAGAGTGGATGTTTGCCGTCAGCTTATTCATAATCCCATGGATGATAGCTTTGTCAGGAGGATTGTCACTTGTGATGAAAAATGGGGATATTACAGAAACCCCGATGCCTCGAAACAATGGTTTGATCCCCGCCAACCTGCCAAGAAAAGGAATCAGTTCGATCCCAAAGTGATGTTGTGTCTGGTGAAATTTCGCAGGTGTGATTCACTGGAAGTTTGTTCCAAATGGGCGGTCGATTGATGCGGATATTTATTCTCAACAACTGGAAAGAGTTCATGAAATTTTGAGACGAGATACCCAGCATTAATTAACACAAATAGAGCTCTATTGCAAAAGAACAATGCAACACCCCATACTGCACGAACAATCATGGGAAAATTTCAGCAATTGGGAAGATTCGAAATGCTACCACACCCAGCATACAGCCCTGATCTCGCACCATCAGATTATCATCTTTTCCGATCCATGACCCATTTTCTACGTGAAAGAAATTTTGACAACTTTGTAGCAGTGCAAGTGGGTGTCACCGAATTCTTGGCATCAAAAACCATCGTAGGACAATAGACCTCGCTCAAGACCATAGAATCTAATGGTCTATACTTCTAAAATTTGTTAATTGCTTGTCAGAACACAAGTCAAATAATTGTTTTTCTTTAAAAACGACATTACATATGAGACAGTATCTATAACACAGCATTGTACGGTAGGGATTGTTTACCCCTGACCGGTAGTGGCCTACACATGGCATACGAGCGCCGTCCCTTACACTCGCGGCACAGAGCTGACGAGGGATGTCCAGCAGCTACTTGCAAGTGATCGCATGCAGCACTTTTCAGACTTCAGTTTGGGCGTTGTGTTTCTACTCCTCAGCAGAGTTTTGCTTCGCATGGTTTATATGCGACAGGCATTATACCAACAATTTTTCAGGTGGGTAGCGTGCGAGTACGAGTTCCCTTGTTAGAGTTCCCGATTGTTTCAGGATAGTGGATAACTCTTAAAAAAACTTTATCCAGGTAACTCACGTTGATAAAGATTCGAACTCGGGACCTCTTGGATATGAGACAGACACGCTATCATCCATGCTACAGAGGTGGATATAAAGTATAACTTTTTTGATGGATTAGAGTCAACATGAGAAATTCAATGCCATGCCCGGGATTTAAACCATGGATCTCCTGGTTTCCGTCCAGTCGCTCTTAACCTTTGAGCTACCATGGCCAACTTGCCGTCCTGACATTAAATTATCCATTTGACTCATATATTTCCCCGGTAGACCGCTAGGGGCTATCGCATCTGAGACACACCATTTGTGGCGACTTACTATTGTAAGTACTTGAGTCCCAGGCTTCATCATTTAACTTTTATTATTTTAGTTAATTGATGGAAATTAATCATTTCTCCACACTAGCCGTTTATAGGCTAAGGATAGAGTCAACAGAACATGAAAAATTCAACATGAAAAATTCAATGCCATGGCCAGGATTTGAACCACGGATCTCCTGGTTTCCGTCAAGTCGCTCTTAACCGTTGAGCTACCATGGCCAACGTGCCGTCCTGACTTACAATAGTAAGTCGCCACAAACGGTGTATCACGGATGCAAGAGCCCCTAGTGCTCTACCGGGGAAACATATGAGTCAACTGGAGAATTTAATGTCAGGACGGCACGTTGGCCATGGTAGCTCAAAGGTTAAGAGCGACTGGACGGAAACCAGTAGATCCGTGGTTTAAATCCGGGCCATGGCATTGAATTTTTCATGTTGACTCTATCCATCAAATTTCTTAGCCTATATACGGCTAGTGTGGAGAAATGATTAATTTCCATCAGTTAACTAATATAACTTTTTTGTTTGTAATTTTACGTCCTCCAACGTTAAGTCATATAGGACGATGAATGACATATGTGAAATGATGTTCAAATGTGTCCACGGTCCATGGAGCTTAGAGCTACCCGACATTCTTCTTTTAGGATAAGGGAAAACACCGGAAAAAAGCCTTATCCAGCTAACTCACCCTGGCCGAGATTCGAACTCGGGACCTCTTGAACGTGAGGCAGACGCGCTACCATCTACGCATGATTAACATGAATTAGGTAGAGGAATAAGCGTTTGTAAGAATAGTTTATACAAGAGTAAAGATAAATGCACATTAAATGATTTTATTATTCAAGGAACTTCAACACGTGTATTTATGGCAAAATCTCGCTATTGACTTTTGTGTGGAATCTCTAGGTACTTCTGTCTACTTGAGTTAAGTAGTACATGTGTTATAAATGGTGTCCTTGTATAAATGGAACTCTGGGTTTTCTCCCCGTGTCGTTTTAAGGTGAAATTTTATGAACTGGCTAGTCGTTAAGTTGATTGTTTTTCATGGTAAAACCAAGACTCCGTTACTTGTATTTTCTATTTTCCTGTCCACCATTACTACCTCTTCAGAAGTCATGCACTTTACTAAACATGTTCTTAACGTTTCAGTTATCCTTGCAGCAGTTTGACAAATGCATTAACAGTTATCGCCATGATTACAAGGAGGCCTTGACTACCCTCTGAGTCATTGATTCCAGCAGAATAGCATTTAGAGATAATATTTACTGCATGTTGGAAATAAAACCTGCAACTCATAACCGGAGCTTCGTTCTGTTTCCTTAACTTTTTTTTTTTTTTAATTAATGCAATGGTGAAATTTTGTTAAAACTTCATTTTAAGCTCCACTATTATTTAGTACTTATATGACTAGTAGCAGTATTTTAATACGTCTCATTAAAGTACACCTATTCATTAAAGTATTGATATTCGATCAATCAGAAGTGGCCACGTAAAGTCCGTCTAGTCAACACGAATGCAGTTGAGTCACAAAGGAAACGGACCCTACCGCCCACTAATGACCGTCATAAATCTATCTCCACACTTCAGAAATGGAACACTGTCATTGAGGACCAATAGCAATCCTGATTTTCTCGAAGTGACAGTCGCATGTTTACTCCACGTAAAGTCTCCGTTGCCAAAGTTCCAACTTACAATTGATCTGTTTCATTACGTGCAGAAATTCGTTGTGTGTCACGAATTGGAGACCGTGGGAGGGAAATGCAGTGATAAATGCAAATGAAGTAGTAAATAACTTTCAGTCAAGTGAAAATAATCAAAGTGAAGACAATAGTGTGAATAACTGGGCCGAGTTATATTACTGGAAAAGCCTCAAAAAACAAAGTTATAACGGGAACTGTTTCTAAGCAAATTCAAGCGTTTGTTTTGAACACATATAAATATGTGCTGACAAATAATCTTGGTAAGGAGTCATGCAATGAACCTGATGATAAATTCTGGGTATTCACAAAAATACAGTAATAAATATTGTAACGAAAGAAATACAAAAGACGCCAATCAAGTTTGAAAACAAAAGGAAACGTTTCTTTAAAGTAGATAATTTCATATGCGATTTAATTCGTCGAGAAATTTATAGATTCTATGCAAAAGGGAAAGCGCCCACCTTAGATGAATTGGTTGCACGTTTGCAAGAAATTTGTGATTTTCCTTATGGGCACTGCACTTTGCGCGGTCTCCTAAAGGAGCTGGGTTTCAAATACCGCACTTTGAATAAGATAAGGGTTATAATGGAATCCAGTAGAATTGTATTTGTCAAAACTAAGGAAGTTTCGCAGTACGATATATATATATATATATATATATATATATATATATATGAGTGTGTGCGTATATAAGGAAGTTTTGCAGTAATGGACATAAGATAATTTATTTAGACGAAAGCTCGCACGATACCCATGACATATCGAGAGAGGTGGCAACCTTGCAGAAAGGACTGGGAGAAGGAGGGCCGGTGTTGTAAAACGATTAGAAGGGTTCCTCAAAGGCAGCGGCCGAACTGCACTCACGTTCACTATTCTCGTTTCGATCGACCACGCTACTAGCGCTAGTTTAGAAGAAAGTCAAAATGTCTGATACTAGTAGCAGTGATTTTGAACTTACACCCAGAAATTACGGCAGAAGCTCTCAATGTTGCCAATAACTTGTTGCCACAAAAGTCAATAAAGATATACTAGAAATTCTATTTACAATTCATGAATTGGAGAATATCAAAAGGTACAAATTCGTTCTCCAAAATGCATTCCTAGTGGATCTCGAAGAATTGTCTCAAAATATGAAATCATCGACCTTGAGGACTCACTATTCTATTTTGAAATTAATACTCAACATTAGACAATAGTTTGACTTATCTAAATACTCAAAACTGAACAGCTTACTAAAACGCAAATCAGAAGAATATAAAGGGAAAAAAGTCAGAACATTTACACTTGATGAGTTGAAAACATTTATAAATGAAGCACCTGATATTAAATACCTTATGATCAAAGTAAGTTTCGTTTTTTAATGTTACCAATATTTTGTTTCAATGCTTTTAGATTAAACTGGTTCACACGTTAACAGCTGTTTATCGGGAAGTAATCAATATTTTTGTGCTTGCATACTACGTACTACGTCTCAAACAAAAGAATTACGACAAAGACAAAGTAATAACGATTGTAACATCACTCAAACCAGAAATGAGTACCCTGAAACCTTTAATTTAGATACGTGATTGAGCATACACAGTCGTATGAAACTTGACTATAATGGTAATTAAAACGCTCGTATCATAATTGCGGCAGTACTTACTCATGGCTGTAATTACCTGGGTTCGACGTCGGGACTCCTTCCTCGGTCTCCACGTCGTCGTCTGCTGTTTGCTGCGCCCTTGCCTCCGGCTGCTATCTCCTGCATGAGCTCTTGGGTTCTTAGAGTGTTAAGATCGAGACAACAACAAACATCCGATAATTTCTGAACGACTTTAATTGTTCTTACACTTGTGTGGAACCCGGGCACATTCAAATAACTGCACTTTTATCGGCGGACATACTTGACGCGGCACGTCGTGAAAGAATAAGCCGTCGAACACAGCAGACGAATGCATACAATCTACTTGACTGCAATGGGGGCTGAATGGGGGTTTCTACCCTCTTATACTCAGCATGGCGCCGCAAGGAAAATCTAACAGAATATTGACCTGTGTAACGGTACCACTCTATTGTCTAATATCCGCCCTTTATAGACTGTCGACCGGGGGGCGCAAGGTTTCTCACATATCTGCACAGGTCCACGTTACATACTTTACATCAAAATATACAATTTCACTTTAATAAACATAACCAAATATCATTTTTACAGTTCTCAAATGTATTGTGACTTCGCGCGTTCGTAGAATTAAAAGTCCGAGTTGCAGAAATTCAAAATGTTCTTTATTTCCCTAGAAATACACTTCGCCGTCCACATTCAGTTCTGATTACACTTTCTCATTACGACACTGTTTACTACTGTTTACAACTACTCCGCTGGCGTTTCGCCTGTTATATATACCACTACTGATACCATTAGATATTTCCGGACAAACAAGAAATCGAATGTTCTTTCACTAGACAAAACCCGAACGTTCCAGGCGCGTAACTTTATCTGTGTCGGCCAGCCGTTTATCTCCTCGCTATCTTTATCTGCAGGCTCTTTGGGTACACAAGCCACGCTATCGTAAATAATTGGTTTGCGACAGTATAGATAATTATTAAATATATTACATAATTAATTGAATAATTGATCCGAGGACCCAAAGTTCCTGTTTCATAATTTATTAACCTCGCTTCGCTCGCACGGTTAATAATAATAATAATAATACTCGCGTTTTAATTACTACCATTATGGTCTCGTTGTATAGTATACTATTTTGTTGTTGCATCTGTTAACTGGTTATGGGCCGACCCCAAGGAGTCATCTAGATCTAGTCTGATCCTCTAGAAATCCAGATCATTCTATAACAAGTTCATGAAGAAGGAAACCAAATGGATTAATATATCTGATATTTACTGAAACGATTATTTTATATAAGCTAGCTGTGTACCTATCTATATTGCACGGATCATTGACTGTTAGCGCGACTTTCAAATGTCAAAATGGCCGAAAGGTTTGTGTGCCGTCATTTGTGAGGTTAAGTTTCATTCATGTGCTAATGAAGGTCTGTGTGATTTAGGGAACAGAATAATTTGTTTTATTCTTTAAAAAAAATTTCTTTTTTCTTTCGTGAGATAGTCTCTACGAATACAACTCGTGGTTTTTAACTTCCCTAGATAAATTCCCTCGCGATTTCGTTGCTTGTAACTTCAAAACACTCGTGACATTACGTATGATAACACCTAAAGCAGCATTAGAGTGCTTGGAAATTCAAACACTGCTTACTTTTGGCGCTTTATTTCATTATTCTTTTGCTGTCTCATCGTTTTTCCTTCCTTAAAGTCATCCAACTTAGCAACATATAAAACAATTGAATTATTAGTTTCGCTTTCGCTGTTGTGTTTTGGTAACTTTATTTTAAAATACATTACATGTGATTCTATTGGTTATAAACCGCAATATAAATTTGGAACATGCATTGTAAGTAATTCTGCACAACTTCTAACGTTTTCAATTAATGAAAGAAATGTAATGTTCGGTGTATAAATGCCGTCGTAAGTTGTGTCGATTTGTGAAAACTAGGCTGAAAAAGACAGTTTTGTTTCAGACTATTATAGTAGACAAGAATGTTGTCTTCTGATTTATCTGGACGACCTCATTCTGACAGCGAGAGTTTGAACTACAGGAAGGAAAGAATCATGACTTCTGCCAAGTTGCACACGATCTCGAAGTCTCACAGCAGCAAACTTTGTCGCAATAATTCGTTTTGGATTTCTTATGAACAGAATATAGGCGATGCAGAGAACAAAATTAAGGAATCTTACTCAGCAAAGCCAAATTTGGATTGTGCTGGTGATGTCATAAACCGATTGAAACCGTCGAAACAGTGCGAGACATATGCGTACAACTCTGAAGAAGAAAGTTCAACTATTCGGAAGGCCAATATTGAAGAATCTGGACGTTCACAAAAAAACACTTCTGATAGTTTATTTTTGGAAGAAACTCTACAGAACATATCAAAAACTGACAAGAAAGCAGCCAAGTTTCCTTTAAGGAGCAACTCATGTACGTGTCAAATAAAATGCTCCAAACGACACCACAATGCATCATCCGGAGGAGCTATTCCAAAAGAGGGAATAGAATTAATACATATACAACCAGAAAATACAAGTGATGGAGAAATTTTGCCACCAAAAGCAGATAATGTCAATGAGCAATGTTTCAAATGCTGCCAAGTGAAGAAAGATGAAGAACAAAATTCTTCAACTAAAAGGGCATTATCGGACGGGTTAAAAGCTTGCAGTGGTGAAATAAAACAACAGTTACTTAGTGCTAAAGTAACAGAAACCAAAGAAACTGTTTCTGAGGAAACGTCATCAGTAGAAAGGCAAGTACTTGATGCATTTGTGTTGGAAACCATAAATACATTAGCCTGGAAAGAAAGTCAAAGGAGAAAGAATACAGAGGACTGTATTTCTAGACCTGACAAGGCATTCTTCACAAAGCTAGATTCAAGTCTAAAGAAGAACACTAGTTTTGTGAAGAAGGTTAAAAGTTTCAACAGTGAGTATCTGGATATCCTATTGAATGATTTGTCCAGACTTAATCTTGTGAAATACTTGAGTGAAATAGCTACTGGTTTAGTTCAAGCCAAACTTAAGGTATTGGATATTATACCAGTACTGAAACTGAGCAATGCCCTACATAATCTTTACGCTGATTTTTCCACATATCTCTTTCAAAGTTGGCAGAAATCATTAACCTTACAAGATGAGGGCCAATTTATTAGCCAAAAGCTGCTAAATGTTGATTTGAAGTTGTATGTTGAATTAATAAATATTGGAATTTTGCCTTATGAAGAGGCATTCTTAATTCTCCACTCTGTCCTGTCCAAGATAATTAATACTGATAAAAAACAATTCAACTATATAGGTGTATTAGGAAGCTTTTATCGTCACTGCACTGAGGGTTATTCCACTCCAAGAAAATTCCAAGCTCTGGCAAAGAAGTATGACATCAAACTTCCCACACAAAAGCTTCTCTTCCCAAAAGAAATAGATGCACTGAAACACTTAGTTCAGGATTATTTTGAATGTCTTGTGGAACATATATTCAAGGAACGTAATGAACTCTTCATATTTCAACAACAAAGCAAACGAATTTTACAGACAAGGGGAGAGCTCACCTCAGCTCGTAAAGTAAACTGGGATACTTTAAGATCATCTTATGAGGGCTTACTTTCTGGAATGAATATGCTTGCTGAAGTGCTTGGAGAAGATGCTCCCACATTTGATAGAGATTTTATTTTTAGTGATACCATATTAGGTGGAGGTAGTGATTTTGATGATCAAACCACAAGCAACATCTGGGAAGATGAAGAGGAGCAAGGGTTCTACGAGAGCCTTACTGATGTAACTCAATATGTGGCTGCTTCAAATGGGCACAATCGCTTGAACAAACCTTTATCTGGAAACCATTGTAATAATTCAGATGGTGATCTCTGTGCTGATTCAGATGATTCTTGTGCTGATGATGGAAGTGATTTCTCTCATGATGAAGACAAGAAAGAGCATCATGATCATATTAAATGTAATGACACTGAAATAAATAAATTTCTGCTTTCCCTTCAGAACTGTTTGAATTGTGAAATGGTTGATAAGTTAGCTATAACATTCTTGACTACTCTATACAGCAAGGCAAACCAAAAGCGATTATTAAAAGCATTATTTTATGTGCCTCGTACTCGTATAGATTTACTTCCTTTCTATGGTAGGCTGTGTGCCACACTGAATCCTGTAATACCTGCTCTGGCTAAAGAGTTAGCTAAGAAGTTGAAAAAAGAGTTTAAATATCGTGTGCGAAAGAAAGATCAGATCAATATTGAGTCTAAATTAAAAGTTGTGAAATATATTGGAGAATTTGTGAAATTCAAACTCTTTTCTAAATTTGATGCTTTGCGCTGCTTGAAAATGCTCTTAAATGATTTTTCCCATCATCATATAGAAATGTGTTGTGCACTTCTAGAATCCTGTGGAAGATTTCTGCTTAGAAATCCAGAATCCCATGAAGCAACAAAGTTTTTTCTTGAAGGAATGATGAGAAAGAAAGCGGTTACAGCATTGGAATCTCGCTACATAACTATGATTGAAAATGCATATTACTATGTTTCCCCTCCGGAAGCTCTTTCTACAGAAAAAATAATATTGTCTCCAATGCAACAGTACATTCAAAACCTTGTCTTTCAAACATTATCAAAGAACACTGCAGACAGAGTACTTAATTTGTTATGCCTGATCGACTGGGAAGAAACTGGAATATGTGAATTTGTTGTCAATTGCCTAAGTTCACCACATCTTGTCAAATACAATAACATTAGTTGTTTAGCCAGCTTGGTTGCAGGATTGACTTGCTATGAAGGTTTTATCAGTGCTCGTGTGGTTGATGCTGTAATGGAGAACATACGTTTGGGTATGGAAATAAACTTACCTATGTACAACCAGAGTCGGTTAGCAACAATCAAATACCTTGGTGAATTGTTTAAATATAGTGTCATAGACACTACTGAGGTTTTTAAGGTGCTTTATTCACTGATTTCATTTGGTGTGCACCTTAATTATCCAAACATATCTACCTTGGATCCTCCAAATAATGTCTTCCGAATACGAATGACCTGTCTTCTACTAGAGACATGTGGGCAGTATTTTAGAGGTAGCAATACCAAGAAAAAGTTGGATTACTTTTTAAAATATTTTCAGAGATATTTCTTGTTTAAATATGAGGACACCCACTGGCAGGCTCCTAAGAACCCATTTCCACTGGGAATTCGCTACTTATTTCATGATACATTGAAGAACCTTCAGTTCCAAATTCATCTCTTTGGATCTTACCAAGAAGTATGTGATGCTATTAAACAAATGGAATCAGAAGTAGTATTAGAACTACCAGATAATATGACCACTGCTTCATGTAGTGATTTAGAAAGAGATAGCAATATGATTGCTAGTCACTTACTTACACGTTTTGATTCAGTGGAGTCACTGTGCAATGAAACAGAAGATGAAATGCAAGAAAAATTTGTTCATAAAAGTACTGCTAGTTTTCTGTCAAGTGTTCCAGAAGAGTACATTGAGGACGTACAAGAGCAGTATCTGAAAGAAATTACACAAGATAGGTCTCATATTACAAAATCAGTCAGCAGCGAAGACAAAGAGTTCATGTCAGAATTTAATAAAATGGTACAGGAAAATATGCAACAGCATTTGCTAGAGACAGTGAAACCAAAGTACACTGATATAGCAATTCCATTGCACTATAAGAACAGTATGAAGAAATCTTGGGAGCAAACAAATGGAAAATTTCCAAAACAACAGGAAACTGTTGATGTTACGCTTCTTCTAAGAAGAGGGCATAAACAAGATTACAAACAAATAAACATTCCTTCAAACTCAGAATTAGCATTAAAACTGAAGAGAGGAGAAGAAGAAGAACGGGCTGAAAAAGAGAAGCTAAAGAAGCTCATTCTTAATATGAATCAGCGGCAGGAGGAAGAAGATTACCAAGAACTTCTTTCACAAGGTCAGGAAACAGTAGATCTGAGTATTAGGAAAAGGAAGAAAGTTTAATGAAAGTGCAGGACACTAACACATTGGAATTTTTAAAAGCTGTAGTAAAGCTGTTCAAATAGAGAAGTGCTTTAGCGGTGAACTTGATAAATCTATCCTTTTTCTTAAAAATGAGGTGTATGTATAGCACTGCATAAAATCAGTGTGAGCTCTCTGACTCAAAAAAGTAAAGATTTGGAAGCTATTTTTAACAAATTTTGCATGAAGTTAGCAGTTGTAAGAACAAGGCAATATGTCTTAAAGCTGTCAGGTTGTCTTGCTAGGAATTGTAGTTAGACTTATTTCTAGATACAAGATCTACAGCAATGAATTTCTGATATTTTAGTATCAATAAATGATGTAAAATCCTAATACAAAATGGATTGAAATTGTTCGTAGTGTATTATAATTAAATGTTTTCAGAATGCAATAAAGAAGAAAAGTAAGAAAATTATAAAAATTATGTCACTCTTTATTGTAAAATGTTATTTTAAACTGTTTTTGTTAGTTTGCCTGCTTCTCTGTTTGTTTATCTGTTTAGTACAATGTTGCAAACAATTTTAAATTAACTTCCTGAGTTTACAGTCTTCCAAATTTAAACACAGCTATGAATTGCATGACAATGCAATATTAACTCATTTGCAGGAACATCTCCATACTGTCAATTACCCTTTACATGGAAAAATATTTGAAAACTTGGATTCTGAATTAAGTTCTGACGAAGAGCTAGAGACTGAAACTTCAAATACAGCTCAAAACTGGAAGGCAATACAATATTTATTCATTTTCAAAGAAATATATTCACCCCAGAATACCACTTACATTGAAAAATGATAAAAATGGCTCTTACTTATTGTGTTTGAAATAATATGCCCATCACTCAAAGTATAAAATTGAAAGAAGCGTAGAGACAGTGAAGCACAAATTAGCACATCGAGAAGATATTGACACATTGCTTCACTCACACTGTTTTTTCACAGGACATGTTTCAAGAGCTTTTGCTCTCATCATCAGCTGGAACTCGACTAGTGCAATTTGTAGTGGTTTCCTCTTTCTCCGTACCATCGATAGAGGGCATGATGTACTTGTCAAAGATGTCCGGTGGTGGAGTTTCAAAATTCATGACTCTACGATTTTTGTTAATGAAGATTCTTTTCCACACAGAAAGGTCTATGGGGTGATTAACATATTTTATTAAAGATGTTTCCAAGTTGATGTCATGTCTAGTATTCAAAAAATGAAAAGCCACTGCTGATTTTTCTGTTTCACCATTTTTAATGTTTCTTATATGTTCTTTAGCTCTGATGTCAATATTTCTTTAAAGTAGAAAAAAAGTTTGAAAAATTTACCTTCCATCCATCAGCCCATAATAAATTCCACAAAATCTTCGCAACACACAACATAATTGTTGCACCTCAAAATAGATTTAATATCAGAACTTTGTTAAAAGCACCCCCACTCCCCCACCCCCTCCCCCCCAAAAAAAAGAATTCAGTTACTACCAAAGAAAAGCCAGGAATCTATGAGATCAAATGTGAAACTTAACCTAAAATTCATATAGGAAACCAAAATGAAATATTGACATCACAACTAAAGAACGTATAAGAAACATTAAAAATGGTGAAACAGAAAAATCAGCAGTGGCTTTTCATTTTTTGAATACTAGACATGACATCAACTTGGAAACATCTTTAATAAAACATGTTAATCACCCCATAGACCTTTCTGTGTGGGAAAAAATCTTCATTAACAAAAATCGTCATAGAGTCATGAATTTTGAATCACCACCACCGGACATCTTTGACAAGTACATCATGCCATCTATCGACGATACGGAGAAAGAGGAAACCACTACAATTTGCACTAGTCGAATTCCAGCTGGCGATGAGAGCAAAAGCTCTTGAAACATGTCCTGTGAAAAAACAGTGTGAGTGAAGCAGTGTGTCAATATCTTCTCAATTCACTTTTGTGCTAATATGCCAATGTTTAAGGTACTTTCATGACAAATGAAATATTTATCATAAATTTTCTGGGAATAGTCTTTTAAGTCCTTTGAAAATTTAAATAAAGCTATGAACTGTATGACAAGCAAACACAGAATGCTTTTAGTTTTAATTATCTAGGTAAATAGAGGAATTAAACACTTTTAAGAAGTCGAGATTTAACTGTATTGGAACACCACAGTCAAGTGAAAAATTATTAATTTTTAGATGAGTCGTATTTATTACACATCTGCTTCACTTTCGTACCTATTTTGAGGGCATGTTTCGCAAATCATCGTTTGCATCTACGGCTCTTATGCGACTAAAGCTTGATCCAGCGGTGTGGGTAATTCTGGGGTTGCTGCTGCCATCTGTTGATTCAGCCAGCAAGAATATCAAAACGAATATCATCAAATCTTAAAAACTGCAATTAAAAATGGATATGGAGAAAAAACCTTGTAGATAAAAAACTAAAATCATTCAAACTTCAAAAGAGATTAAAACAGATCACAGCTCTCACACCAATAAAACAAGAAATTAGATTTGCTAAATTTACTTACCACCCCTGGCCACAAAAAAGTTCCAAAAAATATTCAAGAAATATAATATAACATTGGCACCAAAATACAATTACAACATTAAAAACCTATTATTAAATTTTAGATGAGTCGCATTTTTTAACACATCTGCTTCACTTTCGTACCTATTTTGAGGACATGTTTCGCAAATCTTCGCTTGCATCTACGGCTCTTGTGCGACTGACGCTAGATCCAGCGTGTGGGTAATTCTGGGGTTGTTGCTGCCATCTGTTGATTTAGTGATGAAATGAAATGTGGGATTCTCTTCTAGCGGGATTTCAAAGTTCATTAGTTGGTTTTTATGTTTTTCTATGTATATCCTCTCCCATATGACGAGTTCACTATGTTTTTGTACGTATTTTAGTAATTCTGTGCTATCTTCAATTTCATGATTTTCAGACCAGAAATGAGCTGCTATTGCGGACTTATCAATATTTTTGTATCTTAAGTGCCTGAAGTGTTCTTTCTTTCTAGTGCCTATGTTCCTTTTTGTCCTTCCTATGTAAATTTTTTCACAGTCTTTACACTTAATTTTGTAAATGCCTGACTTTTCCTCTGGTTTTATCTTATCAGTATTATTACTGTGAAGTAGGTTTTTAATGTTGTAATTGTTTTTTGGTGCCAATGTTATATTGTATTTCTTGAATATTTTTTGGAACTTTTTTGTGGCCCAGGGGTGGTAAGTAAATTTAGCAAATCTAGTTTCTTGTTTTATTGGTGTGAGAGCTGTGATCTGTTTTAATTTCTTTTGAAGTTTGAATAATTTTAGTTTTTTATCTACAAGGTTTTTTCCATATCCATTTTTAATTGCAGTTTTTAAGATTTGATGGTATTCGTTTTGATATTCTTGCTGGCTGAGAGGTAGATTTACTAATCTGTGTGTCAGACTGTTGATGGTTGCATGTTTGTGTGGAATTGGGTTGAAACTATTTGCTTTGATGTAATTATCTGTGTGTGTTGCTTTTCTATGAATGCCAAATTCTAGTTTTTCATTGCCTTTTTTGATTTTAAGGTCTAAAAAAGGTAGAGTACAGTCCTCTTCAGTTTCTACTGTGAATTGTATGCTGGGTTCTTGCAGGTTGAGTAGTTTCAAAGCATCATCTATTAGTTTGTAGGGCACTATTGCAAAGATGTCGTCTACGTATCTGTACCATGTTTTAAACATATGAGGGAAGGCTTTAGTAATATGTGTTTCGAAAAAGCTCATGTATAGAATGGCCAAAAATGGTGATAGCGGGCTTCCCATAGCTAGTCCTGAAATTTGTTTGTAATATTTTCCATCGAAGACAAAATAATTTTGATGTATACATAATTCAGTCATTGCCACATATTCTTCTATTGCATTGGCATCCAGGTTTATAGAATTTAGCCATTTTTTCAGTTGAATCAAAAGTTTGTCTAATGGAATGCTAGGGAAGAGGGAGCGGACATCAAAGGATACTAAAGTGTCATGAGGTTTTAGTTTAATATTTTGAATTTTTTCTACCAGGTCTAAAGAGTTTTTTATACTCAGAGTACGGAATTGTGGAAAGGACTGAAATTTTTTGGTTAGCCATTTTGCCAGAAGGTAAGTAGGAGTGTTTATATTATTTACAATGGGTCTCATGGGTATGTTGGGTTTGTGTATTTTAGGCAAACCATATATTCTTGCAAGGGTAGGGTTGTCTGGTTTGATAGTTTTTTGTTCTGTAGTTGTTAAAATTTTACTATTAATGATGGTTTTTTGTACATCTTTTATGCATCAGTTGAGTGGATTAGAATCTATTTCCTGGAATTCTTTTTGTTGTAGTAACTCTAACATTTTTTCAGTCGCACAAGAGCCGTAGATGCAAGCGAAGATTTGCGAAACATGTCCTCAAAATAGGTACGAAAGTGAAGTAGATGTGTTAAAAAATGCGACTCATCTAAAATTTAATAATTTTTCGCTTCACTGTGGTGTTCCAATACAGTTGAATATCGATAGATTAAAAACCTACTTCACAGTAATAATACGGATAAGATAAAACCAGAGGAAAAGTCAGGCATTTACAAGATTAAGTGTAAAGACTGTGAAAAAATTTACATAGGGAGGACAAAAAGAAACATAGGCACTAGAAAGAAAGAACACTTCAGGCACTTAAGATACAAAAATATTGATAAGTCCGCAATAGCAGCTCATTTCTGGTCTGAAAATCATGAAATTGAAGATAGCACAGAATTACTAAAATACGTACAAAAACATAGTGAACTTGTCATATGGGAGAGGATATACATAGAAAAACATAAAAACCAACTTATGAACTTTGAAATCCCGCCAGAAGAGAATCCCACATTTAAGTTCATCACTAAATCAACAGATGGCAGCAGCAACCCCAGAATTACCCACACCACTGGATCAAGCTTTAGTCGCATAAGAGCCGTAGATGCAAACGATGATTTGCGAAACATGTCCTCAAAATAGGTACGAAAGTGAAGCAGATGTGTAATAAATACGACTCATCTAAAAACTAATAATTACTTTTAAGAAGGTCTAAAAATAATTTCTCTTAATGCCAATTCAATTTATAACCCATGTAGACTCCTAACAGTACTGGCCTTTATCAGTTACAAACTTTTGAGCTTTTTGAATAGTAAAATATTATTTTTACAAATACATTGTAATGTTTTTTGTAACATAAAAATCAAAATCCAATCAGCTGCAATTAAATGATACCCCATCAACATCATACGGATTATTTTATGTGGGCCCTCCCCATCCTATGTCACAGGCACATTTGACTGCAGTTGCTGAGATTCGAACTCACAATGTTTGGCTTTGAATGGGTGGTCAATCCATTACCTATCACTTTAACGATCATGGCTATTTGAATTGATTGCTTTGAGAGACCCCAGAAAGCGATATGAAAAGTGGTTTATGAATTACTGCAAGAGTGGCATAAATAGTAAAATAATTCATGCAGGAAAGGGTACAAACAAAAAGCATGGGGTGTATGGAGCAGATAACATTAGAGTTTTTTTTTGTTGTTGTTAAATTTACGTCCTTCTACTTTAAGTCATATCAGACGAATGAAATGGGTGAAATGATGCTCAAATGCATCCAGAGCCTGTGGAGCTTAAAGTTATCACACTTTTGTCTTTGAGGATAGAGGAAATCCCCAAAAAGAACCATTTCTGTGTAGCTCAGACTGACTGAGATTCGAATTCAGGACCTCTTAAACATGAAGCGGTCACGCTACCATCTATGCTACCAAGGTAGACTAGTAAGGAGTGGAAAGAGTAGCCATCATTGCAAAATCTCATACAATAGTCCATATCATTTCTAGTGCAATAAAATTGTTAGCGACATGGATAAACTGTTCAGGCATCTATCTATTGCATTCATCCCAAATTTTTCATTTTAAATCTTACATAGCTAATTAAGAATTCCTAATCACAAATTTTCAGGACAATATGTATGGGGTTAGTAATCTAAATGGATTGCAAATCTCTTTACGACTGGGAAAAATCATTTCAATGGACTGAAGTCCATTCTAAAAATATAATAAGTTACAAATTTTTAACTCTTTTAATTCATATCTTTCCTCCTGCTGTTCAACTGAAGCAATGTAGTGCTTATGATTACATATGAAAGTTATATGGTCTAACGCATACATCACCATGACTAGCAGTAATATTTTTTTCACCATACACTGACTGGCATTAAGTGTCTTTTACGATTAATATGGAATCTCAAAAACTATTTGTATTTGGTTTCTTTATAGTCATCACAAGGAGATTGAAGATGGAGGCGATTACCTGTGAAACTAGTCACTCATTAATATAAAAAGGTAAGTGACAAGTATCAATAAATCAACTACAAATAGTTTTCAAGATTAATTTTGAAGTCACTATCAAAATTATTTGTGGTTGGTTTATTGACACTCGTCACTTACTTTTTCATATATTTATGAGAGACTAGTTTCAAAGGCCCTGGCCTCCATTTTCAATCTCTTCCCAACTGGCATCTGTTGTTGTCTGCTCTCTCTGGTGGTGGAACTATGAACTTTTTTGTCAAATTATCTACTGGCGGGATTTCAAAGTTCATTACGCGATCCTTATTTTTCCAGATGAATATGTTCTCCCATGTTGTCAATCTATTTTGGTTTATCACTCCTTTTAATAATTTTGGATTTGGATCAATGTCATGGTTTTCATTCCAAAAATGAAATGCGACTGCTGACTTGTCTTCTTGTTTCAATCTGATGTTTCTAAAGTGTTCTTTGACTCTGATTTTTAAATTTCTTTTTGTTTGACCTATGTAGCATTTTTCACAATTCTTACAATTTATTTGGTATATTCCAGATTTGTTACCTGAAGGAATTTCATCTTTTGTTTTTGAATTTAGTAATATTAAAATTGAGTATCTATTAGTAGGTGCCAAGATGATATTTTGTTCCTTGAATATCTTTTTAAATTTATTAAATGTTTTCGGATGATATGTGAATGAACTGAATATGCTGTTGCTTTCTCTTTCTTTAATAAATGTGGTTGCTTCCTTAATGGTTTTCTTTAGTTTAGATTTTCTAATTTTCTTCAACACCAAACTTTTGTTGTATCCGTTTTCTTCTGCTATGTGTATTATTGCTTTTTGTTCCTTGAAATATTCTTCTTTTTCCATGGGTATGTTGATTAGTCTGTGTGTAAGGCTGTTACTGTGTTGAAGTCACTGTTACTAAATTCCTCCAAACACATATAATTAATATGGAATGTTGAATTTTCTCTATCCGCTTGCTGTATCACTCTCAGCTACTGATTAGAGTGACCTTGAAATGATGTCATTGTGTGCTACAAACTGAAAACTTGTAGTCGCTTCCTTCAACTTCTGTAATTTTCTGTTGTTAGACAAAATATTTAATTGCACCTTGAAGAATAGTAGGTATGACTGTATTCAGATTATACAAAAAATTCAAAATCATGTGTCTTTCCCTTTCTAAGTCAATGCCATGGCATGTAGGCACTAATTTCAAAGCCACTTCTGTTAATAGGCATGCATCTGTCCATTTATAACTTCACTTAATTGGATTAAAATGTACCAATGGAACAAAAGTTTCTATTTAATGTTTGGAATTCACATAATTATATTACAACAAAATTAATTTTTAAAATGTTTAATAATATTTGGTCAAATGTTACTGATGCGTTACCTTTAGTTTGGCTTTTCAAGCTCTTATTTTGCTTTTCTATTTCATCAGTTAGATCATAGCTTATTTTGTGTGAAGTTATGCTGCATCTTACTTGCCATTCCATCTAAATTTGTTCCATTTGCATTCTGTACTGCTTTATCTTTTTCATTAAGCGCACTGAGATATGTAACAGAACCAGTGTAGAATTAAAGCAATCAAGGAAACCACTAAATAAGACTAAATCATTTAATATAATTTTGAGTCGAACTAATTCTCAATGCTCCACTTTTTGCTAGTATTTACCCAGAATGCATTTCGTTAGGATCTTCCTAACATCATCAGCTGTTGTCGACTAATGGACGTTGGTTTGTTGAACTCATTGGAGGTGACAGGTGCATCTCTGTCGGTATCCTGATGAACTTGAAGTTTGGGTTTTCTTCAAAAGTAGTGTCAAAATTAAACAATTTTCTTTCATATTTCTTTATGAAGATTTTTTCCCATGTGGTTAATGCAGTTGGACCTTGGACACTTCTTAATAAGTGGATTTCTTGTTCTATATCATGATTCTCCTTCCAAAAATGGTACGCTACAGCCGATTTATCCATTTCTTTGTTCCTGATGTTCCTAAATTGGAGGTTGCATACCATTTTTGGAAGGAGAATCATGATATAGAATGAGAAATCCACTTATTAAAATGTGTCCAAGGTCCAACTGCATTAACCACATGGGAAAACATCTTCATAAAGAAATATGAAAGAAAATTGTTTAAATTGGATACTACTTTTGAAGAAAACCCGAACTTCAAGTTCATCAAGATACCGACAGAGACGCACCTATCACCTCCAATGAGTTCACCAAACCAACGTCCATTAGTCGACAACAGCTGATGATGTTAGGAAGATCCTAACGGAACGCGTTCTAGGTAAATACTAGCAATAAGTGGAGCATTGAGTATTAGTTTGGCTAAAAATTATATTAATTTTGTGCTTCATTGTATCATACTCCTTACACATTGGACTATATCATTTGTTTGAAATTGATGATGCTGTCAATTACCATGACAATATCAGCGACACTAGTGTTCTGATATTTTGTCTCACAGGGATTATTTTACATGCCACTAAATTTAGTTATATGTGCCAATTTCAGTCACACATTTGGCTTTGAATGATTGGTCTTGTTTTACTCTTAATGCCTATCTGTATAGTCTGTGAAAGGGATGTGTAAGTGGGAGTTGAGTTATAAGAGTATTTTATTCTCAGTTTATCTGTGAAGATGCATTTCTGCTTCAATATTAGAATCTAAATGTACTCAGATGTATGCACACTTAAATAAGAGAATATCCCATTTGAAAGGTGCTGAATGTTCATATGCTTGAGTGGACAAAAGTAGGTACATCTTTAAAATTTATTTATGTATTCTAATGCTCTATACACTTGGAAACATTTCCATTTGTCTTCTGTCCTCCCAATATAACTGTTAACTCGGTTTATTCCTGTAATTTTTGAGTGCAGTGCATATCTCAAGGTGCTCCAAATCCATGACCACATTCTCACTACACAGCATGCAGTTGGATGTAGAAAAAAGCTTCATTCGATGGAGATGCTCTGCCAAACAATGATGTCGAGTTATCCTCCGGAATGCAGCCATAGTTTCACTCCGTGGTAGCTCTGGTATTAATCTTCTGTTTGGAAGTAGATCCATCCACTGTTTTTTATGTACACTTTTATAATTCTATTCTTGAAAGTGTTGAAAACAGTGTTGTTGTAATAAATTAAATTTAAAGGGAGTCGATTGATGACACTAAACAACACTTATTTTTAAATTTTCCTGGAACATGTTTCAGAGACTATTTTCTTCCTCTGGTTGATGATGAAGGCAAATAGTAAACATGTTCTGGAAAATTTAAAAGTAAGTGTTGTTTAGTGTATCAACTGACTCCATTTAAATTTAATGTACACTTTTATTTAGTCTGTCTGATTTTCCGCTTAGAATGGGGATTTAATTTTGAGCTTTGCTGAATGGAAAGATACGGGTCTTGTCTTACAATTTATCATTTTGGAACCTTTTTTTGTCAAGTAATCTGCTTCTTCATTCCGCTTTACCTCAATATGGGAGGGGATCCATTGGAAAGCTATGTGACTACTCAAACGCTTTAATTTTGCAAGGAGACATCTAATTTCAATTAATTTTGAATTTTAAAGTATAAACTTGGAAGAAGCGTAGGGACAGTGAAGCACAAATTAGTACAGAAGTGAATCGAGAAGATATTGACACATTGCTTCACTCACACTGTTTATTCACAGGACATGTTTCAAGAGCTCTTGCTCCTATCATCAGCTGATACTCGAGTCGAGTCTCAGCTGATGATAGGAGCAAGAGCTCTTGAAACATGTCCTGTGAATAAACAGTGTGAGTGAAGCAATGTGTCAATATCTTCTCGATTCACTTTTGTACTAATTTTGAATTTATTGCATATTTAGTGCTTGTTATTGCTTGAATTGCCGAAATTGAATTACAAAATAAAACTGCTTGTTTAAATGAATCTATTCTTAAACATAGTTGAGAAAGTGCAATATATATTGCCTCTATTTGTCCATCGAAATTTGTTTTCATTTTCCCAGCTGACTTATAGAATGAAAAGAGCTTGCAGTGCACTCCAGCACCTGCTTGGTCATTATTTTCCAACTTTGAGCTGTCAGTGTAAATTTGGAGCCATTCGCTTTCAGGGTACATAGTGCTGATTGTCTTTAAAGTGATACATTTTATAATATTGGCTTCAATTTATGTTTTCTTTATTTGTTCTGTTAGACTTAAGTTATGTGTCACTTCCATATAATTAAGTGGGTTTGTCAGATGTTGTAATTCCTCAATTTCCATTTCCGGAATATACCTATCCCTCAGAACATCTATACATTGTACAAAACCATTTATGGT
The DNA here is from genome assembly GCA_030765055.1 of Mantis religiosa. Classification (NCBI taxonomy): domain Eukaryota; kingdom Metazoa; phylum Arthropoda; class Insecta; order Mantodea; family Mantidae; genus Mantis; species Mantis religiosa. The sequence goes on from CM060954.1 coordinate 22,517,214, forward strand.
TTTAAGTGTAGGTACATATATGGTGTGCAAAGAGAGCTAGTATGATATATGTAGATTTATGAATTTTTACATAATGTTATACCCATCTTGTAGATTTTAACTTTCATTTTATTTATATATTAAAATGTTAAATTTAACTTGAAAGTAATAAATACGTAAAATATAAAGCTATTAACAGTGAAGCAAACAAATATAATAATTTGTAACTTAAAACTTCACTTATCTTATAAAAAATGATGATAATTATAAATTATAAATTCTCCAGGATCGCGATTTCATGTAAACATACACATCTTCAGCTGGTAACAAAGCTGTCGCCATCGTTACGAATGCCAGATGTTGATATGTTCTTGTTAGTACTACCAAAATCTGAAAATAAAACAAATTTAAAAACAGAATCAGCAGCCGGTATTTCAAAATTCATTACGCGATGTTTGTTTTTTAAAATATATATCTTTTCCCAAACCATTAAATCTATCGGCCCATTTAATTGTTTTTATAATTTAACTTCAGGATTTATTTCATGGTTAAATGACCAAAAATCATCTGCTATGGCCGATTTATCAGTTTGTTTAAACTTAATGTTACAAATGTTTGGTATAACTTTAGCTCCTCAAAATAAATATAGTATTAAAAATGTATTGCATTTCTCTATAAAAGAGAAAATTCCTAATAATAAAAAATCTAATATAAAAATTATTTGTGGTTGGTTTATTGACACTCGTCACTTACTTTTTCATATATTTATGAGAGACTAGTTTCAAAGGCCCTGGCCTCCATTTTCAATCTCTTTCCAACTGGCATCTGTTGTTGTCTGCTCTCTCTGGTGGTGGAACTATGAACTTTTTTGTCAAATTATCTACTGGCGGGATTTCAAAGTTCATTACGCGATCCTTATTTTTCCAGATGAATATGTTCTCCCATGTTGTCAATCTATTTTGGTTTATCACTCCTTTTAATAATTTTGGATTTGGATCAATGTCATGGTTTTCATTCCAAAAATGAAATGCTACTGCTGACTTGTCTTCTTGTTTCAATCTGATGTTTCTAAAGTGTTCTTTGACTCTGATTTTAAAATTTCTTTTTGTTTGACCTATGTAGCATTTTTCACAATTCTTACAATTTATTTGGTATTTTCCAGATTTGTTACCTGAAGGAATTTCATCTTTTGTTTTTGAATTTAGTAATTTTAAAATTGAGTATCTATTAGTAGGTGCCAAGATGATATTTTGTTCCTTGAATATCTTTGATATCATCTTGGCACCTACTAATAGATACTCAATTTTAAAATTACTAAATTCAAAAACAAAAGATGAAATTCCTTCAGGTAACAAATCTGGAATATACCAAATAAATTGTAAGAATTGTGAAAAATGCTACATAGGTCAAACAAAAAGAAATTTAAAAACCAGAGTCAAAGAACACTTTAGAAACATCAGATTGATACAAGAAGACAAGTCAGCAGTAGCATTTTATTTTTGGAATGAAAACCATGACATTGATCCAAATCCAAAATTATTAAAAGGAGTGATAAACCAAAATAGATTGACAACATGGGAGAACATATTCATCTGGAAAAATAAGGATCGCGTAATGAACTTTGAAATCCCGCCAGTAGATAATTTGACAAAAAAGTTCATAGTTCCACCACCAGAGAGAGCAGACAACAACAGATGCCAGTTGGAAAGAGATTGAAAATGGAGGCCAGGGCCTTTGAAACTAGTCTCTCATAAATATATGAAAAAGTAAGTGACGAGTGTCAATAAACCAACCACAAATAATTTTTATATTAATTTTGACGTCACTGTTACTAAATTCCTCCAAACACACATCAATAAAAAATCTGTTATTTATCAGTTTAATTGTTTTGATTGTGATAAAGTTTATATTGGAAAGACAAAACATAATTTAGAAACCAGAACGAAAGAACATTTTCGTAACATTAAGTGAAAACAAACTGATAAATCGGCTGTAGCAGATAATTTTTGGTCATTTAAGCATGAAATAAACCCAGAAGTTAAATCATTAAAACAATTAAATGGTCCGATAGATTTAATGGTTTGGGAAAAGATATTTATTTTAAAAAACAAACATCGTGTAATGAATTTTGAAATATAGGCAGTCAATTCTGTTTTTAAATTTGTTTTATTTTCTGATTTTGGCATTTCTAACAAGAACATATCAACATCTAGTGTTAGTAACGATGGCGACAGCTTTGTTTCCAACTGAAGATGTGTATGTTTACATAAAATCATGATCCTGGAGAATTTATAAGAATTATCATCATTTCTTATAAGATAAGCGAAGTTTTAAGTTACAGATTGTTATATTTGTATATATTAACTTGAAAGTTTTGAATTTTCAAGCTGCAGAATGGTTTCCAACATTTACAAATTGTTGAGGTCTAGACTTGAGTTACTATCCAGTACTTTGTTTGTGTCAATTTCTTGTCATGACTCTGTAATGAAATTAATCTTACTAATTTCATCAGTGGTATGTGGTGTTCTAGCAAAAGTCTTAACTAAGAGATCTACAGGAGTAAGATGCGAAGCTCTTAATAGTCACTCAGTTGATTCCCACATTTCATTCACTTATTTAGAAATTCTTATGCTAAAATGTCTTGCATAAATCATGCTTAATGAGTATGTGTCCCTCATCATTGCATTATAATATAATAATCCTGGTGCGACAGCCTTAAGATGGCCAAGGCCTACCAACACGACTGCCAGCCTCACGCCCATTTACGCAAGGTAGAGGTGGGCGATCATCCAACAGATACAGGGAGGAGATGTGATCATCATCTCAGTTATCCCCAGCTGAAATGTTGGTTTTCGTGACAAGGGCCACTTACCTAGCATAACGTCCTCACTTTCCACACGATGCTGATCATCATTGCATTGCTGAACCTTTATATTAAATGTATATTTATAATTGTATAGTTACGATATAGTACATTTTTGCCTGCCTGATCATAAATACACTAATGGTAACAAAAATAAATGTAAAAAAAGAAGATATAAAGCTGTTATTAATAAATATTGGAAGTTAGGATAAATGGAATCTAATTAAAAGTATAAAATGAATCAATTAATAACACAAAACAATTCACTTTTAGTGCTCCTCTTGTTTCAGGGGGTTTTTCATTATTAACCTGACATTGAGTGACATATCAACAATAAAGAAATAGACAAATTGACAGTAGTGTACCATTTCTGGAGTGAGGATTATGATATAGAACAAGAAATCCACTTATTAAGAAGTATTCAGGGTCCAACTGTATCAATCTTGTTATAAAAGATACTCTAAAGAAATATGAAGGAAAACTCTTCAATTTTGACATCTTGGAAGAGAACTTGAACTTCAAGTTCATCAAGATATCAACAAAGATGTCCCTATCGCTTCCAAGGAGTTCACCAAATCAAAATTCAACAGTTAACACTAGATGAGGATGTTAGTAAGGCCCTAATGAAACAATCAATATATGCAGTATGGAGTACTAATTTGGCTAAAAACTTATACAAACTAATTTTGGGCTTCATTGTATCATAGTCCGTACTCATTAAGAATCTATCTTACATATATATTTTACCTACATATATATTTTACCTACATGAAATTTTTATGTTTACTGCATTTTATGCATTGTAAATTTGATGTTATTTTATAATTATTACCAGAGCTGGGAGGTTCATACCGATTTCCTTGAGCAGTGTAAGAGCTGCCAGGCATGGCTATACAACGCAGTGCTACTAGCAAGGGTAAGGTTCATCGTAGAATGCAACTCATTGCTGCAAAACAGATGTAACTGCATGACACAGAGCTACGAAGTTTGTACCGATTTCCTTGAGCAGTATAAGAGATGCCAGGCATGGCTATACAACGCAGCGCTACTAGCAAGGGTAAGGTTCATCGTAGAATGCAACTCATTACTGCAAAACAGATGTAACTGCATGACACAGAGCACGTTGGTAGGAAGGAAGACATTCGAATAACATCTTTGTTGTGCTTCAAAGATGAGCAACTAAATTTGCTTTACAACCATTGTATGTTTTCTAGAAATGTGCTTATTCATACCTTTATTTACTTCATTATTTAAATTTACATTTCATTGGGATACTTCAGCAAACATGGAAAAAAGAGAAGCCAGATCGAGAAATTAAATTATCTGAAATCATTAACGAGTTTACAACAGATTATCAATCAACTAAATGTTGTTTTACGGGACTAGAATGAGTTTTTCATTTGAAAGGTACATTATTGTTTTAGTAATATGGCTGCAGATGAGTAAATAAGTAGTAAAATTCCTGCTCTGGCATTTTGCCTAGTAAGAGTCTTCAGATATTTAAGAAATGAATTTTATTATTTGGATATTATTTTACATTCGATCAGGAAATGTTACAATCCGCATTATCATTGCTTGGGTGTTGACACAATGTGCCCATCACAGGTGCCTATTTAAATAGTGAGATCAGCCAGAGGCAAACCCATATGTACTATATAAGAATTTGTATGTTGTACATAACGTTCTAAATAGATGTGCATTTACGAATGTCTCATAAGTCATTTTTTTTCTCTGGGCAACCTGTTTCAATGCCTCTCTGCTGTGCATTTATTTATCTATGACTTGTTTGGATGCTGAGAGAAGGCCGGTTGCTACCTGTATAGGGAACAGCGGGCAGTACGAACTTCCTAGCCCTGATTATTACACTTTGGTAAAAGAGAGAAAGTTTTATGGGTTTTAATTTCAGGAAGTTGGCAAGTATATTTAATGGAGCAATTATTGAAACAGATATTCTTGAGTATTGGTGTGTAAAGTGTGGAAACCTAGTGAAACATGAAATCGCAATAATTAGTGAAGAAATGAATCAAGTCTAACACTTCTTTGTTTCATTAATTTTATCACTTACCTAGAAACATGTTTTCACTTGTGTTGCCAGCATCACAGCATCATTAGCTATTTACAGCTTATGGGGCTTGGATAGTAGAAGGACGTCAGTCAGTGGAAGGAAAAACTTATAGCTGTTTTTTTCCCCCATAAAGAGTGTGCTTTCAAATTTTATGATGAATATCTCTTACTATACCTTCAACTCTCTATTTCATTTTACACTTCAAAGTATTTGAAGATATGGGAGAAAATAAATATTAAATCTAATTATTAATTTTTAGATGAGTTGTATTTATTACACATCTGCTTCACTTTCGTACCTATTTTGAGGACATGTTTCGCAAATCATCGTTTGCATCTTCGGCTCTTATGCGACTGAAGCTTGATCCAGTGGTGTGGGTAATTCTGGGGTTGCTGCTGCCATCTGTTGATTTAGTGATGAACTTAAATGTGGGATTCTCTTCTGGCGGGATTTCAAAGTTCATTAGTTGGTTTTTATGTTTTTCTATGTATATCCTCTCCCATATGACGAGTTCACTATGTTTTTGTACGTATTTTAGTAATTCTGTGCTATCTTCAATTTCATGATTTTCAGACCAGAAATGAGCTGCTATTGCGGACTTATCAATATTTTTGTATCTTAAGTGCCTGAAGTGTTCTTTCTTTCTAGTGCCTATGTTTCTTTTTGTCCTCCCTATGTAAATTTTTCCAGTCTTTACACTTAATCTTGTAAAAGCCTGACTTTTCCTCCGGTTTTATCTTATCAGTATTATTACTGTGAAGTAGGTTTTTAATGTTGTAATTGTTTTTTGGTGCCAATGTTATATTGTATTTCTTGAATATTTTTTGGAACTTTTTTTGTGGCCCAGGGGTGGTAAGTAAATTTAGCAAATCTAATTTCTTGTTTTATTGGTGTGAGAGCTGTGATCTGTTTTAATCTCTTTTGAAGTTTGAATAATTTTAGTTTTTTATCTACAAGGTTTTTTCAATATCCATTTTTAATTGCAGTTTTTAAGATTTGATGGTATTCGTTTTGATATTCTTGCTGGCTGAGAGGTAAATTTACTAATCTGTGTGTGAGACTGTTGATGGTTGCATGTTTGTGTGGAATTGGGTTGAAACTATTTGCTTTGATGTAATTATCTGTGTGTGTTGCTTTTCTATGGATACCAAATTCTAGTTTTTCATTGCTTTTTTTGATTTTAAGGTCTAAAAAAGGTAGAGTACAGTCCTCTTCAGTTTCGACTCATCTAAAAATTAATAATTTTTCACTTCACTGTGGTGTTCCAATACAGTTAAATCTCAATATATTAAATCTAATGTTTTATACTTACTCTTTTGTAAGAGGTTCTCAAATTAGCCTCCACTGTGTATTTGGATGCATATGGTGTAATTAAATTGGTAGCGAAAGTATGGAGAAGCAGCATTGACCTTCAAGTAGGTAGAGATTGTCCTTGCTTCCTCCTATCACTTGAATATCACAGTAAGAAGGGTGCTTTTTTAAATTGAAGTTAATATTGTGTTCTTGTGCTTATGAAATGTAGTCAATATGTTGACCATTGCCAACCTAACTGAATGAGCGAGTGTGTTAGTGGATTCCTCTCACTGCAGTGAGTTATATGATACACCCAATATTATAGAGATAATATTAGTAAACGAGCCACAGAAAAGGATCCCCTTACTATGGGCAGAATACTTTATAACAGGTTACCAAGTGATATTAAAGCTCTAAGAGGCAATAAATTTCAAAAAAGACTAAAAATGTACCTAATACAGAAGTGCCTATATAGTATTGATGAAATGTAAATATTTTATGATTCTTGACGATGCTTGAAACTTGTATGAGTCTATAAGCAAATAAATTGAAATTGAAATAGATCTTATTGTTTTATCCAAATCTTGTAAATTGAGATATACCTACTCCCATTCCAGATTTTTAGATTTAACTCTCCATTACTCACACAGATGACATTGTTCCTCTATGTAATTTTATAGATCTGTTTTACCTGATTGGTCAGGTTTTTGAACGTACCATTCTCAGTACTTTGCCATCAATTGTCACTCTATTTTGGCCAGTCATTATTGCATGTGAAACATTTATAGTTACATAGTCACTGAGGCTAGCTTGAGGACACTGGTCATCTGCATGAGCAATTGTACTACTACTTCAGTCAAGGTAAGAAATATATCAAAATTTAACTGTATTGGAACACCACAGGGAAGCGAAGCAATTATTAAATTATAGATGAGTCATATTTATTACACATCAGCTTCACTTATGTACCTATATTGAGGACAGTTTTTGCGAATTATTGTTTGCATCATCAGGTCTAATGCGAGTAAAGCTTGATCCAGTGGTGTGGGTAGTTCTGGAGTTGCTGCTGTCATCTGTTGATTTTGTGATGAATTTAAATGTGGGGTTGTCTTCTGGTGGGATTTCGAAGTTCATTAGTTGGTTTTCATGCTTTTATGTATATATTTTCTTCCAGATGACGAGCTCACTATGTCATATCCTCTCACTGGATTTCTTTCCTATGGGGTTATCTTAAAAATAAGCTTACAAGGATAGACCTTGGATAAATTCTGAACTCAGTGAATCCATTCATACAAAATAAGCAACATTGACAAGGGTATTCTTCATATACCTTCACAGAATGTGGTAAAATGAGTGCAAATATGTAATGGATGCTGGTGGATGAAACTTCCAACATTTGATCTGAGAAAAGATAAATAAACAGTGTAATACAGTCTCCCAATTCTGTGTTATATTTTCCCAAAGTTGCATATGTGGCCTATTATTGGTTCAAGATTTATGGCCCATTAAAACGGTTTAGGTTTATATGGATCACTCTGTATATCATCATCTATTGTGTTGGCCTATCCTCATTTAATCTTACCATATGTCCTCCCCATTTTCACCTGATCATCAAGCTTGGTCTCGCAAAATCCTTTGTTGCAGCTATTCTCTGAAAAGTAACATTGGAAATCTTGTCTGTGATGGAGGTTTTAGGTTTTACATATCATGCTTCTCTGGCATACCTGAATGGTTTTACTGTGTTTATTTAGGATCAATCATTAAGATATCCATGTAGAAGAAAACATCAATAAAGGACATTTATTATTTTCAAAGATGCTCAAAGTTTCAGAACAACTTATACATATACATATTCAGTCATGGAAACTGTTTCATGAATTGTATATTTTTTATATAAATTGTATTTTGTGAATAATGATTGTCATCTGAAATAAGACTGTGACGATGCTTGAAACATAGTATGTCAATAGGCAAATAAAAATTATTATAAAATTACATGGGATAAACATTTGGGGACAGTGTGCAAAAAAGTATATACACATGATTTTCACCCTACAAAAGTGAGCAGTTAGGATCATGTTAGGTTTAAAACAAACTCACTCGTGTAGAGATGCATTTAGAAAGCTACATATCCTGACCTTACAATCTCTATATATATATTTGAAGTAATAATGCTTGCAAAAACAAAATTTATAAGTCAGAAAACAAACAGTCAAATACATAATTATGAAACTAGGAAAAACAATAACTTTCATGCTGTAGTTCATAGGAGAAATAAAAGGTATACAAGTGCCAAATAGATTTAAAAGAGAGTTAAAGAAGTTCTGTATAAATGGTAGTTTTTATACACTTGAGGAATACTTAAGCAGATAAGTAAAATATTAAATTAGTATAAAAATTATTTGTGGTTGGTTTATTGACACTCGTCACTTACTTTTTCATATATTTATGAGAGACTAGTTTCAAAGGCCCTGGCCTCCATTTTCAATCTCTTTCCAACTGGCATCTGTTGTTGTCTGCTCTCTCTGGTGGTGGAACTATGAACTTTTTTGTCAAATTATCTACTGGCGGGATTTCAAAGTTTTTTACGCGATCCTTATTTTTCCAGATGAATATGTTCTCCCATGTTGTCAATCTATTTTGGTTTATCACTCCTTTTAATAATTTTGGATATTATATAAATATAATGAAATATATGAAAAAGTAAGCGACGAGTGTCAATAAACCAACCACAAATAATTTTTATATTAATTTTGACGTCACTGTTACTAAATTCCTCCAAACACATATTATTAAATTAGTGTTGATTTTTATACAGATTTTGTGTAAAAGGAAATACAGAAGGTTTAGGCAATCAGTACAACTTATATTGTTAAAACTTTTACCTTTTACCATCAGTTAACTTTTAATATAAAATTGTAATAATAAATTTTATTTTACTGTATGTATTTTTAAAATGTACTAGTGTTAGACTTTATATTAATTTTTACCATTTTCAATCATATTTGTAATTCATTTTTATATCTTTGAAACTATATTTTTGAGGATGCCACGAGTCTGGCTGACTCCTACGGCAGATAAATAATAAAAAAAAAAAAAATATTCAAAAGATATAAATGCATAAGTAGGGCAAGGTCATGGGACTGTAAAATGTTCATAATTTACTTCTCGTATTATGTAAATTATTTCTCATTTATAATTAGAAGTTTAGAGAAAGCTATAGTGGAAAGGAAAGAGGACACAGGAAGGTAAATAACAACCATCAAATATTACAGTGACTTTTAATGTAATAAACAAAATTGTAGTCTAAAAGTTACCTCACATTCTAGTTGATATCACACTTTATGAGAGCTGTTGAGAAAGTCATAACAACAAATGAATAGCTAGTGCTGTTTAAGTACTTGCAGTAATTTGGTTCTCCCTCATCCCAAACATATCTAGGGGGTATCCCCAACATATTTTCAGAAAAACAAAATATTTCCTTTATAATTTCAAAGTTCAGATGTTTGATTTAAAAAAGCTTTAAACATTTCCTCAAGGCTTTTCAACTTTCACATCTTGGTAAAAAAAAAAAAAAAATGCATATATTTACGATGAAAACCAAATAAACAATATAAAAGCATTTGAATTGATGTTTGCACATTAAATATGAAGAGAAACCTGAACAAAAACAGCTTTTTATAGTTTTTACAGTGAATTAAAATTAATAATATAATATTTCTCTTTTTAACATTTCATTAAGACTCTAAGGAAATGACTATTTACAATAATAGCAACAAAGTTGTTTATGAAAACTGAAGCAGAACATTTTACAAGGGTACATTGAATGTCATTATCCTACTGCAAGGTCACTGTAGGTAACTACTCCAAAAAATATTTCACTTGCTTGCCATAACAGTTCACTCTTATGGTACATTCATAGTTATCTTTGTAATAAAATATCTTCTAAGCTATTTCTACACCTTTCCCTTTGAAAGTAACTTTTGATCTTTTAAAAGATTCTAATTAAATGTTTAAAGTATTAATGGACATATTTTACATGTATTAGCTGCTTTGACCATCTTACTGATTTGAAAAACTGTTTAGCACTCACTTCTGTATTTAAACTGTCTCTTTGTTTCCTGTCCAGCAAGTTGAAAGGATAGAAAAAGCCAAAGCACTAAATTGCTTAACAGTTTGTATTTCTTAATATAGATTTCAAAGTACAAACTTTGGCTGGATTTTACTTTGTATATTTGTGACTATTAGAAACTGAATTCAATATTATTTTATGGTAATAAACAATATGGACAGGTTATACACTGTATGGTCATTGGTCTTACTTGTTCTCTTGAAATACTGCATTTATAAAACAACAAATCCATATTTTCTTCTAGAACTGATGATAAATTCACACATTCACAGACCGCATCGCAGGCACAACTTCTTCCACTAGACTACGTTCCTCATCTTTGACCTGAGTGCGTGTATTAACTCCTGTCCTCTGTTGTTGGTCCTTTCCTCTGTTGCTACCTCTTTGCCTTCTAGCAGCAAATTCTGATCCACTGTGACACCCTGAGTCCATTGTTGCATCACTGTAGGAAGAAGATTGCGGCTGGTGAGATTCTGATTCATCTTCCTCCGTACTGGTTGCTGTATGATATAAACTCTCTACTAGATTCCCTCCTGCATTGTTATTTAGTGGACCAGCTGTAACATGATGAAGAGGAAGATTTAATCTTCGCCTTGCAGGTGAAGTAATTCCAACAGGTCCTCCAGGTGGACCTCGATTACCTCCCCCTTTACCTGGACTGTTTGATGGTGTGTTGCCATTGTAATCATCACTGCGCTGTGTTACAGCTGAGAAGTTCTGCAAATGACGTGAAGGATGATATCCTTGTGGAGTTGTAGCAGTATTTTGTGATGGCTGGTGATGAGGTATGGTTTCATACTGGGCATCGGGTGCTAAGAAATGTTGGTCCCCACCAGGATGATGCACTTGGTGGTGATGATGTGAAAAATCTGTTGTTTGTTCATGGCTTGGACTGGTTGGATGGTAATTATTATTTCCTCCACACTGTTGGTGAAGATGTTGATGATGGAGTAGTCTGTTTCCTTGCTGATCATATTGTACCTTTTGTGGAGAGGGTATAGGGTAACCATGACCAGATGAAGGTGATCCAAACATAACAATGTTACTGGATGTGTCATTACTTAGAGGACTACATACAGCTGACGTAGATCCAGATGAACTGCCAACATCTGATGAGTTATTGTTGTTACCAGCGGTGCCATGATGGTTGTCATAGTAACTTCCACAGTTGTCTAAATCATCAGATGTCCCTGTGGGAAAGCTTCCTGGAGAAGAAGCTGAGATGGACATAGGTGAGGACATCAAATAGCCTCCTCCATCGATATTATCTGTAGGAGTGGCCTGTTGCTGGGATAAATCCTTGGAGGACTCAGATAGCCTTGTGTTGGTGCCAATTCCTTTCCTCACATTTTCAGCATCAATGAAATCTCTTCCACTGTTGCCATTTCCTCCACCAACAACCATTCCATGTCCCCCCATAAGTCCTTCAGGTAGGTCTTCCTCAACAGTTGAGGAATCCTGCTCTGATAAATGGTGGTGATGAGTAGGCAAAGGAAATGGTAAACGAGTCCTTGTGGAAGTCTGACGCTGATAACTAAAACAATTACTAGTGAGTTGTTCTTCATGTTCCTCGTCTGATACAGTAAGATGGTGATGATCACTAGAGAGATCTGTTTGGTGCTGATGATACTGATGATGAGAAGCAGGCGGCATCCCAACTATTACTTCTCCTTGTTGATGAGGCAGGAATCTTCTTGCACTGTTATGATGATGGTGATGCGTTGGCACCTTTTCTGACATTTGGTATGCTTCAGGTAACCTGCAAAAATGAAACAAGAAGCACAGATGAGTATTTTTGTATAAATAATAATTTTTTTATTTTATGTACAGAAATGTATTGCATGCATTCACAAAGCAGTTCAACCATTGAAATTTGTTTTGAGAAAAATATACAAAGTCTAGCTGACACGGTGAACTTCGTACCACCAATAAAAGTTGTCTGAACTTTTCTATATAAATAAAAAAATTCGGATTAGTTAGTTATTTATTCTGCAGTTGGGAGTGAAGTTTATATGCAGCACAGCAATTAAGTTAAACAATTTAAAGCTTTCTATAGACAATATATATGTTTTATATTTATTTTGTAGTGCGTAAATATATAAAGATGATGGTTTTCCAATGTGTGAAAACCGACATATAATTGTCCATGTGAGAAATGGAGAACTGCAAGTTGATTCCTTAAACATCCAACAGTTGCCATTGCAATTTATTTATGTTCATCGCAAAGGCCAAATGGCCCACCTCGATAGCATAAATGGTAGTGCGTCTGCCTCACGTTCAAGAGGTCCTGATCGGTCAGGGTGAGTTAATCTGGAGAAGGTTTCTTCTGGGGTTTCCTCTTATCTTGAAAAAAAATGTCGGGAGCTACAAGCTCCATGGACCCTGGGTTCATTTGAGCATAATTTCACTAATTAAATTACAAAAAAAAAAAAAAAAAAGCCAAATGCTTGGGAAATTGTAGCTCTTTAAAATCAAAAGTTAACTCCATTGCAGTCAATCACAAAGGAGTTAAATTAATTTTGTGTAAATTCAATTCACATTCGCAAATTCACAAATACAAATTATACAGTATCCAAGGATTCACCAATATTTGACAATAATTGACTTACGATAGTAAGCCACCACAAACGGTGTATCTTGGATGCGAGAGCGCCTAGTGGTCTACGGGGAAATATATGTGTCAAATGGAGAATTTAATGTCTGGAAAGCACGTTGGCCATGGTAACTCAAACGTTAAAAGCAACTGGACGGAAACCAGGAGATCCGTGGTTCAAATCCTGGCCATGGCATTGAATTTTTCATGTTGGCTCTATCTATCAAAAACCTTAGCCTATATACGGCTAGTATGGAGAAATGTTTAATTTCCATCATTTAACTAAAATAATAAGAGTTAAATGATGAAGCCTGGGACTCAAGTACTTATGATAGTAAGTCACCACAAATGGTGTATCTCAGATGCAAGAGCCTCTAGTGGTCTACCGGGGAAATATGTGAGTCAAATGGAGAATTTAATGTCTGGACAGCACGTTGGCCGTCAAAGCCTAGGTCAAAGTTAAGAGCAACTAGATGGAAACCAAGAGATCCGTGATTCAAATCCCAGGCATGGCATTGAATTTTTCATGTTGGCTTTATCTATTAATAATTGTCTGTGTTCAATAGTGTTATAGTGCATTCAGAAATTAATTTTGTGTCTAGTCTATGAAAGGTATATCATTATCCTACAAAAGAATTCAGTCTTGATAACAAATTATAAACGTTATTTAATAAAATATGGTAAGGGAAAAGAGAAGTAACTGGGATGGGTCTTGGGCACATAAAATGAATGACATGTTGAAGCAGATAGATATGGGTCATTCTTGGATAAATGCAGAGTATGGCTATAGAGGCTTCTGGAAAGAGGTTAAGCTAAGATTAGAAGATATTGACAGACAAGATATTTTTGCCAATATAAGTGACAAAAGCTCACTGAGATTATATAGAGAAATAAAAACAACCTGGGGGAGGGAAGGATATATAGATACATGTAGTAAGTTAGGGCGAGAAGGTTTTGCTTGGGCGAGAACAGGAGTGAGAAACTTGAAAGGTATAGGTGAAGAGAGGGAGCTAGATAAATGTCCATTGTGTGGAAAAGAGAATGCAGATTTCCATTGTATATTAAATTGTAGTCAAACAAAGATATGGAGAGAGCTGGCTTGTCTACGTAAATGGGACAGTTTGGGGGGTGAAGTAGTAATTAGAAAACTGTTGTCAGTAAAAGGAGAAAAGAACAGGAGAAATATAGGGAATTATTTAGGGAAAGTTAAAGAGAGATGGCTAAGAACAATTAAGAGAAAAATGTAGAGTGGGATAGGTGAAATGGTAGAAAGTGTAAAAAGGAGTAGAGGGCCTCCAATACACAAAAACCTAGGGTTAGGTGTATGGGGGCTGAATTACTATTCAATGGTGGGCAACATGACAACATGATAGGATTTTCAGGATTTAGGAATATATGGCATATTTCAGTATGGATTTTATAATTGTAATCTTGATTTTGTATTTCCATTTGTTGATGTAAAAGGAAAGGAAATAAATATTGTATTTCTTGATTTCTTAGTAAGGGAAATAGCTTTGAAGACTTTGGCAAGGAGTGGAATATCTTTCTACTTTATAATGCTTTTGCTTATCAAAAATAAAAGAAGGTGTATGCATTCTGTAAAGTTTTGCATATGTACTTTTTTATGTCATTAATAACCTGGTCCATTATCCCTTCAGATCTTTTTCCTCACCTTTTAAATTTTCCTTGAACTTATACAAATATTTCAAAACCAAAATTAGGCAAATCTGTTCAGCCATTCTTGAGTTTTTGTGAGACTAACAAACAATTCCTTTATATAATATATTGGTGTGTTTCTCTTCTCCTTTCCTGAAAAAAATTGGTCTAGACATACGTATTTATGAAGCGAAAAGTCCTTCGATTCTTTCTATTATACAAACGTATAAGAGTAGAACAAGGACATCTGAGATCATGAAGGAAGAAGCACTCTTGCGTACTGCTTCTTTTCGAACTTAAGTTCAGTACCTACTGCCATCTGCAGGTTAAAGGTCTAAGGAATATCTGGAAAAGCCCAGAGGAGAGTCCTCTTGGAGAAGAGTCCTGGTCAAACTGAACCAGGAATCTCCCAAATGCAAGCCTCACACATTACCAGGAGGCTTATGCTTCTCTTACAGAGGATACTTTTTTTAAACTTTGACACGTTGATTTTGACTTATGGCTTCTGATATTACTATAAAACATTGTGTTTCAATTTTCATTACTTTAAATATTTACATTTCCTTTAGCCAGATAATTAACTTTTTCCTAGCTGTGTTGTATAATTACAGTTTGCCACAGAAATGAAAATCCTAGGGGAATGAAGTGCAGGGGGGTTAGACACTGTTGCAATACCCTGCCTGGTAGTGTTTATAATACTCAGGTCAGTTCAGTTACAGCCCATTCAAAAACATTCTACAAGGGATGTTCA
Source organism: Mantis religiosa (assembly GCA_030765055.1). Lineage (NCBI taxonomy): Eukaryota > Metazoa > Arthropoda > Insecta > Mantodea > Mantidae > Mantis > Mantis religiosa. Next base: position 22,532,546 of record CM060954.1, read on the forward strand.
GAAAGTAAGTTCTGTTTCAATTTATCTCCGCTGCAGCGCTGCGATCGCAGTCCCGCACATGTGCGGTAGACGCTCTGTATCAAGGAGAAGAAACGTGCGCCATTGTGAGATCACTGTTAGCCATGTACACTTTGTTGTGCTTGTTTACAATGTTGGTGTTGATTGAAAATCCCGCCGCTTGTGAAATCAGATCTGTGATTCGTTTTCTGAATGCTAGGAAATTGAAACCAATTGAAATTTATCGGTTGTCAAATGGTGTACTGTTTCTTCATGACAACGCATGACCACACACTGCAAGTGCGACGAAAAGCATCCTACAGTGATTTGGCTGGGACGTGTTTGACCACCCCCCGTACAGCCTTGACCTTGCTCCTAGCGACTTTCGTCTGTTTTTGCATCTCAAATCTTTCCTTGGTGGTCAACACTTCAGCAATGTCGAAGAGCTGAAAGAAAATGTTTCCAACTGGTTCAAGACACAGGCAGCAAACTTCTATGAAGAAGGTAAATCAAAGCAAATCAAATTTATTCACCATAAGATTTCCAATTACAGAAATATCGGCTTCGTCAATACAATTTTACATTACAGATTAACAGTAAACACATGATCGGATAAACAGTACTTAAGTATGTTTCCTTATAGAACATTTTTTACTTTCTATTTTATTTTAGAAACTTAAACTAATTTGTTCAATATTTAAAGAAACAATATCAACATTTTGCAGTTACTAAAAAGATTAAAGATTGCAATATATATAATACATATGTCTAACAAAATTGATTCACTGTTCATCAAGGTATTCATTTACTGAATAAAAACATCTTTGTATTAGATACTTCTTTAATTTCCTTTTAAATATTGTTAAATTTGGTAATTCTTTGAAATATTGAGGAAGTTTGTTGTACAATTTAATACAGTTATAGTGTATACTTTTTTCATATAGGGTTCTCTTATGCCCTGTAACATGAAGATGTGATTTACCTCTAGTGTTGTGACTATGTATTTCAGCGTTTGTGACAAAAATATTTAACTGCTTATGAGCGATCACCAGCACCTCATAGAGATATATAGATGGAACTGACAGAATATTCAATGATCTGAAATAAGGTCTACAACTTGTGGTACTGGAAAGATTCATCATTAAACGTATGGCCCTTTTTTGTATTATAAACATTCTTTTCGTATAGCTCGTCTTTCCACAGAATATTATGCCATAGGATAACTGCGAGTGAAAGTAGGCAAAATAGGCTATTTTAAGCACATCAAGATTGACTGATGATCTTAAAGTATATAGTGCAAAACAAGTTTGACATAGTTTTTTGGATAAAGCATCAATATGAGTTCCCCAATCTAGATTACTATCTACCCAAACTCCAAGAAATTTAATTTTATCTGTAGTAGTTACTGATTCATTCTCTAAGCATATATTAGGGAAACTTACATTTTTGTTGACTTTATGATGGAAACCTGCAGCGATGCTTTTGCTCTTATTAATAATAAGTTTATTGTCTTTAAACCAATTTGAAACATAGTCTGTTACCCCATCAACGTTTGCTTTGAGTTCTTGTTTGTTTTTCCCAGAAATGAGAACACTGGTATCATCAGCAAACAGAGTAAATTTAGTATTAATGGATTGGTTGTTTTTGGCTAGGTCATTAATATACAATAGGAACAATAAGGGACCCAATACCGAGCCCTGCGGAACTCCATATTTAATGTTTTTTACACTAGAGCGAGCAGCTTTAATCTCCTTCGAACCATTTACTACATATTCAATTTCGGTTAACTGCTTTCTATTTATTAGGTACGATTTAAACCATTCAAATGGAACTCCTCTGATATCACGGTCGACTAGATCAAAGGCCTTTGACTGATCAAGAAATAGTCCCATGCATTGATTCCCGCTGTCTAGATTTTTTAGTATATCTTCAATAACGTTCCGTAGTGCTGAGCTTGTTGATTTCCCTTGCTGGAACCCGTACTGCACTTTCGATATAATATCATATTTATTTAGAAATGCTAAGACTCTATTGTACACCACCTTTTCAATTACTTTAGAAAAAACTGATAAAATAGATATTGGCCTATAATTTTCACAATCAGATTTAGAACCCTTTTTAAACAGTGGTTTAATTTTTGAGACCTTTAGATTCTCAGGGAAGTGACCTTCACAGAGTGATATATTTATAATATGACATAATGGTTTAACCAGATGCACAGCGCAATTTTTTAGAAGCATATTAGAAAACTCATCTAGGCCAACAGATTTTTTGGGTTTCATACTTTTAATAATGGAGAGTAGCTCTGCTTCTGTTGTTGGTAAAAAATATAAAGATTCCCGAATTTGATTATTTTGGGTAATTAAGCACGAATTGATAGCTACGTTTTTCCTCTTTCTAATGAGTTCTGCAATGGTCGAAAAATATTGGTTAAATTCATGAGCTACCATTAATGGATTAGATACTTGCCTACCATTTATATTCACACTAAAATCAATATTTTTCCTTTTTTTCCCCTCAATCTCATGTTTTATAACATTCCATATAGTTTTTGATTTGTTTAAAGAGCTATTTACCAGAGTACCATTGTAGAGTTTTTTAGCCATCCTGACTACTCTGTTGTATATTTTTTTATACTTTATGTAATATTGTTTAAAATCATCGGAAGCAAGATTATGTTTAGTTAGTCTACTTAGGAAACGAAGTTTTTTGCTTGATATCCGAATACCCTTAGTAACCCACTTAGTTTTATGTGTTTTTTCTTTCCAAGTTGTGATAGGCATGGCTATGTTCAAGTTGAGATTAAGAATTTTTTCAAATTCGATGTAACATTTATCCAGGTCATTTTCGCAGCAATACACATCCATCCAGTTTTCTTTGGAGAGTAAGTAGTTAAAGTATTTAATATTGTCTTCACTGTATATCCTACACTTTTTTAATGACTGACCAGGGTTGCTTAAAGTATTATGCAATTTTATTTTAAGTTTTTGACCGTAGTGATCTGAGATGCCTGTCTCAAAGTTGTCAACTTCGAACTCAAATTTATTGGAATTCAAGATAAACTGATCTATAGCACTTATTGATTCTACAGCTACTCTAGTAGGTGAATTTATAACTGCTTCTAAGCCATACATGCTCAGTAGATCTGTGATCTGTCTTTTACCTCGACCTTCTTCCAAAAAGTTTATATTTAGGTCACCCACAATGATTACATTTCTTTTCCCTCTATAAAAATGATTTAAAATATCTAATTTTCTGATGAATTCATTTAAGTCACTGGTGGGGTTTCTGTACAAACAAATTACTATAACTTTGGAATCAGACAGTTCCACCATACATCCCTCAAAGTGCTCATCGCACATTAAATTGTTGAAGGTAGATATCTGTTTAGCCAAAATATTTTCTTTTACAAAAATACATGATCCCCCATTGTTTTTAGTTTGTCTACAGTAAAAGCTTTCCCTTATATAACCTTCAAAGTTTAACATGCCTATTTCATTTTCTTTTAACCAGTGTTCAGTAAGTGCTATGATATCAATGCCCTGTAATTTATCATTTAATAACACTTCAAAGTTAGTATGCTTATTTCTAATGCTTTGTACATTTTGATGAAAGATAGACAATGAGTAATTCTGTATAAACTGTTTTGCTGGTTGAACATCCACCACGTTACTTTTCAGTTTCCCTTAAGTACAGATGTAATTACATTAACTAATAACTGTCCAAATTTGGCTGACCCTCTGCGATTAAGATGTATGCCATCTCGACCAAAGTCATTGTCATACAGCCAAGAATTCCCATCTACCAGTAGGCAATCTTTGGAAGAACAGAGCCATTCAAGATCTCTGTTTATTCTCATTTTTCTGTTGCTGTTTATATCACGCCTACGAAGTACGCCACTTATTATAATGCTAGCCCCTTTAGCTTGAGATTGAATTGAGTTCACTAGGTTTATTGCTTCATTAAGAATTTCTTCATCACTCACCCCCCGTCTGATGTTATTTGTCCCAGCATGAAATTTTCTGTCAAGGACTTTCTTTGAATTGGCAAACAGTAAATTCCATGTATTTCTTTGGCTTGGGCTGATATATTGCCTTTGATTTGTTTTCCGTTTCACAGTTTATGATTGTTTGACAAGGCTTCTATGTGCATACACTAGTCAATCACAATATGAATGGAGGAGGGTACTACCATTTAGATGACAAGTCTAATGTCTTCAAGGCTGGCAGTCAGAAGGGAGTGAAAAAGAAGCTGAAATGGGAATGTAATCACACAATGAAAACAATACTACACTGGCAGGTCTCAGTTTCACTAGTAAACTCAGATGTGTTCCTTTTCCTTAATTCCTCTTTCCACTCTTCATATTGCGGGCGACTAGTAATTATTAATAAAGGCACATTAGATCTGTTAAATTTTTGTATTTTTGTTTTTTGCTGCAGGCTGTTTTAGAATATTTCAATTTCTAATTTATTCTATTTTCCAAACTATCTATTCATTTGCAAATATATAGTTTTTATCTGTGTTTGAGGTTATGTGTAAGATTTGAAGCTTTCACAGTGCTGTTTATTAAGTAGAGCTTCTCAGGTTACCAGCCGTGTGATATTTATAAAGTTGCTTGAGCTTTTGGCTATGGTTACTCTATGGCCTTCTTCAGGAGCATGCAGTCCAGGGTGGTAAATATGCTCCATTTAGCCCTACCCTTCTGCCTGGATATATATATATATATACTGCCCTAGACTGCATGCTCCTTACTTCCGGAAGAAGGCCATAGAGTAAACATGGCCAAAGCTCAAGCAACTTTATAAATATCGCACGCCTGCAACCCAAGAAGCTCTACTTAATTTGAGGTTATGTGTCACAGTAAAACCAATAAAAAGTGATAAACATTTAAAATTGTAAAAATAAAAAGTGAATCGAGAAAATATTGACACGTTGCTTCATTCACAAACACAAGGCCAAGAAAATGAAAGAAACTATCACCCTGGAACCAACAGGGGAAAAAAGAACATTTTTAAGAAGTTTACCTTCCACCCATCAGTTCATAATAAATTCCGAAAAGTTTCTTAATACACAACATAGTTCTTGCACTTTAAAATAGATTCAATACAGCAATTTATTAAAAGTTCCCCCAAGAAATTCAATCACTTCAAAAGAAAAACCAGGAATCTACGAGATCAAATACAAAAGTTGCCCTAAAATATATATAAGAAAAATGAAAAGAAACATTGACATCAGAACTAAAGAACATACATGCAACATTAAAAACGGTGAAGTAAAAATAAGCAGTTGCTTTGAATTTTTTAAATACCAGACATGTCTTTAACTTGGAGACAGCTTTAATAAAACAGGTTAGTCATCCTATAGATCTTTCCATATTACGAGTAGGGTCTACTCAGGCAGCCATCATTGACCTCCCTCTTGTACAAGGGAGTTAGCGAGCTGTCCACGAAGCTGTTCGTGGGGCTTTCCAGTAGGGCAAGACCTAAAGATTAACAAGCCTGCATCTACTCTGAAAACACAAGACGGTGGAAGTGGATATGCCACTTACGCGGGCCAACCCCAAAAGGTGAAGGCTGCCAAACAACCTTGGTGGGGGCGCCTGGTGATCTAGCACATCTTCTGTTAGCTATGCAGGCTAGTACGTGGGAATATATGGCTTTCCTCAACCCCGTTTGAAGACGTACCCGATCTCCCACGGGTATTGGGAACTACTGCCCCCCGAGTCCAACCCAATCCGAACAACTCCCATTCAGGGAAGGGCTCGAATGCTCGGCCCAAGTTCCTCTAGTAATGTCAGAGGTGCCACGAGGGCTAGGGGTCCACAGCGCCCGCTCCATGGCAGCTGAAGGGGACAGATCCCCCCCCCTAAGGGGAGATCTTCCCATATGGGAAAAGATCTTCATTAATAAAATTCATCATAGAATCATGAATTTTGAAACCCCACCACCGGACATCATTGAAAATACATCATACTCTCTACTGACGACATGGAGGTGGAAAACATTGCCATTTGCACCAGTCAAGATTCAGCTGATGATGGAAGCAATAGCTCTTGAAACATGTCCTGTGAAAAACAGTGTGAATGAAGTAATATGTCAATATTTTCTAGATTCACTTTTATTTTAACTTGTGCTTCACTGACTCTATGCTTCTTTTAATTTTTATACATTTCAGCAAAGTTGAAGAAATATTAGTTTCGAAACATTAAAATAGGGACAAAACATGTTTTCAAGGTGGTTATGATGCATGGAATGTAATATAGTATTCCCGAATACATTTCTAGAGTTTATTTTGTATGCATGAATTAACTGCATGAAAAAGCACTTCTGTGCATTTGGTCTGGATTGAACATTAAATCTGAAATGTTACACTTTGTGCCAGCAGACGAATGTTAAACTTTGAATAATACAGAGTAAGCTTTAGTTGACGCATAATTGTTTTGGCTCTATGAATGTATAAAGTCATTCAAATTTACATTTAAAAGGCAGATGAGAAAGAAAATTTTACATACCTTTGTAAGTGTCCTCCCTGTTCACTTTGACCCAGCATAACAAGACGATGTTTCTGCGGATCTAGAGCTTCATCATAAAGAGAAGAGTCCTGCCCATCATTACGCACCGATACGTTGCAGCATGATGACACATCTGCAAAATACACTTCTGATTCTGTGGGCTCACTCTTGCTTCCACACATCATTTGTGATGGATGATGATGGTGGTGATGAGGATGTTGATGACCTTCCTCTTCATCATCATCTTCCTCTTGACCCTGGAATCCTGCATTAGACACTCCTTGCATTGTTTGGTGATGATGGCCATGGTACCCTTGAATGTTCCCACCTGTTCCATTACCTCCAGTGTTGCCAGTGTTCCCCATTACTGCCATGCTCACAGCAGCACCATCTTTTCCTCTAACTACAGCTGAACTGGTTGGTAAAGAATGAGGATATTTGTCTGCCACAAGTCTTGTTTCTTCCTCATCGTCTCCAGATATTTCAGCATTGTGTGGATGGTGAGGATGGTGATAATGCTCTTGCATTTGGCAGCTCTGTTGTTGCTGTTGCTGTGGCTGCTGTTGCTGTGATGGCTGATGTGCAGAAAACATCATTGGGACATTTGCTCTTGATGGGTAACTGTTGTTACTATTTCCACTTCCGACAGGAAAATGACTAGGTGAGGACTTCTGGCTTCCTCCAGAGCCTGTAATCTGCTGTTCAGATGAAAAATTCTGAGGAATGTTGCCTAAGGATTTTGGCATCTCCACTCTCTTCTTTACTTTTCTTGCAGAAGCAGGTAATGTGTTGTTACTTGTACGATTGTTGCTATCTTTGTTGCCTGTGACCAAAGATGAAGAGTCTGATGGAGGCATTGTAACGTTACCAGAACTGTTGCCTTCTCCAGCTGTGGGGACAGTTGCAGTACTTGTGCTCTCATCACCACCAGGAACACTTGAAGTGTTTAACCCTGCCATTGTGGCCTCGCCCCCTGTGTTTACATAGTTTTCAATAACAACACTACCCTTCTCCAATCCGCCACAGTCACTAACAACAACACAGTCCCCAGATGAGGAAGAGAATTCATCATATCTAGTTGTCTGCTGTCTTTGGTCCTGTTGAAATCTTCTTGCCGCTGCAGATGAAATTGGACCTCCAGCTCTCAAATGCCTATTTTGCAGATTCTTCATTAATCCCTGTACAAGAACTCCACCAGCATTTTGCTGTTCAGCAAGCTGTTGATTCATCTGACAGTGATGGTGATGGTGATGCATATGATGATGATGCTGGTAGCGCTGTAAACGTGAAGGACTTCCTGTATTTGCTGCAGTAGATCCTGGAGGATGATGCAAGAGATTTAGTATGGGTTCTCCAGTGCCTCCAGTACCAGCTCGATGTGCTGGGCTGTTGCAGTGAGAATTGTTGCCAGAATATGGTGGAGGTGGACCCCAGAGATAATACTGCTGACCGTAGGCTGCACCTGGAGGTGGTGGAGGAGGTGGCTGTTGCTGCTGAATTGCCTTAACACTGCCTTCAGTCATGAAGGGTCCTACCATCTGTGGTGGTGATGGCCGAGCTTGTGTCAGTGTTGAATGATGATGAGGATCACGAGGAATACCATAGGGTCCTGGACTGCCTTCCACAACATGAGTAGGCACGGAGGATGGAGAAGTACCTACTTCAGCACCAGGAGCACCAGTTGTGGGATGACTACTAAAACCATATTGACTATCGGGGCTGCTCGTAGTATGGCGATAGCCATGAACACTTGGACCATCCCTAAAATAACACATTTTTTATAATATAAAATTATTACATTTAGAATAATAATAATAATAATAATAATAATAATAATAATAATAATAATAATAATAATAATAATAATAATAATAATAATAATAATAATAATAATAATAATAATAATAATAATAATAATAATAATAATAATAATAATAATAATAATAATAATAATAATAATAATAATAATAATAATAATAATAATAATAATAATAATAATAATAATAATAATAATAATAATAATAATAATAATAATAATAATAATAATAATAATAATAATAATAATAATAATAATAATAATAATAATAATAATAATAATAATAATAATAATAATAATAATAATAATAATAATAATAATAATAATAATAATAATAATAATAATAATAATAATAATAATAATAATAATAATAATAATAATAATAATAATAATAATAATAATAATAATAATAATAATAATAATAATAATAATAATAATAATAATAATAATAATAATAATAATAATAATAATAATAATAATAATAATAATAATAATAATAATAATAATAATAATAATAATAATAATAATAATAATAATAATAATAATAATAATAATAATAATAATAATAATAATAATAATAATAATAATAATAATAATAATAATAATAATAATAATAATAATAATAATAATAATAATAATAATAATAATAATAATAATAATAATAATAATAATAATAATAATAATAATAATAATAATAATAATAATAATAATAATAATAATAATAATAATAATAATAATAATAATAATAATAATAATAATAATAATAATAATAATAATAATAATAATAATAATAATAATAATAATAATAATAATAATAATAATAATAATAATAATAATAATAATAATAATAATAATAATAATAATAATAATAATAATAATAATAATAATAATAATAATAATAATAATAATAATAATAATAATAATAATAATAATAATAATAATAATAATAATAATAATAATAATAATAATAATAATAATAATAATAATAATAATAATAATAATAATAATAATAATAATAATAATAATAATAATAATAATAATAATAATAATAATAATAATAATAATAATAATAATAATAATAATAATAATAATAATAATAATAATAATAATAATAATAATAATAATAATAATAATAATAATAATAATAATAATAATAATAATAATAATAATAATAATAATAATAATAATAATAATAATAATAATAATAATAATAATAATAATAATAATAATTTAGTCTGCATTGTAATTAGGATATTTATCTAGGTTACATTGGGAGGGGGAGAAGGTAAAACAAGAAAGATAAAGCTAAAACAGAATGCACAAGTTGAAAATAGTGAAGTGACACAAATAATTTATGCTGGGTCAATCAATATTTTATATAAAAACATAATTTGAAATATTGAGCTTCCATCTTCAGCTTTGGCCCTTGCACATGTTGAACAAATCTTTATAAAAAATAAACAGAAGTCAGAGAGTCTCAACTAGCACAACATTAACTAAAGATAAGGATAGTATTGTATGCCAGACTAAAACTTTCACATTAATAGTTTCTTCTCTCTTATTTATAATCAAATTAATCACATTTGTCTTGAACCTGAACTGATACCAATATTTTTAGGATATCTGTATGTTATAGTTTGCTATAAAGCCAAATTACAAGGTGCTTATGGATCAGTGTATATAATACATTATTCCATCTACTTATTAAAGCTGGGATTTTATAAACTGAAGCAACTCCTGTAAACAAGGTTTGATTCTGAATAAGTCCTCTATCCTACTTGGGAATAGTAAATCAATGTTTTTCTATTATTGAAATAAGATTTTTAGATGCTATTTTTCTCCCCACAGTAATTCATAAAAATATTTATGGTTGATTTGTCACACTATGTCACTTATATTTTGATTTTTTGAGGGACTAGTTTAGGGAGCTGTTGTTTCATTTTCAACCTTGAAGGTCCGACTGTCATCTGTTGCTGTTAGCTGGGGTTTTCTCTCTGGTGGTGGAATGCAATTTAAGTGACGTAGTAGTGTGAAAAACTGACCATAGATAGTTTTATAAATTAATTTGGATGTCAGTGTTACAAAACTCAGTCAAATATTGCATAACAGCATTATTATTTTTTTTTTCCTTGTTCCATTTATACCCCGCCTTTAACTGCTATGGTCATATCGGCGGTCGCTCTCCTTTGGAACATACTAGGTGTTAACTCGTAATCTTTGATTTTTAATCAATATATCATGCACATTCACACTTTCATTCATACCTCCAGACTCTGGGGAAGATGTGGAATTATCTTGGTCGGAGAAAAATCCCCACCCCCACCGCCGGGAATCGAATCCCGGACCCCTAGCACGGCAGGCAGGTGCTCTACCGACTGAGCTACAGGGCCAGCCAACACCATTATTATTCTGTCTACTCTACATAGTGCTCATGCAGAATACAAATCTTCTACTTTACAGACTCCAACCTTAAAATAAAGATAAAAACTAATATAATACAAAAGGAAGGGAGAGAGGGAGAAAGGGAGAAAGGAGGAGAAACAGAGAAAGAGAGAAGCAGTAAAAGAAGATAAGAATATGTGTTGTATGGATGCATAGGCTTCCACGGCCTGTGTCTAGATGAGTATCAAATAATGAAGAACTGGGAACAGAATTCATTTACAAAACCATCAGGAAATAGGGACACCAGCACTGACTTTGATTAGTAGACAGGCAGCCAATCAGGAACAAAAGGTTAGATCCACCAGAATCGTGGATATATAAGCAAGAACAACAACACAAAGATCAGACAGGAGACCAGAAGAAGTTCACGACAAGATGAGCGAAACATTGGCAAGTCTGATCAAGATGATGTGCCTTTCATTAGAAGCTAAGAATACTCATATGTATTGTATGCTGTAATAGGGGCAAAAATAAGCAAAGTTCTTGTCAATTCAAAAAGTGTTATGTCGCCATTCATTTACATAGATGTTTTGAGATCTATCACACCCATAGTAAGTCATCATAACCTGTTAAGGAAATGCTTTTAGCATCAGGCATGCAAAATTACAGTAAATCAATTTATTGGTAGATTTTATATGAATTCTTGAACTTCACAACACACTTGCATAGTTCTGCATGAGAGTAGTTAATCCTATGGCGGGCGCATGACTATACAAATCCACCAACTTAGTTTTCTTTCAATAATTAAAACAGCACACCAAGCTCATAAAGGCTGGTCCATAGCTGAATGTTTAGACCGCTTCACTCTCACCAAGGTGGCCGGGGTTCGATCCCATGCAACTGCAAAGTGAGATTTGTGGTGGACAACATGGTGCTAGGGCGGGTTTTCTCCAGGTCCTCTGGTTTCCACCGCTGCCGATTGCTCCATCATCATCTTTCCTATCACTTCATTTCTCTTGTACGCTCACTTCCGGTGATGGGCTGATCACTCATCACGGAATCTCTCTGATCAGGAAATTTCTGATTCTCAATCCATTGCCAATGGGCCTCAAGGTTATGGGGTTTGGGAGCTCTATGTTCCAGGAAAATACCGGAATTCATTCATACCAAGCTCGTAACAATGATGCCAGATGCTTCAGATACCAAATTTTACTATTGTTGCATTATCATAATGAGCATAACAGCTGTGATTGATCTGTGAAGTGGACAGCTATACTGAGCTGATACTGCATACTGCTCATACCCAGTCATGTGAGTAAATGTAGTGCAAACACTATTAATGCATTAAATATCAGAAGCTTTATTTAATAAAAACACTTTAGGTGAATGATTATTTAGTTATTAAGTTTACTTTACTATTAATGTTTTCATGTTGCCTTCAGGTTCACACAAGCAATGGGATTGACACAAGAAGAAACTGAGTACCTTCTTGTGGAATAGACTGATGAACAGGATTATCCTAATATTTTTGGCAGTGGTGATGAAGCAGAAATAATAAAGACTACAAACCATTCCATTGAATCTGAACAATGGGATGGCAAGAATGATGTGAAAGAAATGCCAAGTGACTACCAGGAAACTTTATGGATAAATAATCTGTTTGGAGTGCAAGATAAAATGTTGTCTGACCAAAAATACAATGCAGGGGAAGCTAAAACAAAACTTGACCGTTTTTTAAATTCTTTGATCCTAACATAATTAGGATTATAAACACTAACTGATACTAAATAATAAGAAGTCATCTGTGAATTATACAAACGGTAGAGATTCTAAAATAGATCTGCTTCTGAAATAATGACCCTTTTAGGACCACTGACTCCCATTGCAGTAATAAGAAGTTGAAATAAGAGGTAAATAATGTCAGGGAAAATTAAAGAATTCATATAGCAGAAAGTTAATACGGTTATACAAATTTCAGAAAAGGAAGAGAGGTTAGAATGGGTATGTAAGAAGTAGAGAAGATCTGAAAAAGTGTGATGAAGCAATAAGTAACTGGAAGAAGTACGTAAAACATGAAGCAAACATATATAAGTATAACAATTTGTAACTTAAAACTTCACTTATCTTATAAGAAATGATGACACTTTTCTTATAAATTGTCCGGGATTGCAATTTCATGGAAAATTCTTCCACATCCTCAGCCGGAAACAACAAAGCTGTCGTCATCATTACAAATGCTATATGTTAATATGTTATTGTTAGTACTACCAAAATATGAAAATAAAACAAATTTAAAAACAGAATCGACTGACGGTATTTCAAAATTTATTTTGTGATGTTTGCTTTCTAAAATAAATAACTTTTCCTAAACCATTAAATCTATTGGACCATTTAATTACTAAAACAATTAAATATTCCGATAGATTTAATGGTTTGGGAAAAGATTTTAAAAAGCAAACATCGTGTAATGAATTTTGAAATACCGGCAGTCGATTCTGTTTTTAAATTTGTTTTATTTTCAGATTCTGTTAGTACTAACAATAACATAGTAACCTCTAGCATATTAAAAATGACAGCTTTGTTGTTTCCGGCTCAGGATGTGGAAGAATTTTTCATGTAATCGCGATTGCGGACAATTTATAAGAAAAGTGTCATAATCTCTTATAAGTGAAGTTTTAAGTTACAAATTGTTATATTTGTATATAACTGAAAGAAGGTTTGGAAAATGGCTAGTGAAGTTAAATAAAGAAAGGGAATGCAAGAAAAGGTAAGATGTGCAGTTGAGAAATATGGAAGGAGTAATACAGTTAATACTGAGCATGATGTCTCAGGCGATCTCGTCTGTGACCTACATTTGGGAAGTCCAGATTCTCTTCCCATGGCCGGCCTACCTGACCCATGGGGTTTTTCAGAGGTTTTTCTGGGTCTTCAGGCGAAAGCTGAGTAGGCTAATTACATCCCCTGAATTTCTTGTCCCTCCATTTCATCTCAATTATCATTTGACGTCATCTCTCATTTAATAATGTCTTTCAAGGTAAAAGTACCAGCAGGAGTCTCAGCGCTGCATAGCCGACCTAGTGGGCCATCTCAGGACCACAGTGGGTGGTATCCAGATTGTATCAGCCTTCCGGGGAGTTTCCAACTGGTAAATAGTAGGAACCCTGCCCTCTGCACTGTTGTGGCTCCTTGGGACGGCCGCCCTCTGCCTCCTCTCTGCTCATCCTTCCTTCTGGGGATGCCCCACTTGGGGCATAGGTACAATATCATAGACAATTGGAGCCAAATACCCTCCGTACGACTATACCCTCTATCCTATGCTACTCTTGATTACATAACACTATTATTACTAGCAATAATAGTAAAAAAATTATTTACAAGGAATGCTATCGAAAAATTGTTACTTTAATCATTGCAGAGCTTCTCCAGAGGAAGAAATGTGTAATTCTTGATATGTGTTCAATATTATCTTTTTTTTGACTGTCTTGTTCTTTATTAAGACCATATAGTATTTTAATAATGGATTATAATCATATTGCAATCTTTATTATAATTTATTCATAATTTATTATTAAACTAAAGCTGAAACTTTTCTGTCAACCTTCTGTAATTTGCCCATGCGCCCTGCGCTTTATCCTTTATTTTAGCTTGTGTATTTGTATACAGATTCTATTAAATAGTGTCATCAAGAATAGTCTTATTTGTAGTTTATATTGATAGTCATATGTCTATCAATTCTACCAGAAAGCTATAACATATGCCCATTAAATAGTGTGTAAAGTTGGGTGGTACTGAGTGCTGTACATGCCCACTGGCATAACTATGTTTAAATAAGATATTAATGAGGCAAAACCAAACCATTTCTGAAACCATTTTAACAGGTAGTTTATATATATATATATATATATATATATATATATATATATATATATATATATATTTCTTAGAATAATCTTCAGAAAGGCTAATACATTTGTCATATTCCTGTTCTAATTTAATAATTTAATTAAACCATCTCTGTAGTGTGATTTATCTGGTCCTCAAAATAGCTGTTACCACATCAGTAACCTCCTTGTTGCTGTGAAATCTTCGTCCTCCAAAAAATTTTTTGAGGTTTGGGAACAGGCAGTAGTCACTGGGTGCTAGATCTGGCAAATAGGGTGGATGTTCAAGCAATTCAAACTTTAATTTGCACATTTTTCTCATTGCAATGACTGAACGATGGGCAGGGCATAGTCATGAAGATAGATGACTTTATCTTTGCCAAATGAGATCTGTTTCGTTTCACTTCATCACTCAAATGTTGCAGTAAGCTTGCGTAGTAGTCACCAGTGATACTTTTATTATCCAGGTAATCAATAAAAATAATTCCCTGTGCATCCCACAAAACACACTCTATAATCTTCTTAGCTGACAAAATTGACTTTACCATTTTTGGAGTTGGGTTAGCTGACACAGTCCACTGTTTCGACTGTGATTTTCTTTCTGGAGTGTAGTGATGTATCCAAGTTTAATCCATGGTAATAGGCAATCTAAAAAATTCACTGGGATTCTTATGGTAGAGTTGCAAATTCTTAACAAAAACAGTTTTTCTTTGCAAGTTTTGATCAGGTGTCAACAAATGCAGCAACCATTTTGCATAGACCTTGTGAAAGCCCAAAACTTTATTTAAAAATATTATCTGTATGTTCTTTTTATATGTTTAAAGCCTCTGCTATCTCAAACAACTTTAATCTGCAGTTTTCCAGTACTACATAAAGGATGAATTTTTTCCAGTGATCTCTGGAGTTGTGACTTCCACAGGGCATCCAGAGCGAGGCTCATCACTAGTGCTTGTGCATTCCATTTTAAACTCTGCAACCCACATTTCAATCATTGTGTATGAAGGGACAGAGTCTTTCAATATACTGTCCATTTCATCCTTGATTTCTTTAGGCATTAAGCCTTTCAAATGGAAATATTTAGTCACTGCTCATTTTTCCATTTTTGTGAAACCTCTACACTTGTCTTGTTTAATATGCTGTCACTATCTTATTGACCTTTAACTATGGATACAAGGTAGTCTAGAGTTGAACAGTATGATGCCATCCATCAAACTGACACAGTGGCACCATCTCTGTGATAAGTCTGGGTCCTATCAGTTGACCCTTGTATATGATTTCAAGTCAGTATAGTATTTTAAGTGACTAAGGATGAAGTATCACCACTATACATATTGTCATCCAAACGTTGGAACTCCCTATAGAACCAGCTGGCAGTAGGGCCAGATGGGAGGCATTCGGCCACACCAACCCATTTGTTTTATAGCGGTAATGAAGGGATGGTTGGAAAAACATCACTGGCCATCTCTTTCCCCTCCCCCTGCCTTCTGGAACCTTTGCGGTGATTCACTGAATTGCGAGACTTCGAGAAACACTGATATTCCTATAAAAAAGGGCTGCAGTTGGCGAGTCAGTTCAGTTCTTGGTGAGCAGCCGTGAGGAGCACCGAATGAGTTAACGGACCGGAAGACTATGAACGTTCATCGAAGGAGTTGTACGCAACTGTGAGCGTGCAGTGGACCTGTGACAGACGAACTGGTGAATTGTAATTGTGTGCATTACGTAATTCTGTGTAATCGGCAAGTGTTCCGACTGTAATTTGGTGGAAATAAAGTACATTTTTGAGTGGTGCAATTGGACTTTTAATTTCACAAACCCACAAAGTCACAATATTAAGCATATATTGTTATTCTTTGCTTTCTCAGTCATTTAATAAAGAAATATGGTTTTCTTTGTAAAACATTTAATGGCAGAAAATGTTAGATATGCTTGTACCTGTGGATATGATCAGATGCAGTACCAGCTGTATTTGAACTAGAACCACTTCTAGACCATGGCAGTCTACGCCAACTCCAGCCCGAGGTTCGTTCTTGCTGTTGTCCACCTCGTAATCTCTGTGTCGCAAGGGTCATTGCACCAGTTCCTCCATCTTCTCCAGGATTTGGAGAATACAGATTTCCAACTCTTCCGGGGGTCCAGTACCTGCTTTGAGAAGATGGCAAAAACACTATAGAACTTAGAAAAATTCTGTGAAAGCAACAGAAGTAAGAAACTGATATAGAAAAAGAGAAATAAATGCAAATAATGTTCTAAAATTTTATATAAGGAGTCAATTCATATACTCTTTGCTTCACTAATCAATTTTTCTAACATGATTTCACATTTATCAATTCCACATCATCAATTTCTTGCTGACTGTCTTGGACTTTAAGGTTAATTTTTGTAATTGTTCAAGATTCTTGAGAAACTAACCAGCAATTCAAAAAAGAATATAGAGGTTAAGTGCTTATGTAGCTGTAGTGATTTGCATATATTTCATTGAGTTTGATTCCACAATAAAATGGCAAGTAAAGTTATTATCTGTCATGTTTAGAATTTTAAAAAATATGTGTAGTACCAAAACACATTGTAAAATACTGGATTAATTATTGGCACTATAATACAGCAAATCCACTATTGCAAGATCCTGCTTTTGCATAATCACCAATGACTTTGTTTTATGCTGACTGAATGAATGACGGGAATGGAGCGCACATCTCGTAACTTGACTCAATATGGCTCTTTTGTTATCCCTGGTCATACAGGTATGACAAAGGAAGGTTTTGAGAACAACCCTTTTTAATTCTATCAGTGAAAGCCAAGTATAATACATTCAAGGGTCCATAAAGGTATTGATTTGATTTTGATTTGATTTATTGATTCATCCATTAAAACATGTACATGTTATAGGACACGTCAAATTAAAAACTAAGTACAATATTTATTATTAAGGTAGCTAACTAAATATTTACAAATTTAAAAATTCATCCACACTGTAGAAGCTATTGGCTCTAAGGAAGTTTAATAACAATTTCTTAAATTGATGTTGTGATTCAATCTTTTTAATAGATGCAGGTGGCTTATTGTAAAGATGTAAGCCAGCATATGGGAAACTATTTTCATGCATCTTTGTTTTGTGTGACTTCACAAATAAATTATTCTTTGTTCTAGTGTTGTGTATATGAATTTCAGAATTTGTTTTGAATAAACTTAGGCTTGCTTTCATATGTACAAGAGTTTTCATATATGTATATACTTGGCAGTGGTAAGATACCTAAATTACTGAAGTATGGCTTACAACTAGTTGTGCTTGAGACATCTGCTATGATTCTAATTATTTTCTTTTGGTATCTGAATACTTTTATACTGTCTTTAGAATTTCCCCAAAAAATTATACCATATGTCAAGAAACTGTGTATATATGAAAAGTACACTATTCTCCGAACTTCCAAGCTTGACATGCCTGTAATCGCCCTCATTAAGAAACACATTTTACTAAGCTTTTTCATCAATGCCTCTATGTGAGTTTCCCAATTTAAATTTTCATCTAGTATTAGTCCCAGAAATTTGATAGTTTGTACGTAATGTATTTGGTCTTGTCCCAGCATTAATTTTGGATACAATTGACTTCCACTCATTTTATTATAGAAGCTTAGGGCTGCTGTTTTCTCCTTACTCAATATTAACATATTGGCACTAAACCATTTTTTAATATATTTTAGATTATTTTCAATATGTACATCTGCCCCTTCCTTATTCACCGCTTTGAACATTGCAACTCTTAATGTGATTTTCTATGGGATCTTCTGATTAGTTTGGCAAGGATAATAGCTATTGTTACACAAATACAACTATTTGCAACACAAACTTAAGTTATCTTAAAAAAAAATGTAAATTTTTCTTATTAATTGATCAGATCGATTTCGTAAACATTTGTCTACATCCTCAATCATCAAACAACTTCTTTGTCAATGATACTATCAGAGATTACTATGTTTTTCCAGTATTACCAAAATCTGAAAACGAAACAAACCTAAAACCAGAATCAACTGCTGGTATTTCAAAATTCCTTATCGTTTTTCACATAAATTTGTTGTTTTTAATAGTTTGATATATAGATTAATAAATATGCCTCTGAATAAAGAGGAATTTAATAAAGAATATAAACATATTATTAACACTGCTTTAATTAATGGTTTTAATAATGACTACACCAAAAAGAATGGAAATTAATTGTTCTTTCACACTGGCTGTGTGTAGGCTAAATTGTGGAAACGTAGAGTCAAATTGAAAAATTCAATGCCATAGCCGGGATTTGAACCACGGATCTACTGTTTTCCGTCCAGCCGCACTACCATTGTGCTACTATGGCCAACGTGCCGATATGACATTAAATTCTCCAACTGACTCGTATTTTCCCGGTAAACCACTTAGGAGTTCTCATAAACACATGAGACAACTACCTTAATGGCGACTTACTATATTGTAAGTACTTTAAGGCCCAGGCTTTATAGTTAACCACTATTAGGTCAATTAATGGAAATTAATTATTCTTTCACACTGGCCGTGTGTAGGCACGGATCTTCTGGATCTATGTATGTACATACATACACAACAACAACTTTGAACTCTAGAGTAAATAGAGATAACGAACCTTCATAAACAAAGATATAATGTGACCAAACTCATTTTGACAGGGCAGCAGGAAATTTGTTTCCTCTTGCTCGAATTGGCTTATTCAAAGTAATTCTTTTATCACGTCATGTCAAAGATTTACGTTTCAGTTCTGAGTAATTACAAATATACGTACACGTATACATGCCAACCAATAATGATATTCATACAGTGCTTACGTCTCGATTTATTGTTATAATACAGGTAATAGTGCTTTATTTATTTGAATTAGGAAAACTATTTGAGCTAAAAATATGGGGTTTTCATGGTTATGTTAGATACATTACTCTCTACCTACCACATGGATCAGTTTTGGCAAAATCTGAATTTTTGTCTTAGCGTGAATACTATTTCATATAGATTCATTAGGTTGGCACTCCTCACTCACCACATAGGGGGAATGAAATACAACAACACCGCAGGACTCCAATTGGTTGCTCACTTAGTAGCACTTAAGGACGAACACCTTCCCATTTGAAACAGATAATAGTTACTGTGCAGTAGCAGCTTATAAAGGACAGAAATGGAAATGTTCTAAGGTTCTGATATTGCAAATCTTACAGTTATTCTGCCATTGGTTCTCTTTCTACATCTGTTGACCTTCATTTCCATTTCTTTCCATATGCTCGAGCATTAGGCAAAAGGGTACGACATTACCATGCATTGAGTTGAGGTTGCCTGTTTTATAAGTAACATTTAATATTGCTGCAAAGTAATGTGTGACACAAGTGGGAAAGTTAAGTACATTTTCACTTTCAAATATTGCAATATACATAGAATGGGGAGTATCAGACTGCTTAGGCAATAGATATACTGTTATTATAGCAATACCCGTTTACTGTAAAACTATATCTATCTCGTTACTTTCTTTCTAAAAGTTAGTGGACTGTTAAGGGCAATATGAAATGTCATACCGATCATCCATGACTTCCCAAGGGAACAGTTGATGTGGTGGTGGATATCGGCATTCATCGCAGCATGTGCAGTGATGAGGATTCCTCTGTTGCCTGTATAAATATCGGCATCTCATTTCAAGCTGCTCCCAATACATCTTTTTCTTCTCGTGGCTGGAAAGATAAAGCAACCTTACATTACACTGAGTTATTATAAGTTGTATTATAATATATTGTTTGTATTATTTATTTGCATATATTTTATATTTGTGTTTTAGTAATTATTCTCTTCTGCTACTATAAAAGCAGTTACTATTGTTGGAAAAACAGAATTAGACTGAAAAATTCAATACTAAAGCTAGGGTCTGAGCAACTGATCTTTTGGTTTCCATCTGGTTACCCCAACCAATGAGCGATCAGGACATTAAATTCCCTGACTCACACTTTTCCTTGTAAACCACAAGAAGATCTCAAACTCATTTTGGGAAAGCTTACCCCCAAGTCCAAGTCCAAGTCGAATACTGACAGGCTGTTAACAGCCAGAAGGTTTTTGCTGCATACCCACCCAGGTTTTGGGTCTGACCGCAGGTTGATAATTTTGATGGTTACAGGATGAGGTGGGATTATTTTGTTGAGGAAATTTTTTAAGGTAGCTTTTTGCTCCTCTTTAATTTTGTACAGGATGCCAAACCGCTTTTTTGTTTACACCCCGGTGTTTTACTTTGCTAAAGTGGGTTAAATTTTGTAGCCAAACAGCTCATTTGGAGATTTTTGAAATTCAGCTTATGCTGCTGTATGGATTAACTCCTTTGTTACCTCGGGTGCCCGCATGCCATACGGGGTACCCGGTAAAGCCTGAAGCGGCGTCTCGTAGCGTCGTAATCTCCTAGAGACCAAACCAGGGCGCTTCTGTGAGCTGAAATTTGAGCGTAAGCTTACCTCCATGGCAATTTACAAAGTACTAGGGGTGTTCATTCGGGTAACATTACAGGTATTTCCCACCAATGTTTATGAACTTGTTCTATCTTTCTGGCAGCTTCCGTATTTGCATAGTAATCCATTCTGTGGGGTATCCAGGCGCTACTGATGGACAACTACATGAATTTCGTCATTAGTTGTGAACTTCTTACACCACATGACCTCTTTCATTGAGTCGAATAGAGGATAGTCACTAGGAGCGAAATCGGGTGAATAAAGAGGATGTGGCAGCACAGTAAACCCTAGTGGACGGATGGTTGGCATGTTCTGGCGACTCACATGTGGTCGTGCATTATCTTGTTGGTGAACAACACCACGGAATTTTTGATGGCAGTGTTGTTGAGTGCGTTGGTGGATTTGTTGCAGTGAATTGCAGTACTGCTTGGGAGGGAGCCAACCCGCCAACAGTATACCTTCCTGATCCCAGAACACAATTGCCATGTGTTTCCGAATAGTAGTCCTGGTCGTGACTTCTTGTGACGAGGGCTCGCAGCTTGCTTCCACTCCTTTAACTGGTGTTTCTTTTCCGTAGTCTGATGGAAAAACCAGGAATCATTGACAATGACCAGTTTCACGAAGAATTCCTCTGGATCTGCACTATACTGTTGCAGCAACTGTTGGTATATCTCCACACGCTTCTGTTTCTGCAAATTGTGCACACACATTTTTCATCATCAAATTTTCATGGGTTATGGTATGGAGGGTTCCCTGTGATAGATCTGTTGCCTGCACTAATTCATCAAATGTGATTTGCATGTTCTTCAGTATCAGGTCATTGGCAAGCCGGGTATTGTTTGGTTTGCGTGCAGTTGCTGGTCGTCCAGTGCTTTTTTGTTTTTTCAGCACAGTCCTTGCCATCTTTAAATTCGAACACCCAAGGAAACACGGACCTGTGACTTGGTGCAGACTCCACTCATTTGGCCACTAACCTCTTGTGAATATCTGAAGCAGTCACTCCTTCCCTCCAGAGGAACCACACAGTCCACCTATGCCTGTGCTTATCTGCTTTCATGTTCTTTAATTGATGTCACCAAGCGTACTCACAGGATGGTACAATTTCTGCTCTAGTGTGCCATCTATGGGAAGTAGCAACATAATCTCGTGGCAGTAGACAGTACTATCGTCTATCTTCACCCATACATCCACACATATTTTAAACTGCTACTTTGCAGGAGTTATTGGGGGAGTGCCAATCTTTATTGAACGAACTAAATACTTGGCATCACAGTCTTCTTAGAGCTAATTACCCTTATCCTGCAATGCTTAGTCAGGATTTAATATTAAATATGGAGGACAAGGCATTGTAGTAAATTTTAAGAGAATATTCAAGAGAGTTATTTACAAGAATATCAATTGATTTTAAAACACAATTGGAATTAACACTGTTAAGTATTGTAATAAATAAAAGTTATACAATGAGTCAACTGAGACACTCTGTACTTCATATACCACAACTTCTTTATAATGTCAACTTCGTGATAATGCCTTCAAGTGAAGGCGAAATGCATTGAAAGAAAACCTGAGGTATGTGAAGTACAGAACGTCAGTCAACTGTATAATTTTTAATTATATAAATAGATAGTTGTATGTATTTTTACACTTAGATTTGCATTAATTTACACATTGTTTGAGGTTAACATTTATAGCCTTGTGAAAGTATAGAAGGAAATATTGAATCACACTTGAAAAACTCGATTCCACATCACAGAAGTAAGAGAATGTACATAGAGAGAGTTCCTTGATTGCAGTGCAGGCTGTCACACTGAATTTTTCAAGTGCAATTCAACGTTCCAAAATAGTTGTTTAGTTATTCTCAAGGTATTATTTTATTAAATTTAAGTTTAAAAGAAATAAAATGTTTTTATTACCTCAGAAGTTGATAGATAAGCATACATGAGAAGATGCACACCAGTATTCCAATGACTGATAGGCCAAACATCGCTCGAAGACAGGAATAAAGTGCACCATGAATCACTTCGCAGTCCGGAGTTGAATTAAAAACATAGTGCACTACTGAAATACAAATTTAATACATTAATACATATATTACAGCTTAGGTGTAAATGTGTTTAAGAGAATAATTCAATAATATTTCTTATGGACTTTAGATCCGTATATATCTACAGCAAATGTGGCAAAAAGTAGTAGTCTGAAGAAAGTAAAGTCCATACAATAGCAGCCATAAGAGGAAGTACTCTAACTTATGTTCTTGTCTATTTTAAGGCAGTTTTCGTATATGGAAAGCTTCGTGATATGACAAAGATGCTCTACATGTACAGAGAAAACTGCTATTAGAGTAGTCTATGAGAATAGTGATGTCAGGGATGAGAAATGTTCAGTTTTTGATATACCAGTTATTTGAATTCAGTTCATGAACACACATATATGTGCATATACACATACTAATCTGGGTTAAATCTTGAAAATGAAATGTAATGTGTAGTGTTTAATGCCCGCTTTTTCTACATACGGCACTGTAGGCAGTGATACTGATGATACATGAGATGAAGATGGAGCACTGGTGGAATGTGATGGCGGGGGAAATCAGAGATCTGGAGGAAACCCACTTCAGCGGGTTCTCACTTAGCAGTGCCTGGGATCGAACCCTTGGTGAGAGCCAAGTGGTCTAACCACTCAGCCACTGCACCGCCTTTAAATTTCAAAACCTCAACTGGCTAATAGATTAGTTTTGAGCAGTGATTTTACGCAATTCCTTGAGATAGTTTATTCATTACTTTACACAGTGGCAGATACACTGACAAGTATGTCAAAGCAGTTTTGCTCAACATCATTATAGTCACCATTGCCCTCATTATCATCATCCTCATTGATATCATCACCATTAAATCATCACTTCTTACTTAAGATAGATTAGGTGTTGAGAAACGGCAAGTCAAATATTTGGGATACTCTTTGCAGCAGCAGACCCCACACTCGACAATATCCTGACAGTATGCAGAGAATTAATGGTATGATTTCCGCTGTCAAACACATCACAATGAAAGAACTGTCACCCTAAATAAGAATAGAGGAAGCAAGTGTTTGTGGAGATAAGAAAGGTTTATGCTAGGAGGATTCCGAGGTTGGAAATTCACCTCTATACTGTGTTGGTAACATGTCTGCCTCACATTCAAAATGACCCAAGTTTGAATTTTGGTAAAGGTGGGTTGTCTGGATAAGGTTTGTTTCTGGGGCTTTTCCTTATCCTGAAAGATGAATGTCAGGTAACTGTAAGCTCTATCCGCCCACCTCAGTAGCGAAGATGGTAGCGTGTCTGCCTCACGTTCAAGAGGTCCTGAGTTCGAATCTCGGTCAGGGTGAGCTACCTGGATTTTTCCGGGATTTTCTCTTATCCTTAAAGACGAATGTCGGGTAGCTCAAAGCTCCATGGACCCTGGACACATTTGAGCATCATTTCACCCATCTCTAAGCTCTATAGATCCTGGGCTCATTTGAACATCATTTCACCCATTTCATTCATTCATTGATATGACTTATGTTGGAGGAAATTAATTAAAGAAAGAAAGAAGAAACAAAATGAAGTTGTGAGAGTCTCACAAAGAAAAATGAAAAATTGTGTGCCGCAATCATTTGGAATGTGGAAATGACTTTCATGCAAAAATTGTGAAAGGCACTGAAATGTGGCTTTATCTTTTTGAACCAGAGACAAAGAGGCAATCATGGAGTGGCATTATGCAAACTTGCCTTAGACAAAAGAATTCTAAACTGTACATTCTACTGGAAAATGTATGGTTACAGTGATTTTTTATTATGAAGGACACTCGCTTGTGGACATCATGCCATGTGAAACCACCATTAATTCTGATATATTCTTGGGAACTCCAAATACATTTCAAGCTCGACTGAGACTAGTTCAACCACATCGGGAGAAGAAGGATGTTTTGCTGTTGCACATTGAAGCCCCTGTTTCAGGGTCTATAATTTTAGCAGGAGTTTTACTTAAGCTAGGAAGTTATGGATTATTGCAGGTTTTTGAATATTTAATATGAATTTGAATAATATTTTGTATTTCATATATTTTGATTATCTATTGGATTAGTAGGAGGATCTTCAGTAAGATTAATATGTTTATGTCAAGTTAATAATGCACATCTGCATGTCAGTCAGAAGGTCTCAGACGAGATCAACAAACTTGGAAAGACAACATTGAAACATCCACCTTACAGATCAGATTTGATTCAATATGATCACCATCTGTTTGGTAAACTGAAGGGCTCCTTTCATGGAATGAGGTTTGAAAGTGAATGCTGCCAAACAGTGTCCCTCAAAGATGGTGATCCATACATTTACCACATAGGCTCTAGTTTCAAGATGGCATAAGGTAGTTAGATGGAGATTATGTGAAAAAAGAAATTATATTCCTAAGGGATCTGTTATGTTAAAATGTGTTATGCATTCAGAGTAGCAAGTAAAGTTTGTACCACAAGCGTGCTAAAAGCTATGTACTTTGGATATGTTCACTCAATTCTAACCTATGGCATTCCAGTATGGGGCATGTCCACAAATCCTTATCTCATCTTTATATTACAAAAGAAAATACTAAAAATAATTAAGCAAGTACCTATAAGAACACCTAGTAGGATAGTATTTAAGGAATTAAACATTTTACCTCTCCCTTCTATATATATATTCTGGAAACATTATGCTTCATCCATAAAAATAGAAATCTCTTCAAAACAAATGACATGTATCACACACACAACACCAGATCATTAAATCACATACATGCCACATTCTGTCGCAGTAGCATTACTCACCATGGGACTAGCCTATACAATACATTACCTGGACATTTCAAAGATCAGGTCTATAGCAAGTTTAAATGTTCATTAACAAAAGCACTCTTAAAAAACGTAACTTTTAGCATCCAGGAATTTAAAGACATAAATTTGTAATAACTTTGTAAATCAAAGTATAAACTTGAAAGAAGCGTAGGGACAGTGAAGTACAAATTAGTACAAAAGTGAATCGAGAATATATTGACACATTGCTTCACTCACACTGTTTATTCACAGGACATGTTTCAAGAGCTCTTGCTCCTATCCTCAGCTGATACTCGATTAGTATAAGTTGTAGTGGTTTCTTCTTTCTCCGTATTGTCAATAGATGGCGTGATGTACTTGTCAAAGATGTCCGGTGGTGGAGTTTCGAAATTCATAACTCTATGACGATTTTTGTTAATGAAGATTTTTTCCCATATGGAAAGGTCTATGGGGTGATTAACGTATTTTATTAGAGATGTTTCCAAATTGATGTCATGTCTAGTATTCAAAAAATGAAAAGCCACTGCTGATTTTTCTGTTTCACCATTTTTAATGTTTCTTATATGTTCTTTAGTTCTGATGTTAATATTTCTTTTTGTTTTTCCTATATAAATTTTAGGGCAAGTTTCACATTTGATCTCATAGATTCCTGGTTTTTCTTTGGTAGTGATTGAATTTTTAGGAGGGCCTTTTAACAAATTTCTGATGTTAAACCTATTTTGAGGTGCAAGAGTTATGTTGTGTTTTGAGAAGAATTTTTGGAATTTGTTATAGGCTGATGGGTGGAAGGTGAATTTTTTAAAAAGTTTTTTCTCTTTTTCTCCTGTAGGTTCTAGGGAGGTGGTTTCTTTTATTTTCTTAGCTTTGTTGAGTCTGTTAACTGTTTTGTCTACTAAATTTGGGTTGAAACCGTTGGATATAGCTACTTTTTTTATGTGTAGGTATTCTTCTTGATAATCTTCTCTGTTTAGTGGAAAGTTGATCATCCGAAAGATTAAACTGTTGAAAATGGCATGTTGGTGTTGTTTTGGGTTGAAACTGTTGTTCTTAATGTAATTATCTGTGTGTGTCGGTTTCCTGTAAATACCAAAAGTGAGTTTGTTGTTCATTTTTTTAATCTTGATGTCCAAAAAGGGGAGCACACCATCCTCTTCTGTTTCCGATGTAAATTTTATAGCTGGATTTTGTATATTCAAAAGTCTAAGACCATCTTGTATGAGTGGTATCAATATATTCTCGATTCACTTTTGTACCAACTTTGTAAATATTACTTCTTGTATAAGCTACTTCATATTGTACATGCTGTTGTATATAGTATTATGTTATATAATTATGTAGTATTACTGATGAAGCCATGATTTATGTATAAATCAAAAGGTGAATAAAGTATCTTATCTTATATAGAAATGGAAAATTCCCTCTTAGCATAAAAAAATGTGTAAACTAATATTATAAATATTACACTTGGCATTTGAAGAAAAATGACCACAATATATTATAAATCAAATTACAATGATGGGCATGATGGCTTAGGAAGACCTTAGTATTATTAGTACCAAAAGTGTAAACATAAGATTAAAATTTTGGAGCAGGACAAATTCACATTTTCAGAATTATAGAGCATATTCTTTTTAAAGATTTTGACAGCATAAATACGTGCATATTTAAAGTCTTTTTAGTACATACAAATTATTGTCTTATTGTCACAGACTGTAAATATTTAAAACTTAAGCAAAGTAACCATTGGGTCATCCATATATCTGTTTTCTACAGCCGGGAAAGGAGAGCAATCTGTGGTGATAACTATTTTATTCAAAGTCTGTAGTGTACTTTGTATCAAGTGTCACTTGGAATAACAGAGTAACGACAAGTAAAATACTCCATTATTGCATTCCGTATTGAGTTTCTTTATAACTCATATGTCCATATAGAATCTACTCTACAATTAGAAATTTTTTAAAATTATACCATACATTTTCAACAAACTGAGGGATAATATTTGTCAGGAAATCAATTCAACTTTCCAAAGATACTAAGAAACATAATGGGAAACTTCATAGAGTGCCAGAAATGGTTTTAAATGAAGGCAAGCAGTTTCAGCATCTTGTTTAGTGACTTGGGTGACTTTGTAACTTTTAATGTGCATTTGAATTTGATAGTCACTCTGCCTTGTTAAACAATGGCAAGTGAGAAGTGGTAGGTTATTGGCCAAGCAGGACTCCACCTCAGCCGTGGAGACGTGATACATGGATGACCTTGTAGTATATTGCTATCAGGAATTTAATACAAATTTCTTAAGCTAATGAAACATTTCTTTACTTACTGTCTGCAGCAGCCCTTCCTGTATGAGTGCTCTCAATAGGCACAGGATAGCAGGTGCATGTTTGGGTTATGCGTGTGTATACACATTCCCTCAGCATCTGCAGCCTGTTCATGTGGATCACGGTTGTTGTGATGGTCACTATCACACACAGTATTGCACACGCCAGGCAGCATCCTCCACACAGTTTGATCTATAACAAGGTAAATGTACTCTTATTTATGTAAACAAGAAAATTAGCTCAGTCATAACTTACATTATTGTTATACCAGAAAAAGATTACATTTGCATATATATCTGTACATATTAGATTGCTAGGAAAACTTAAAAAGAACCTAAAAATTTAAATGTATATTCCAGTACATATGGTACCACAGGTAGTGGACAATGGTGGTACTTGTAATTAAATTATATGTGGGAATAAATTTTGTGAAGGAAACATTCCAGGCCTAAATTTGGTTGTGTAAGCTAAATTTAAATACATTTGTCAATTGCCATGGCAACAAGGATAAAACAGGTCATTAAGGGAGTAAAAAAAAAAAAAAAAAGGCAGAGATCTTGCTCTTCAGCAAGACCTCGGCCTCCTTTATTCAGGAATCTGGTTCCTATTCTGTCTTTCTCATACAGTTTGTGATACAGTTTTATTTCATCATAGGAGTATCTTATATCTAATTACATAATTTCCTAATACTATTACAAGCCTATTTCTAGGACTTAATGCTACTTAATACTAATACCTAAATTCTAGTGGTCAAATCCGGGTGTTTTATAGGTTCCCACGTTGTGGTCCTTCTTTCATATAATTTATCTTAGCTTTTGTGGAAAATTCGTTGGCCAATTTATTGAGCCAAATCCATAGTCTGCAGTGTCGCACTATATCATAAATGCATCGGTTTTCCACATGGGATAAGGCTGTTATTCTTGTTGCTGCCGTCAATGGGCACTCCCACACTGCATGTTCTGGATCTTGTTGTGCACCGCATCTGCAATTTGAGTTTCTTGCTAGGTTAAATCTATGGAGGTAAGCTTGGTATGGTCCATGGCCAATTAAGTAGTGTATGAACCCCCTGGATGGTTGTAGGTATTTCATTTTCAATCTTTCTTCTATGTTGGGCAAGATGTCGTAGGTGCGTCCTCCGGTCATGCTACTGTCCCATTCCTGTTGCCACTTGGAGACTAGGACTTCGTAGATTTCAATTTCGTCTCTTACCTATGCCCCTGCTAGTTGTGCAGCTCGCACGTTGTTTTGTTTGCAGAGCCAGTAGCATGCCACTCTTCTGCGCACTTCCAAGTCCAGTGGCAGGAGTCCTAATGTGACCAAGAGAGTGTTCGTTGGAGTGGTTGAAAATGCTCCTGTAAGCATTATCAGTGTTGATCTTTGTACTCTTCTTAGATCCCTGGCTGCTGTTTTCAGGTGCAGTCTGTGAGCCCAAGCATTCGCAGCGTGACTGACTATGGAACACAGAATGTTATTGTACAACTTTACGGTCCTGTAGGGTACTGTTCCAAAGTTCCTGGTCATTCTGGATATCTTGGCCATGACTTTTTGTACCTTTCTGGTGATGTTTGTTACGTGCTCTCAGGAGAGTAGTCCTTCCTCAGGAAAAATTCAGTGCCATGGACAGGATTTGAACCACGAATCTCCTGGTTTCCATCCAGTCATTCTTACCCATTGAGCTACCATGGCCAACTTGCCATCATGACATTAAATTCTCCATTTGACTCATGTATTTCCGTGTAATTCAAACCCCGGCCATGGCACTGAAATTTTCATGTTGACTCTGTCTATCAAAAATCTTGGCCTATATAAGGCTAGTGTGAAGAAATGATTAATTTCTATCAATTAACTAAAGGTCATTATTATTTACAGTTCTAGTTTTCAATTTTTACAATACCAGTCTGAAATGATGTAATACCTAACAGAATAGTAGAAGTTTCGATTTATTATTACTTACTACAATTTTTTTTCAAGTATTGCCAAAAGTAAGTGGCTAACCACGAACTGCAAGTTACTTATCATATCTCAAATGCTTCAGAATCCTCAGTCCTGCAGGCCTTGAATTCCCAATATGCATTATGACTTACAATTCTGAGTATTGTCACCCAATTATCGGAAAGCACAACCAACTGACAGCTGTGTAGGGGACAGGAGGGATTCAGGCCACACCTACCCATTTATTTCGTGTCACTAACTAAGGGGATGATTAGGGAAGTGTCACTGGTCGCTGGCCGCCTCTTTCCCCTCCCCCCAGGTATCTGGAACATTCGGGATTATTTTCTGAACTGAGAGACTTCCAGAAACAGTGATATCCCTATATAAGGCCTGCAGTGGGCGAATCAGTTCAGTTCTTAGCGAGCAGCCGTGAGTAGGGCCGGGGTTAACGAACGGACTGGAAGATGGTGTACGTATATGAGAGGAGTTGTACGTAACTGTGAGCGTGGAATGGACCTATGATAGACGAACTGGTGGACTGTAATTGTGTGCGCTAAGTAATTCTATGTAATTGGCAAGTGTTCCAACTGTAATTCGGTGGAAATAAAGAACATTTTGAGTTTGTGCAATTGGACTTTTAATTTCACGAACCCATAAAGTCACAGTATGCAATACACTCTTCAGGCATTTGCCAATTATGAGGATTGAGAAAACCTGGAAGAAACCTAAGTCAGTGATACTCTTTGATATATTCCATCAAGATGAGTACAACAATATCATTCACATTGCAGAATACAATGGATTCAGTGCTGAAATGGTCAAAAAGGAAATTGATAAATTCAAAAGACAATAAAGATACAAACAAGTAACTACTCTTTCCCCAATCAGCAATGAAACTTCATACAGAAAATTTACATATCATCCCAGAGCTACGTACCTTTTACTTTGGCCCCACAGAACAAATTTAGTGTACAATACCTTTTGAAATCACATAATACAAAGGAGATACCCACAGACAAAAAATCAGGTGTGTACCGGATAAACTGCAAAGGCTGTGACAACTTTTACATTGGAAAAACAAAAGAAACTTGAACATTAGGCTTAAAGAGCATTTTAGGAACATCAGGAACAAAGAAATAGATAAATTGGTTGTAGCGTACCATTTTTGGAAGGAGAATCATGATATAGAACAAGAAATCCACTTATTAAAAAGTCCAAGGGCCAGCTGCATTAACCACAGGTGAAAAAATTTTCATAAAGAAATATGAAAGAAAATTATTTAATTTTGACACTACTTTTGAAGAAAACCCAAAACTTTATGTTCATCAAGATACCGACAGAGATGCACCTATCGCCTGCAATGAGTTCACCAAAACAACGTCCATTAGTCGACAACAGCTGATGATGTTAGAAAGATCCTAACGAAATGCATTCTAGGTAAATACTAGCAATAAATGGAGCATTGAGTATTAGTTTGACTCAAAATTATATTAAAACAGTGTTTCTAAGAGTGTTTATTTTCTTAGGGATATTCAGTTTTGCACACAATGTTTTAACAATAACTGTATTTTATAAGCAACAATGATGTTACTATTTGTCTCTGTTCTCTATTAAAATGTAAAGAAAGTTTATTTGTTTACAAACAGCAACATTTTACTATACCTGCTAATTGTTTAAGTGGAACAATATAAAAAAAGGGGGGAAAAAAAAGTAAAAGGGAGACCCTTTTACTTGCTTTGCTTTTCAACAAAAATATTTGCATATTTAATTTGAAAAGGTAAATTGGAATTAACACTGTGAAATAATGTAATAATTAAAATTATATAATGAGTTGACTGAGACACTCTGTACTTTACACACCACAAATTTTGTTTCAATGTGTTTCACCTTCACTTGATTATGCCTTCAAGTAGAGACGAAATGTGTTGAAAGAAAATTTGGTATGTGAAATACAGAGTGTCTCAGTCAACTCATAGTATAATTTTAATTTAGATATTGGTTGTTCTATAATTGTTACTTATGAGGTAATGAATTAATCAACTGATTGTTAGGAGTAACATCTTAAATGTTAAGGTTATATAGTTGTGGCCTTTTTTAAAAAAATATTTTAACCAAAAAAAAAAAAAAAAAAAAAAAAGGTTTGGTAAGTTACTATTTTAAAAATAGTAGTTGCAGTTTTACGAGTGAATAAAATCAGCAGTTTATTTATTTATTTTCAGTCCTATAGTATACACAAAAAACAGTGTTACATAGACCACGTCAGTTTATAATACAAAATAATTACAATATAAAATAACCCTATACACATATAGACAATTGTTCTTAAGACCACATCAGGCAGGCGATAAAGAATACAAGTTTATAAAATTAACCTAAATATTGATAATGTAAATCTGTGTATACCATTATGTCAAGAACTCAACTATGCTTAAAATGTGATTAATTTCCATTATGGATAAGAAACTCATCTTCATTATAAAAACAA
This sequence comes from Mantis religiosa, assembly GCA_030765055.1. Lineage (NCBI taxonomy): Eukaryota > Metazoa > Arthropoda > Insecta > Mantodea > Mantidae > Mantis > Mantis religiosa. The sequence goes on from CM060954.1 coordinate 22,565,176, forward strand.
TGGGTTAACAAATACATTTTAAGCTCTTTTTTAAAAGTATTTCTGTCTGTCTGTGACTTCAGTCTGTTTGGTAATATGTTGAAGTATTTTGATCCAGCATAAATAATATTTTTATTTCCAAACTGGCCCCTATATGATTGAAGAAAAAGGTTATTTTGTCTGCGAGTGTGGCGTTTGTGTATAACTTTATTTAGGCAAGGGGATACTGTTGAGTGTTTTTTTTACATACAAAATAACATAATTTACGTATATGCAAAAGAGGGGTAAGATTTTGAATTTCTTAAAGAATGGTCTACATGACTCAGATTGTGGTAACTTAGCTAAAACTCTAATAGCCCTCTTTTGGACTGAAAATAGGTGTGCAAAAAGAGTCTTAACAGGAGAACCCCATAACATAGCCCCATATTCCAGATGTGAATGAAATAAAGAAAAATATACGTTATGAATTGCTTTTATATGCTGATATCTAAGTCTATGCAGTTATTTAATACATTAAGCATCCACCTTGCTCTTTGTGTTCTTCTAAATGTTTGTCTACAACAATTTAGCATATTAAAACTTATGAATTTTATAATTATTATAAATTTGTACTTACCAAATATCCATAACGATTTCTTCTGCCAGCCAGACACATTACAATCAGTCCGGTTACTATCAACTGTAAAATAAAACAATAATTAGATTTTATATTGGATAAAACTCTATCTTTAGTGCATCTACATTAATTGTGATTAAAATTAGAATCTCTTTAATGGGTATTAACTAGCCTAGGGAGAAGAAACTACTTTGAAATAAGTAGGTGCAAGAGGTTACGTAGAAAATGAAGCTAGCTACAGTGTAACAATGAATATTACACAAATATAAATATTTGTAACATAAATATAATTAAATCTGAAAACGAAACAAACCTAAAAACAGAATCAACTGCTGGTATTTCAAAATTCATTACGTGATGTTTATTTTCTAAAACAAATATATTTTCCCAAACCATTAAATCTATCGGACCATTTAATTGTTTTAATAATTTAACTTCAGGATTTATTTCATGGTTAAATGACCAAAAATGATCTGCTACAGCCGATTTATCAGTTTGTTTATGCTTAATGTTACGAAAATGTTCTTTCATTCTGGTTTCCAAATTACGTTTCGTCTTTCCAATATAAACCTGATCACAAACTAAACAATTAAATTGATAAATACCAGGAATTTTACTATCAGGAATTTCATCTTTTTTAGAAAAATGTAGTAAATTTTTAATACTATATTTATTTTAAGGAACTTAAGTTATACGAACTTCTTTAAATATTTTTTGAAAATGTTTATTAACCAAAGGATGGTAAGTAAATGTTTTAAAATTATAATGGTCTTTTATTTTTTTAAGGGTAGAAATATCATCAACAGTTTTTTGATATTTAAATTTTTCAATCTTCTTTTGTATAAAGTCTTTATTAAAACGATTAATTAAAGCAGTATTAGTAATATGTTTATATTCTTTATTAAATTCTTCTTTATTCAGGGTTATATTTATTAATCTAGAAATCAAACGGCTAAAAACAGCAAATTTATGTGAAAAAGGGTTAAAACTTTTATTTTTTATGTAATTATCAATATAAGTAGACTTCCTATAAATATCGGTATCTAATTTACCTCATTAAAATTTAGTAGTAAACTTGCGAACATCAAAGTATGGTGCTTAAGTATCTTACAAGTCCTGAACTTATTAGACGATGCAAATGAGGCAAGCTTTAATCCTTATCTTTCATTCAGTGCATTCATTATTTTTTATTTAATAGCATCTTAAGTTGATACAGTTGAATTGTCTTGACTTTATAAAATTGAATTTTAAGTAATGGAAATTTATTTAATTACACCTTTAGCTCTCAGTGAGGCAAAGCAGTTTTCTTCAATGTTACTCCATGAACTAATGAATCATAATAATAATTATTGATATGCAAGGTGTCTTTATTGGAGTAAAATAACTAATTGTACAAAAACCTAGGTATGGGTCATTTACTGAAAATTGGTATTTAACATATGAGTTACAGGTGGCAAAAAGAATTAAAAAAAAGAAGAAATAATAGAAATAAATTGCCTCTAAAAACCTGAACAAATTTGTTCTGGTTTTGTTCATTTTAACAGGAAATTTCCCATGTTTTGCCACTTCCTCTGGTCTGGCAGTAGATACCAATATGGCAATCTCCTTCTAGCTAGTCGTGACAGCTTTTGTGTAAATTTAATTTTTTACTGGTTCCCAAATTTGCTCAACCTGCCAAAATATGTACCCATTTTTCATCCACACCTCAGAATGGGCAGATTCTCTTGCTACAACTAATGTCCTGTAGTCTCCTAGTCTATATCATGTTATTTATATTTATTCATCTTTACTTTCCTTTAGGGATGGCTCCGGCGTAGTACCTCCGTGCTGTGGTACTTTGGAGAAATACGATTTTTAATTATTTGGTAGAGTCAACATGAAAAATTCAATGCCATGGCTGGGATTTGAACCACATCCTGACATTAAATTCTCCAATCAACTCATATATATACTAAGGGCTCTTGTATCTGAGATACACCATTTGTGGCAACTTACCAATATAAGTACTTGAATCCCAGGCTTCATCTTTAAACTCTTATTATTTTGGAGAATTTAATGTTAGGTTGGCACGTTGGCCATGGTAGCTCAATGGGTAAGAGTGACTGGACGGAAACCAGGAGTGCTGTGCTGAAAATCCCGACCATGGCATTGAATTTTTCATGTTGACTCTTGTCTATAAAAAACCTTAGGCTATATACGGCTAGTGTGACAAAATGATTAATTCCCATCAATTAATTTAAATTATTTGTATACTCCAAATGTGGTCATGTTTACATTTGTTCAAGACTCAGTGAAATGTATTATTACCTATTTACAGAGAACATCTGAAGTATAGAGTTTACAGATTAAAATATCTGTTTCTTTAATAACAATGAGTAAGTTGGAATATCCAAGCGAGAATCTCTTGCAACTACTAACAGGTAAAACTCAACCTTAAACTAAAATTTCAAATAGTGCTCTCATAGATATCCCTACACTTTCTAATATTTCATCTTGCTAGGAACTGCTGATAATCGATCACGCTAAAAAAATAAGCACTATTTTATCCACCTATTTCATGTTTACCCCATTAAAGTTCTTACATCTTACATTGCCAAATTTAAGTTCATATTCGAATTTGAAATATAATTTATACTCGGTGACCTGCTAAATTCTTAGAATTCTTTTCCCTTTTTAATTTTTAGAACTGGCATTTGTATATATTTGCAGGCAACTCTGAATTCTGAAACCTTGGGGTAATAGATTTCGCTGGAACGTTTGCCTTAGCTACTCTGACTTATAACAAGTTGAGTTTCCTCAACTGGATTATGTTATTTCTCATTCAGTGGCAAAAATTTAACCCATACTTCTTAGGTTATGAATGTACTTTCACATGCACAAATTATTTTTTACAATTGTTTGTCTCTATAATTTTTTTGTGAAATGCTTAATATTACTAGTCAATATTGTTCTGCTATTTGGGTCTAAAATAAAGTTAAAACCTCATCATCCAATGAAAAACAAATGAAACAACTTGTATACAAGGTACGTTATGTTGGTACCGACGTACCACTATTTTCTGTGCACTCTTTATAGCAGTTGTTTTTCTTAGTTTCAAAATCGCGAGTTTACTAAAAGTAAAATCGGGAAAACTCTTGAAAAAATGAATTTATTCGATGCCGGTTGCAGTAGCTGTCATGATTAAGGTATGTTTGAAAAACAAAGAAATTATACCGAACTATAGAAAGTGTATACGTACAGATTTAAGTCTATTTAAAAAAAAAAAAAAGCCAAAGGAAGCTTCGAATCAACCGACCGACGATATCTGACAGACTCGAGATGGGCTTGGGTGTGGTTAAACCCTTCCTAGGGCTTAGCCGCTGAGATAGAAGGAGAACCTACAGGATAAAACAATTTAATAGAAGTTCCAAGGAATGAACATGGCCGAAATTGCACCTAAATGAAGTACTGCCAACCTTAGAATGGGCATTACTATTTCTAAGGCAATCGGCATTTCCTATGGAAGTACTAGAACATATATGAAAATCAATTATTCTTTCACACTGGCCGTGTGTAGGCTAAATTGTGGAAACGTAGAGTCAGACTGAAAAATTCAATGCCATAGCCGAGAATTGAACCACGGATCTTCTGGTTTCCGTCCAGCCGCTCTAACCCTAGAGCTAATATGGCCAACGTGCCGATATGACATTAAATTCTCCAAATGACTCGTGTTTTTCCCGGTAAACCACTTAGGAGTTCTCATAAACACATGAGACATCTACCTTAATGACGACTTACAACATGTAAGTACTTTAAGGCCCGGGCTTTATAGTCCAGACCACTATTAAGTGAATTAATGGAAATTAATTGTTCTTTCACACTGGCCGTGTGTAGGCAAAATTATGGAAAGATAGAGTCAGACTGAAAAATTCAATGCCATAGCCGAAAACTGAACCACGGATCTTCTGGTTTTCGTCCAGCCGCTCTATCATTGAGCTACTATGGCCAACGTGCCGATATGACACTAAATTCCCCAACTGACTCGTAGAGAGTCGGCTGGACGGAAAGAAACCAGAAGATCCGTGGTTCAAATCCCGGCTATGGCATTCAATTTTTCAGTCTGATTCTACGTTTCCACAATTGAGTCTACACACGGCCAGTATGAAAGAAGAATTAATTTCCATTAATTGACATAATAGTGGTTAACTATGAAGCCCGGGCCTTAAAGTACTTACATGTTGTAAGTCGCCATTAAAGTAGTTGTCTCATGTGTTTATGAGAACTACTAAGTGGTTTACCGGGAAAAATACGAGTCATTTGGAGAATTTAATATCATATCAGCACGTTGGCCATAGTAACTCAATGTTAGAGCTGCTGGACGGAAACCAGAAGATCCGTGGTTCAAATCCTGGCTATGGCATTGAATTTTAAAAGCTACGTAACTTGAAATAGATATATTTACCAAATTTTATCTGGTATAAAGAAGGAATATTTTATATACAAGTATAAATGTAAGCCTTACGCTTACATACATCTATTGACATGTTAAAAAACAAACCTAATTTTCCAATGCACGGCATCGAAAAAAAAACAAGGTATAATTTATCCCTCCCCAAAAACTACAGTATTTAATTCGATATTACATTGTACATACAGAGCATTTGTAACGTTTATACAGAGTCGGCCGATGATTATACGCTAATGTGCTACAGCACAATGTAAAAATCCATCCAAAATGAACGTTGGAATCTTGTGAAATTACATCGGAAGAACTAGATATTGCTGCATATTGGCACAATGAGATGCAGTTTTGTAAGCTCTGTTAAAACGGTTCCAAATAAGTGTATGCTGGAACACAGTGATGTCTCCACAACTAGTTTAAGAAGTCTTTGCTTTAAATTCAATAGTTTGCTTACCTGCAAGAAGCTGCTTGTTTTGCCAACATAACAGCTTTAACTACGGTCGCACCTTTACCAAGAGCGTACTTTGGTAGTTAACCGAAGGGACTAAATGTAACAACAAATAATCAGAGAGCATCATAACGGGAGTAGTATATTACAGTTGTCTTTTGGTAAATTCCAACAGCTTTGCCTCCTTTATAAGATAACGATTTTATGTCTGTTAACGGTTATCATTTCAAAGGGACTGGATCCGTACTTAAAAGCTGTTGGGTTGAAACCTAGGTTTTTGACCAAATCTCACTAGATACGTTCGGCTTTAAAAGCCGTTGGCAGGTTTAATACCGTCGTTACCGGGGGTGTTAGCATACCACGCGGGGAACCCAATAGCGCTTGAAGCGGCTGTTTCTGTGCAAGTAGCACTCCCACCCCCAGGAATATGACAAGGGCATTCTCGTGGTACGTCAATCTAACGGAGACGCCTTATGACATCTCGACATGTATGGAAGTGCCGAGGTTTCCCTGGGAAGCGCCGGCAGATGGAATAGATTGTCCTAAGGGCTCTATTCTAAGCTCACAGAAAAGCAAGGAATCTGCTGCTATGCATCATATTTCAAAGACATAGATCACCTAAGGGTTAAAATAAGACCTGAAGCTTTCCTCACGAAGAATATGTTCTAGATCTTCTCGAGAAACAAGCCAGGTGAAAAGACGATTAGAAATGGACGTTTTGTGAGCGTACATTTCTCCAATCATCAGGTTATTATAATAAATTTTATAACGACAAATGTATAACTGGATATTGTCGTAACTATGAACTTTAAAGTTTCACCACACAACTGTAACATTTTAATCCTTGAATTGGATAAAACATTCAAATTAAAACTCCAAAAACATCGTTATTTTAAAACTTTTGTGTATCATACTCAATTCCCAAAGAAAAATCAATAGTAACACACGCCAACTATGTTTAACTTTTGTTCGTTACGTAATATTATTCTCATGCGTCACTTTTATGCAAATTATATGTTTCTAGTTTGAATATCTAAAGATAGCAGGATATAGCAAATAAACTCCAAATTAACGCCTCTTTTTATTATTTTCAACACAACATAACGGGAAACAGAAAAAAAAATTGATACATAACGAATTTCTTTACAAAATTTGAATTTTCACCAAAAGATACACTATTACGAAACAAAATTTATGTTATAACCTACATCAACCACATCCTTCAGAATCCAAACTCAAAACTCTCAAATACAAAGTGGTAAAACTTCTATAGTTCAAAGATAACTTCACATTTTTCAATGAAATGGAAAAGAAAAAAAATTACGATGCACTTTCAACAAATAAAAAAAAAAAAAAATACCCAGCTGCCTCAACCAATTGTCGTAACTGTTTTAATTGACGTTAATTACGAAATGGGGGGAACGTAAGTATATGGTATTAAGTCAATTCGAATGGCATGAGAGGCTTTGGTACACCTAAAGATCGTTCTATTAAGTGACATCTAAATTATAATTTTAAAACAAAAATGAAAATTACTTTGAATTTTAACACATTTAATAAACTTTAGATACAATTACATTAAATATAAACACATTTAGCTTTTAAGTTGGATTCAGAAGAGATGTGGTTGCGCTATATCCTGCTATGCCTTTATTCCCTATCAAGATTCACCAAGAAAGACAAAACAAGCGCCTCGTGTACAAAGCACGAATCTATCCTCATTCCGGGTTCGCTAGCCATACCAACATCTACTTAATAAATAATGTCACAGAGAATAGACAAGAGAATGTAGCTTCACCACAGTATAACACAAATATAAACAAAAACAAAACACTACCAGTACTCGCATCAATGAACAAAAGACTGCTTTCAGTAAATTAAATGCCAGGTTAAGAGATGGCGCGAGAATAGAAAATTAATTGATTCAGAGAAACGTAGCTACTTATTTTAGTGAATTGATGGAAATTAATCCATTTCTTTACACTAGCCGTATATAGGCTAAGGTTTTTGATAGAGTCAACATGAAAAATCCAATGCCATGGCCGGGATTTGAACCACGGATCTCCTGGTTTCCATCCAGTTGCTCTTACCCTTTGAGCTACCATGGCCAACTTGCCGTCATGACATTAAATTCTCCATTTAATTTTCACAGTTCTGTGAAAAGTTAAAGAAGTGAAAATATTGCCATGTTTTTCGCACATTTGCCCTAATGTGCCTGCCTAACTCCCACCAGTTTCTTTCAATCCAGGGCCTATAAAAGGGGCCAATCAACGTCCGGTAGACATTCAAGTCAGTAGATCAAGTAAAATGGAAAATTTTCAGCAGAACGCTGAGTACAATTCGATCGTGAATTGAGATCCAGCAGTTCATTGTGATTTATTTTGACCATTCAGTTGAGTTTTATTCTGAGTGAATGCAACGGCACCTCGGTTATACTTGCGCTACACTAAACACTTAATCTTTGTTTCACGTAAGCATGCCCCGTATCTCTAAACGGTCACGCGACCTTGTCACCTCAGATTGGCTGCTATTGTAGTATAGACTGTTGTGCGGTAAAAATTAGTTCGTTATTTAACATGGTGATATACCTTTATATGTTGGAAGAGAATTGTCAAATTTATATTTTCGTAACAGTTTGAATTAAATATATTACGTAACAGAGTTGATTTTTCTGATATGCATGTTAATTCTTAAACGAAGTAAAGAGGAGGTTCCTTTGTTCTCAAGCACATGACACGATAGCACGTGATTTAGCGGTAGTGATGACATATTTGTTTATATGACTTTTATCACTGACCTTGTTTTGAACTAGATTAGTCATATATCGCCATTCGAAGGTGTGTTGTGCCGAGTGCGAGAGCTAAATTATTTTATTGATCGTTTATTCCGTGTGTATTTGTATGTATAATGGCAGAGTCTGCCGCCAGTTTTTCGCTGGAGCATCGCAAGTGAAAACCTTTACTAAGCGGCGAAAAAAGAATTGTGATGCATTTGTTTAATGCACTCACAGAGAAGAATCCATATTTGTCAATGAGAGAAGTCGAACAGCTGTGCCCTGAACTTACAGGTGTGTTAGATGCCTAGGAATATCGCGACATGAAATTGAGACAACAGGAAAACTTACCACTCCAGGAGCGATATTGCTGTGTGGCGAAGACGTTTTTTAAGAACAATCAGATTGTACCGGGATACAAATCGCAAAATATACTACCTTGACGAGACTTGGGTGAATGAAGGACACACGAAAAGTATGGCGTGACACGACTTTTAAGACTGAAAGACAAGCATTTTTGCAAGGTATGTGTGCTGGTTTTAAAACATCCCAGTGGAAAAGAACGAAGGCCTTTCATTATAAACTTGTCTCAGTTTCATTGCTCATTCATTCAGTTTCAACTTGCTCAGTTTCATTATAAACTTCATTATTTTTGCATGCCTTCATATTCTTATTTGTATGATTTTATCTACCTTCCTGGCAACTATTATGACGTTTACTGCAGTTGTAAATGTGACGGGAAGGCACCGTCTATGGCCTATGGTTCGAAACGAAATGTGTAGTGTTTAACGCACGCTTTTACTACATACGGCACCGCAGGCGGTGACACTGATGGTACATGAGATGAAGATGGAGCACCGGTGGAATGAGATGGCGGGGGAAACCGGAGGTCCCGGAGAAAACCCGCCCCAGCGCCGTGTTGTCCACCACAATTCTCACTTTGCGGTCGCCTGGGATCGAACTCGGGCCGCCTTGGTGAGAGCCAAGCGGTCTAACGACCGAGCCACGGCGCGCCCTCTATGGCGCTAAAGCATTAGCCAATTAGGGTGAGGGTGAAGGTAGTTGTACGCGGAGTGATACATGTCAGCCGGGCAAGGGTAGATGAAACAGAGATTAAGTGATACCTAAGGGGTGTTCAACACCAACTGACGTTCTGATTTGTTACAATACATGTCCAGACAACAGGGTCGGTGGTGAATCGTAGCCTCTCTCGCTTAGAACATTTCTGAAAAGTACATTTTCATTAGAATAATGCATTCTTAGAAAGCAAAGTACTATGGTGCCGTAAAAGGAAAACAATCTGAATACATTCAGAATGTATTCAGTTGCGTATACCTCGCTTCCAGAATTCCTTAAAGGTAAATGCACTCTGAGAAACTACTCTGAAAATTAACAAGTCTCAGGCGAAGAAATAAATAAAGAAATAAATAAGTCATTTCAACACATTGTATTTCTGGAACATTCTTTCAGTTAAAATGTGCCTGAAAGTGTGTGTTAATGTTTTATTTATTAATAAAAAAGCAATATCTAAAGTTTTTGAATTTTGTCACAAGGTAAATACTCTGTGTCATATAGGAATGACCTGAATTAAACAGCAGACTCATCACTTCACGTGTTTTACGACATTATACGTGCGTGCATAATTTGTCTTGCGTTTAGATGTCACTGTAAATAGCGTGTAATTATTTACCTCTGCACCACACGGTAGCGTTGAGAAATTAGGGAAATTAGGTTAACCCTTATGAGAAGCAATTTCGTTCATGTTTCTCTGAAATCATGATCCAGTCTGGAAATTTACAGTTAGGTTGCTCAACACATTTCATTAGAATTCCGCTAGATGGCGTAAGAAAAATCCGCTAAATCTACAGATTTTCATGTACGAGGTCTGTTCAGAAAGTATTAACTTCCACTGCTGAGGTTCGAAACATCATTAATTCTTTTCGTGCCTTCAAAGCACTACCACAACCTTGGATTCATCTACTATACATCTACTGAGCAGCTTGCTGCTTCTGGCTTATTTACCAACGGCATGGAAACGTACAAGAATTACGACACTACCTAAGCCCGGGAAAGATCCAAGAGATCTTAACAGTCATAGGCCTGTCAGCGTTCTTTCGTCTATCAGCAAGTTGTTCGAGAAGGTGGTACAGCAGCCTCTCCAATGCATTCTGGATGAACATCAAGTGCTACGTCCTGAGCAGTTTGGCTTCCGGAGACAAAATTCCACAACTCACCAGCTCCTTCGCCTTGTGGATGAAGTGGTTAACAATCGGCACTACGTTGCAGCCCTCTTTCTTGACATTTCCCGAGCCTTCGACTCTGTCTGGCATGAAGGTCTCCTACATCGCCTCATCCAATACAATATCCCATCCTACCTTATACACATAATACATCATTACCTACAAAACCGATCCTTTGTTGCCATCCTGTCCGAGCCCTATGCCATAAATGCAGGAGTACCACAAGGTAGTGTCCTTGGGCCCCTTCTTTTTCTAGCGAATATAAATACCCTTCCAACCCTAAGAGGCTGCAACCTGTACCTATTTGTCGACGATACCGCCATAACAACTGCGTCAAAACGACATGATATTGCTATGCAAAGAGCACAGATAATTGCAAATATGTTGTATTCCTGGTTTGCGACTTGGCGGTTAAAAAATCCCAACCAATCACTTTCACCCGACGAGAACTGCAGGACGTACCCAACCTAAGTATAGGCGGTACAGTTAGTAACGTGCAGAGGATCTATTTCCATTAGTCCTGGACCCGTAGGACCAAGGACTCGGGCCTACTTCTACCCGGGAGCGATGGATACTCTGGGACTCTTTCCATAGGGCAATATCTGATTTCTTAAAATGCCCCCCCCCTCGCTGAGCACAATGTCAAGGCGGGATGGAAGTAGATACGTCACTTACGCGCGTCAACCCCGCAGGGAAGACTACCAAAAACCTCGGTGATCTAGCTCACCTTCTACTAGGTCTGCAGGCTAGTACCCGGGACTTATGAGGCAATCCTCTCCCCCCTACGGGCGGCCGTAGCCTGGTGATCTAGCACACCTTCTACTAGCTCTGCAGACTAGTACCCGGGACTTTTTAGGCAACCCTCTACCCTCTCCGGGTGACCGTAGCCTGGTGATCTAGCACACCTTCTACTAGCTCTGCAGACTAGTACCCGGGACTTTTTAGGCAACCCTCTCCCCCCTACGAGCGGCCGTAGCCTGGTGATCTAGCACACCTTCTACTAGCTCTGCAGGCTAGTACCCGGGACTTTTTAGGCAACTCTCTACCCCCTCCGGGCGTAGCCTGGTGATCTAGCACACCTTCTACTAGCTCTGCAGGCTAGTACACGGGACTTATGAGGCAACCCTCTAACCCCTCCGGGCGGCCGTAGCCTGGTGATCTAGCACACCTTCTACTAGCTCTGCAGGCTAGTACACGGGACTTTTTAGGCAATCCTCTACCCCCTCCGGGTGGCCGTAGCCTGGTGATCTAGCACAGCTTCTACTAGCTATGCAGGCTAGTACCCGGGAATTTTTAGGCAACTCTCTACCCCCTCCGGGCGTAGCCTGGTGATCTAGCACACCTTCTACTAGCTCTGCAGGCTAGTACTCGGGACTTATTAGGCAACACTCTAGCCCCTCCGGACGGCCGTAGCCTGGTGATCTAGCACACCTTCTACTATCTCTGCAGGCTAGTACCCGGGACTTATGAGGCAACCCTCTCCCCCCTACGGGCGGCCGTAGCCTGGTGATCTAGCACACCTTCTACTAGCTCTGCAGACTAGTACCCGGGACTTTTTAGGCAACCCTCTACCCCCTCCGGGCGGCCGTAGCCTGGTGATCTCGCACACCTTCTACTAGCTCTGTAGGCTAGTATCCGGGACTTTTTAGGCAACCCTCTACCCCCTCCGGGCGGCCCGTAGCCTGACCGGAGGTATCCAATTAGATATGAATAGGTTTTAAAAGTGTCATCAAAAGCTTTCTAGGAAATTACAAGGATCCAAATTACCAAAATATTAGAAAATATGCTTTAGAACTTTGGGAAGCTTGGCTGCTATATGAGTTTGAAGGTACACTTCCTGCACTCTGATTTGGACCTTTTTCTCAGAAAATCTCGGTTTTTACAGTGGAGAGCAGTGTAAAGATTTCACTAGGACATAAAGGAAATGGAAAGACGTTATCAGGGAAAGTGGATTGTTGCTATGATAGCTTATTATAGCTGGTCGCTGAAAAGAAATGAATCAAATTATTTCCATAGTAGGAACTCTACAAAACGTTTATTTCATTTCAAGACAGTATGTAAAAAACTGGTTGAATGTTCAAATTTATGTGATGGTGTGAAACATGAGTTAATTCTGAAGAGTGTTGTGTTCGCATGATGGATATTTTAACTTATATTTAATAATATAACATAAATTTGATGGAAGGTAGTATAAAAATGCATATTTTACTATTTCCTATTCTGTAAAAAATTGGTTTGTGATGGAGGAAAACCAGGTTCATATTCTGATTCAGCACACTCAAATTATAGGGATAGTGACATATTAAAATAAAAACCCCAGACAAAAAGTTAAATTTTACATATCAGTGTAATCAAAACCGTTTAGCAATTTGTACATGGATTACTTAAAATAATCATTTTGGATTTAATCTTACGCAGCGTTAAGTACAATTTCTCATCAACGGTTTATATAAATGAACTCCCAAAACTTTGATCCCATTTAGCTGATGTTCTGGTTTGCTGTAAAGTTTAGGTCATTAAGTACAGATGTTCCACACAGCCTTTAACTTAAATTTGACGAAGTTGTTTTAAAATTCGAACTAAGTACCAGAAAGCTGCTAACCTGTCACGGTAGCTCTGCAGCTTTCCGCCCAGAATCATTACTTTCATCCGGTCCAACCCTTGATCTTCGCCCACCCTCCCCCACACTTGACGAAGGGGTGTGTCGAGAGTTTTAAGTAGTGTGGCAAGGGTTGTTTCCTGCTTTATTTGAGCTCGTACACTCTACGTTTTTATCCAGCTTTCGTTTTTGTTCGTTTCAGCTGCGAGGCGGATAATGATGGTGTGTTTTTTTTATTAAAATATGGAGAGTCCACTGCACTGTTATTCATGCGAAATCAGGACAAGTGAAGTCGAAGTGGTGTTGGTCACGTGGTACAGGTCTTTTCTCTAGATTTACTAGCGTAATCTCAGAAGTCCTTCTTCTATATGATTTAGGTTATGCAGTCCGTTCCGGCGGTCATCAGTGGAGACCATCTTCTGCGAGATCGGTCAATATCTCGTGTTCCTCTTGGATTATACATATAAAGTTCCTCCTGGGTATCTTTTCTCCACTCATCCTCATTAAGTGTTGTGTCCATTTCTTGTTGTTTGTTTTAATTTTATATTCTAATTTATATATTTTTAATTGTTCTCTTATTTGCTTATTTCATATTCTATCTGCTCTTTTACATCTTTCATATTCCGCAGAAATAGGATTTCCGCTACTTGTCCCTGGGTTACCTCCTGTTGTTCTTGTCGTCGCTAGGAGGTGAGTTTGGCTCGGTTACGTATTGGGCACTGCTTTTTTACTCATACTTTTGTTTTTAAAAAGGAGCCTGCTCCACTGTGTCCGTTTTGCAATGAAGCGTTATCTGTGGTGCCAGGTCAGGGCTGTAAGACTTGCCATCCCAATTTCTCAATTTCTGCAGTGGTGTAACGGCTGGTGTGTGGTCTTGCAATGTCATGGAAAAGAAGCACATCCGCCATAGTTTTTATTGGGCGAACTTGGCGAAGACGTGCTTTCAGCTTTTTGAGAGTTTTGACGTATTGGACAGAATTTATTGGGCATCCCTGCTCCAGAAATCAATCATAAGCACACCCTTTGCATCCCAGAACACTTTCGCCATAACTTTCCATGCCGACCGCTGAGTTTTGAATTTCTTTTTCTTCGGTGACGTTGTGTGATGCCATTCCACGGACTGCCTGTTTGATTCAGGTTCAAAAAATAAACCCACGTTTCGTCTCCAGTAATAATTTTTTCCAGAAACTCGTCTCCCTCCAAATTGAAGCGCTGCAAGTGTTCGGAGGCTATTGTTTTCCTTGTTTCTTTGTTTTGGGCGGTTAACGTTCTTGGTACCCAACCTGCACAAACTCTTGAGTAAGCCAGTTGTTGAATAATCGTCATCATACTGCCTTTACTGAGAGAGGCAATGCGACACAATTCACCCGTTGTTACCCGGCGATCACCACGAATGATGTCATCGACTCGCTGAAGGTTGCATGGATTCACTGCAGCCACCGGCCTGCCACTTCGCTTATCATCTGCCAATGGTGTTTGCCCTTCAGCTTCGTTACAGCGACGAACCCATCGTCTAACAGTGCTGACATCCACCGTTGCATCACCATACACATTTTTTAGACTTTCGTGAATGCGAATTGGCGTTTTACCTTCCGAAGTAAAAAATTCAATCACAGAACGCTAATACGAATATCGTTGTCAGTTATTTTGCAAGAGGATGCAGTGCTGCCACCTGTTGACTTGGGAAGTTACTACTGCAGGCGATTGGAGAAGAAGGTTTAAGGAATTGCGCCAAATTCAAAGTTTTCACATAACTTACTTATTTAAGGAAAGAAAAAATAGAAGGCACTACTTTTTGACCCACCCTCTTATTTCAGATTCTGCCATTAATAAGACATCGTCCGCAAATGATAGGACATTTATTCTACCCTTCTTGTTATTAATATTGTTCCTAGTATGTGGTCAATATAGATATTAAATAAAATAGGCGATAAAGCGTAGTTTTATCTCACTCCTTGGTATATTTTGAAAAACTTTTTATTTTTTTCCAGTTACCAACAGGTATACACACATTTGTCTGGTAATATAAGCTCTGTTGTTTGATTGGAGATAAGTTTGTTTTCCAGGATATTCCATAGTGGTTCTCTACATATTCTATCAAAGGCGTTTTATAAATCTATGAATAATGGATGTGTCATTTGTTTCTTTTTCTCTTCTTTTATCTATAATTTGTTTTATAGCAAGTACTCCATCTGTACAAGATCTTTCCTTTCGAAACCCGTTCTGCTCTTCTCCTAATTTGTTTTCAATTACTTTTTTATTCTTCTGGATATTACTCTAGTGTATATTTTATATATACTATTTATTTTATATTCACAGTCTCTTTTTTTATAAATTAGTTTGACTTCTCCTTGTCGTCATGTAGTTGGTATGCTGTGTTTTTCCCAGCATATATTAAGATGTACACATCTTCATTTATAAAAACATATCAGCATATTTAATTAATTCGGAGTTTATCATATCTCAGCCACTAGCCGTTCTATTATTACATATTTTTGGAATTCTTCTAGTTCTTCCATTTGGAGCGTGTCTACGTTTAATCTTAGAAGTTTGGTGTACACATATATTTGAGGTTCAAAATAGTCATCCTCAAACTGTTTATTTCTTGCAACTTCAGATTCCTAGCTTTAGTCTAAGATATTGAACTTAGTGCTATATATGATGCATATTGGAGTTAACGAAGAATCAGTGCATGTTCTCCCTTACACTCTTACATCCTGAAATGCTAACTATCTCCACCTGAACCTTGTCAATCAGTCATAATCGTTGGAGCCATTTTTGGTAAAACAAAATATTGACAAAAATATGGACAATTTTCCTACGTAAATAATTTTCCTTTTTTTAAATTATGGACAATATTATTAAATATATTTCTCAGGAATTTTAAAACAATGTCTAACTTAAGTATTTTAAATTTTATATTTATCTGTATTTTCACATTAGTTTTACGATATTTACAGACGTATTGGATGCATACGAGGGCTGTAAATAAAGTAGAGACAACAGTGACAGAACGCAGTATTTAATGAACCAACAAGTACAATTGCATTGCATTCTTTAACTGTAGTCACTCGCAAAGTTCGTGACCTTTTGCCAAATGAAGGTAAGACGGGGACCATTGGCAAGGCAATCTCTGTTGATAGCGACGAAGCGCCCTACTGCGCGGAGTAGGGATGCCACGATAGGAAATCGACGGCCTCGGAGGGTTTCCTTCAAGTTGACCCATCGTGCAACCGTCCTGTACGATAATGCATTCTCGCCACAGACCTTCCGCCGGAGTTCGTATCCCGGGAAGCCGCCTACAACTTCGTTGACGGCGTACGAGACGCCGAGATACGGCAGCGCCTAATGCTCGGCAACTACAAAACCATTAACGAGGCGTTAACGGCAGCATTGAGGATGGAGGCGGCCAAGGTGACGGCTACCTAGACGTCGAGAACGAGGAGTGCCCGCTACACTGGAGACGAAAGGCCAGCCGAGGGACGCCGGCGAAGACCTAGTGGCGTGTGTTGCTGGTTTGGACAGCCGGGACACCTTGAGAGAGACTGCCGACATCAGGAAGAGCAGCGGGAAGAACGAGTAAGGCCTGGCTTGGCGAGGAGCACGTTGGCGCCGTCCACATCATCTCCTCGAGTGACATTGCGCACAGTCAGCCGGCGGATGGATGGCAGCCTCATCGCGGACGGTGGGTGAGAGAGAAGCTGTACCGCGTGGTGGTGGACACCGGGGCAGCCGTGATCGTCATCACACCTGACATAGCCAAGGGTTTGCCGTCCAGAAACCAAGCCGACTATACCAGCTGATGACGGCATCGGGCGACACCTTGTCTGTGGAGAAGGAGGCTCTGCTTAAGCTGACCTTGGGACGGAATGCCGTGCGTCTGTGGATGTTCGTCGCGAAGGTGGCTGAGGAGGTGATGTAATTCTTAATTCTTAATAACATTCTAATGCATTTTTTCCACGGATAACCTCGATTTTAATCCACGAACTCTGATTGCCTTTTGTAAACATGACTTAGAGCTGTGAAATCGACACTGTTCACTTTAGCGCTGCACAGCAACATACTCCCAACTGGATGCCCATCAAATGCACACTACACATTTGCTATCTTCTGATTTCAATCTGTCATTACACCTGGGATAGGGACGATCCACAAAATAACCAACACGTTATACACTCTAGTGGTCACAGGGAGTACTTTTTCCTTTGAAGAAACATACGCGCCATCTGTCCGTCACCAGCATACACCACAAAATTTGGAATCACAGTGAAGATGAGAAGAAAACACAATGGAATTGAAATGACAGGAAAGGTGGTAGGCTACCGACTAGGAAACACCAAGAAAGTAACCAAGGTCGGAGTGAGCCATCGAGGAGATTCGAACCCGAAACACCGAATGCAAATCTCACACGATGAAGCTGTCTCACTCGATAAAAACCTTACTTATGTAGTATGCAGTAACATAAGAGCACTGATATCGTCATTTTAGATGGCAAAATAATGCTATTTTTATCTCCTTGCTTATAGAGCTTAAGAAATTCAAATGACACTAAGTTTTTGGTTGAAGAACCGATGAAGTTGGCAACACTATATTGGGAAAGGCAAGGCTACCACTAAACCTCAGAGCGCCATTACGATCCCTTCTAAAAGATACTTATCTGGTGGTTGTAAAGCCTTGTTAAGCACCTTAGAGAGTTTCTAATACCTTTGGAAAGGGAATGTTGCACAGTTTTGCTGCTTATCACATTTCTGTTTCTTGTTCTTTCAGGCTAAATATTCACAACTTGTCAAGAACTTTTGTGCAGTCTGTGCACAACGAGCACAAACTCGGGTCATATGGCGATGGTCGTGCATAATTGTAAACACACTGCTATATAAAATTCTCAACACTTCACTGAGGTTACGTAATGTTATACGCCGATCCTCTCGGACAATCACAGCAGCTGTGTTGATGTTGACTTCAGTCAGAGCAGAAGCCAAAACACCAAGACCACCTTGCTTAACACTGACAATTCGGACTTCTTTGAAGCCCTTGAACCACCTAAACACTGTTGCATGAGGTAGTGCAATCTTCACTGTACGCTTGCCTCAGCTTTTCATAAGTTTCGGTGGCTGTAGATATGGTTTAAACGAATAAAGAATCTAATTGCGCTGTATTACTCCTCTCACGTCACCTCCACTGTCTGGTATGCGAAATGCACATAGTGTCTACAAAATAGAGCATTACTACCAACCTACCTATAAGAGAGTGCTGCCGCCTACCGACATTATGCATAAAAACCCACTCTTTTCAAATACTTATGTTACAGATACGAAAGTATCACGGAAGCTACAGGAAGCTCGGCTCGATTAAGAAAAATGTATGCAAAATAAGCTTGAGTCGCTGTAATTTGTAATAAATGACAGCAGAAGTAGTGTGTGAATGTAGCAGTACAGTGGTTCTAACGCAGCTTCGATATTCTTTAATCCTGAATGGCAGGGATAAGTCCGTTTCCCAGACAGCTTGGTTGTAGGAGGTAAGGTTCTCTGGAATTTTAATTGTAACAATTGGAGGCTTATCCTTATCAAAGGAACGAGAAGCATGCCACGTATGAATGAGATTTCCCGGACAGTTCAATGCAATTTAAGTAATGGGGGATTAAAGCCTTTGGGAACGCGAAGAATGCATGCCACTCACTGTGGTTTGGCTGCCAGCACTGAATCTGCACCGGGAAATTGCGTTATTGATGCCTATGTGTGCTAATACGTCTGTACTCCGTATTACACACATGTACTTTGTTCGTATCAGTAGTTACTCACTATTTAGCTCATGGTTCTGACAATAATTAACGACTTTCCGATATTTTGTGGCTACCTGCCGATAACCTATATCTTCTGAGCACTGTTGCCAATACAAAGTCAACTGTCTCATGTCTACGTTTCCACAAGAAGTTTCCCATTACAATTCATTCAATGATTGTCAGTTCTTATTATTTTAGTTATTAATTAAAAAATAAAGACTAAAATAAATCGAAATATAACTAATTATAGATTATATTACATAACCTTATTTACTGCTGGATATGATTTCATTTTAAGCACCAAAACATGTAAAATTAAAGGAATTCAATTTTTAATAATTTAGTAATATTCAGACGGCCTTTCATGTACATTTACAATTAACGTCGTGGTAACACAAACATTTAAAGTGATTTGAACGACGATTCGTTCAAACCATTAGTTCGAACAGACGATTTAGGCGAAACTTACTTTTCAAATACTCCCAGAGAAAATTCTGTAATTTGCAGGTCATACAGTGTCCCGAGTTTTCGAAATAACTTGACTACCAGCTACTATAAATCTTCTAGGAACGTGTGCCGTCAGACTATCTTGTTGTAAACAAGAGAAATGGATGCAAATTTTTAAAATTTGAATACGGTTATTTACTCTAAGTTGGCAACTTTTCATTGCAGAAATGGACAGCATTTCTCAAATTGGCTTGGATTTTGAAATACATACCAGGGGGGATCCAAAAGAAACCGGACTCAGAGGGCGCTGCCACTCGTAGACGTAGTGCAGGGTTCTTACGCTAGATGGTGTTAGTAAAGACCTTCATGAAACAGCTGTGCAGACGGCGTCAGTGTAGAGCTAAACGTGCAAGTGTGGTATTGTGTTTCTCTGACTGTTGGCGGGTTACCTCTGCGCAGTCGTTATGGCAACTTTAAAAGAACAAAGAGTGTGTGCGTGAAATTTTGTTTCCTGCTTAAAAAAACTGCAACGGAGACACACCAAATGCTTCAGGAAGCTTTCCAGGAGGACGCTATGATCCGCACACAGGTTTTCGAGTGGTTTGGGCGCTTTAAACGTGGTGAGATGTGTTTTGAAGACCAAGCTCGTTCTGGATACCCTTCAACATCGTGAAATGAGGAGAACATTGAAAAGGTCCGCCAAAAGATCAACGAGGATTTTCGCCAAACGATCGACCAAATTTCAGCAGCGACAGGAATCAGTTGGAGCTCGTGCCAGCGGATTTTGAGAGAGGATTTGCACATGAGACGTATTGCTGCTAAATTTGTTCCACGCCTTCTCACAGAGGAGCACAAAACCATCCGCATGAATGTGTGTCAGGACTTAAAAACAGAGTTTGCACGTGATCCAAACTTCTTGAACAAAGTCATTACAGGGGATGAGAGTTGGTGTTACGGATATGACCCAGAAACGAAGCCAGCGGAATACTCCCAACTCTCCCAGACCAAAAAAAGCATGGCAAGTGAGGTCAAATGTGAAGACGATGATCATTGTCTTTTTTGATGTTCGTGGAATTGTGCATCGGGAATTCGCACCCCCTGGCCAGACTGTTAACCAGCACTTTTACTTGGATGTTTTAAGGCGTTTGTGAGAGGATGTGAGGAGGAAACGCCCGGAACTTTGGCGATCAGGTGACTGGCTTCTGCATCACGACAACGCTCCAGCTCACACGCCTTACGAGTGAACCACTATTTGGCATCTCAGAGGTGGTCTGTCGTTCCCCAAGCTCCGTATTCGCCGGACCTAGCCCCGTACGACTTTTTCCTATTTCCACGAATGAAAAAATAACGCTAAAAGGGGAGCGTTATGACGTTGTGGAGTCAGTAAACACAGCTTCGCAAAGGGCACTAGACAATATCAAACTTGAAGAGTTCCAAACATGCTTCCAACAGTGGGAAAAGAGACTTGACAAGTGCATCGCATGTAATTAAGAGTATTTTAAAGTTGACGGAAGTAATTTTGCAAAAAGGTTCATCAATAAAGTCTTTATGACGACAATCCTGTGTATTTTGGGTTCACCTTCGTATATTCTTCTCATATATGAAGTTTCATTTATTATTTACTATTCTGGCTACACAACGAGTACGAAATTCCAAAAGTGACGAGACTTTTAACAGATTTGACTTCATTTAAGTCTATTGCATCGTATGTGAAATACGAGTAGAAGAATAGAGAAGTTTAAGAATATTTTGTACAGAAGTAAAGAAAGCCACGTCAGGTTTTTTAAAAATATTTTATTTTATAATTTAGAGAGTTATTATATGCAAAAGGGAAAGTAAATTCGCAAACATTTACTCCAGTATATCTTTAACATCGCTAAGTGCCTCATGTAATTTTCAACAGATCTGTGAAATGGAGATGTAAGTTAATTAACCGTGGCGTTTACAACGAACTCATAGAATATAAAGTTTTCTTTTGGTGAGTGAGAGAACTTCACTCAGCTAACAAAAGAAAAACGCTTGAAGAGTAAAGCAGACACTCAATAAAGGTTTTCCATCGGAAGATTGAAGCGTAAGTAAACAAACCTGCTTGATATCAGGTTCCCTAATTGGCACTTGAACCCATCACTCATTCAATGCTTTTAGCTCTTCGCTTTCTCCTCTAAAAGCCGATTGTAGATTGTTATTTTCAAACGTATTATAAAACTAAAAGGGTTTGATTTTCTTTGTTGTGACTCAAGCGAAACGTGTGTCAATTATTCTTCCAATAAGTAACTCATTTGTTTCGTATATGGGGACTATAGGTCACGGCCAGGTCGATCTGCAGAGGTCGACAGAGATTCCTAACTATTCCAACCGACATGGCACTTTTTTATTGAGTTAAAAATATTTTACAGCCCGTGTTTTACCTAAAGGTATATCACGGGATTATTTACAATAGTTATTTACACAGTACTATACAGATTTATTCAAGTGTGCGGTAGATGCTCTTGATAAATCCGGATACTTGAATTGTATTGAAGTGAATCTTCAGAACCACGGGTAGGGGGGCCGAACATAAAACGTCTGGTCGATCTTTTGAGAAATTACTGCACTCTGTCATCAAATGCAGAGCCGTCTGTGGGTGTTTTTCAGTGCAGTTACAGGATGGCGAGGCTCTTATTTTCATTCTATGAAGGTAGACTTGGAAACGGCCGTGATTTGTGAGGAATTGTGTGGTAATGTGATTGGGCCATAGAGATAAGGACAGACGGTGTTGTATGTTGGGAATGAAAAGTTTGGTATAAAAGGCATTGTTGGATCTGGTGTATATGGAGTTCCAAACTGTAGTGTAGTATTCGGTTAGCAGCTGCTTGCCCCGAGTTATGGGATTTGATTTGTAGTCTAAGGTGGTCTTGTAACTGGCAGCAATCCCAGCGACGTGATCAACTCTTTCATACCCCCGTAGACCTGCATGACCTTTGACCCAGTGAAGAGTGATGTGTGACTTGTTTAGGGTGATGATTTTTTCTCTGAGCTGAACGGCCAAGGGGTGGGTTGTTCTTCTGTGTGCAATGGCGAGGAGAGCGGCCATTGAGTCAACATGAATGGCGAAAGTTGTGCTACCGGAACAACACATGGCACTTAGAGGTTACCTTCAGGCGTAACCGGGGAGAACTGGAATCATCTGAGGCGGCTCAAAGAAGGTTTTTATCTGGCACAACCAAGAAGAGCTTTTCAGCAAGCAAGCAGCTGGACCTAGAAATCAAATTCTGAAGTTTCGAACCTCCCAAATGTAAGGCTGGCACATTATCGCAGAACCATATAGCGTGATGAAATCAGTTAACTTAAATAATAAGAATTTAATGATGAAGTATGGGATTCAACTACTTACAATAGTAAGTCGTCACAAACAGTTTATCTCAGATACGAGAGCCCCTAGTGTTTTCCCGGGAAAAACACGAGTCAATTGGAGAATTTAATGGGTAGCTCAATGGGTAAGAGCGACTGGAAGGAAACCAGTATATCCGTGGTTCAAATCCCGGCTGTGGCACTGAATTTTTCATGTCGACTCTTTGAATCTAATACCGTAGCCTGTGTACGGCTAGTATAAAGAAATAAATAATTTCCATCAATTATTTTAAATAATAAGAGTTAAATGATGAAGCCTGGGACTTAAGTACTTACGATAGGAAGTCGCCACAAACGATGTATCTCAGATGCGAGAGCCCCTAGTGGTCTACCGGGGAAATATGAGTCAATTGGAGAATGTAGTGTCATGACGGCAAATTGGCCATGGTAACTCAATGTAAGAGCGACTGGACGGAAACCAGGAGATCCGTGGTTCAAATCCCGGCCATGGCATTGAATTTTTCATGTCGACTCTATGAATTATATTGTCATTCTTAGATGATATTACTATTTATTCTTCAGAAGCCATTTGAACCTTTTATCACCAAATGACATGTTCAGATTAGATATACGTACAAAATCGAAAGAATTAACTTCTTGAAAATAATTAAATAGATCATAAATGCTGGAAATAATATTTTAAAAAAATGCAGACTCAAATCGAACCTCCCATTTGAATAATAAAAAAAAAAAAATAAAAAAATGTGCCAACGGGCACAAGATCAAAATGATTCTTATTAGATATGGCACCATTTAATTGCTGGATTTTCCATATAGGGGCAGTGGCAGCAAAGTGATTGTCATTTGTTTCCCTCTACTTGGTTGCGCCACTGTCCCTGTCGGCCAGATACTCCGCGTTACCTTCCAGAACGTGGTTATTAAGGGTTCGTTGTCTCCACGTAAGGTGCTCTGGTAAGTCTTGTCGCGGCCTTAGCGCTGTTTGTTATACGTAGTATTGTGCCCGCTTTCTCGTCAGTTTCTTCCTATTCTGGGCTTAGCTTAATGCAAGTTTATTCTTAGCATATATGTTGTAAATTACGAACACGCTGTGTCACAGACAGTGAGCTATTAATTTTTGGGAGGTTAAGTTGCTCAATTTTAAGGAGTTTATCTAAATTGTTTACTTGTACAAATTATATTATTGTTATTAAAGGGACGAGCTGTTGAGTGTGACGTCACGCTGTTGGTTCATATAGTTTCTTTGGCTGTCCTGTGTTCCTTCCTTATACACATACTATAGGATCTGTCGCGAAAAATGTAATAATTTTACTGGCGAACATATGTTCATAGATATTGCACATTTGTCATTCATGTATTTTTAGTGAAATCTTTGGTTATATGCCACTTATTATTGTTATTAACGGTTAGTCTTTTGGTGGGTGGACCTCCTACCTTGTAGTGAGTCTGCCGTGACCCCATTTGATTCCCAAGCTCCGAGTAAAAAGGCAGAGAAAAATGAGCGGTGCAAAATAGTTTTAAAATTCAAACATAGCAAGGAATATATCGGAAACGCTTTATTATACAAAAAGTATTTGATATAAATCGTGTGTTTTAGATTTGTTGTGTATTAAGTGATCGTCTATCTCTTACAGTTTACCACTTATGCAAAAATCATTCAGAATGAAGCGGACTTCTGAGGACATTAGCAGGAATTTCAAGACATACATTTATTATGAACACATGAATATATCTTAAAACATATTTGGAGGATTTTCTTGAAAATTATCGTGTGGCATTCTTGAAATATCTTCTGCTGAAATATCAAGTTTGGCAATTATTAATGGCTTGGTAGAAATGGAGTTTCATTTTTGACTTATGCTGTTCACACAGTACTCGGACACACACGCAAATCATTTTAGGGAAATGATTTATTTAATTCAGAGAGTATTAAAACCTGTTTCTTGTAAGAAAGCAATAAACCCCTTACTATGTTAGTTGTGCGGATAATCTATTACGTTAATTTAAATTATGAATTTGGACTTTAAACACATATTTTATAGAACATTTCACACGTGATAGCTCTATTGTTTTCCAGCATGACTCTTAACCTTCGATACGCAAATCTAATGTTTTGAAGAATGCTCTTTCTAATAATTGTATTTGCCTGAGCATTGTTGTCATGTATGATTAGAAGAGACGTTTAGACCACGCCCATTAAGTTGTTTTAGGATACATCAATGTAAAACTTCTTGAGCTAAAACATAACCGAGGGAAGTGGCATCACAGTAGCGTGTGCGAACTCTCTTTCAGAAGGCGGCAGGTTCGGCCTGAGCCATGGATTATTTGGGGGGGGGGGGGGGGTTACCTCGGATCGTTGGAAAATCCATTACATAAATTTCACGTCATTTCTCCTTTCACTTCAGCTTCCTTCTTGACTGTTTTAGCGTTGTGTCCAAAGTATGTTTTATTTCTTAAGTATTTTATTATTCGTTACCCAATTTTAATCACTTTAAGGATGCCTATATGTGAACATTGGCCAAAAGTGCAAAAATAAACGTTTTTTCCCCTATTTTTGTTGTAATTTACGTCCTCCAACGTTAAGTCATATCGGACGATGAATGGAATGGGTGAAATGGTACTCAAATGAGCCCAGGGTCCATGGAACTTAGTTACCCGACATTCATCTCTTAGGATAAGGGAAAACCCCTGAAAACCCCTTATCCAGGTGACTCACCCTGACCGAGATTTGAACTCGGGGACCTCTTGAACGTGAGGGAGACATGCTACCACCACGCTACCGAGTTTTTTTTGCCTAGTTAAATAGAGTAATCCTTTCACTTCAATTTGCTATTTTTTAATGACATCCGGCCCCTTAAACTGTCACGTGACGATGTAAATGGCTGACCATAAGTGGGCGGAGTGCCTTAAATCACCTATTTTGGTGACTTTCTCGTGTTTTTAATTTTCAGTGCTTTTCAAAATATAAATTGCTCCACATGACGCAGTTTTCAAAATGTAAGCTTAAAAATGTTTGTGCTTAGATAAAAGCAGTTCCAAAGGAAATTGGTGAGATGATTTTTCTTACAATGTCACCAGTGATTCTGCAATTAAATAACAAATATCATATTTCGCAAGTAAATATTAATCAAATGAGAATTAAGTAACCTTTTTTTATTCTAAACTAAGGGTCAAATTAAAATTTCATATCCTATATTTATTAATAATGTATTTATGAGTATAACTGCAAAGTATTTTACTCAAAATAAAATTGGATCTTGTGGAACGTTTAACTAAATGACAATAAAACACTATAAATATATTATCACAAGAACATTTTGCGCAAAGGTCATACAACAGTTGTGCGAAATACGTTATAAATAAATGAATGAAATTAAATAAAATTAAATTAATTGGGAGTCGATTAATGACACTAAACAACACTTAATTTTAAATTTTCCCGGAACTAGTTTGAGGCCTTCCCTCTATCTTCAGCCGGGCATCGACTGGTTCTCATTGGTGTAGCTGGCAATATTTTGTCATCGGTCTCCTCTGGTGGCGGTTCGAGGAATTTGCTGAACAAATCTTTCTGGGGGATGTCTAAATTGAATACTTTGTTCTTATTTTTGAAATAAAGATTTGTTCCCATGTGGACAGTTCTTGTTTTCCTGTTGTATGTTTTAGTAATTTTGGTTCTGGATTTATGTTGTGGTTTTTTTCCCAAAAATTCGTGGCAACTGCTGATATTTCTAATTGTTTGTATTTTATGTTCCTAAAGTGTTCCTTTGCTCTTGTTTCTAAATTTCTTTTGGTTTTTCCAATATAAATTTGACTACAGTCACAGTATTCAATTTAATATATACCAGATTTTTTGTTAGATGGAATGGCATCTTTGAGCAAATTAGGTTTTTTAAGGAGAAATGGTTGACTGGTGTTAGTTGAATGTTTTGTTTTTTGAAGACTTTTTTGAATTTATCAAAGGCCCATGGATGGTAAGTGAATTTTTTTAAGATCATTTTAGTTTCTGTAGCTGAGAGGGTTGTGGTTTCCTTTAGTAGTTTCTTCTTATTTGCTAAGTTCACTTTTTTGTCTACTAGTGATTTGGGAAAGTCATTTTTCTGTGCTATTTCAATAATTTTGTTGTATTCTATTTTATATTCTTCTGCTGTAAGAGGGATGTTGACCAGTCTGTGTGTTAAACTATTAAAGATTGCCTGTTTGTGGGAGCTTGGATTCTAGCCATTAGCCTTTATGTAGTCTGTCTGTGTTGGTTTTCTGTAAATGTCAAAGTTTATTCTTTTTTTATTTCTGATTATTTTTAGATCTAAAAGTAGTAAATACTCGTCTTTTTCAACTTCTACAGTGAACTTGATGCTTTTTTCTTGAATATTTAAAAGTTTTAGTGCATCACTGAATGAAAACCCATCCATTCCTAAAGGACAAAGGCCTCCTGCTGGTGCAGGAGTTGCTGCTATGAGCTCATTAGGGTAGTAACTCCTAAGAGCCTTAATGCTTACTTGTCGGTACCTCCTTATCTACTGCGATATCTGCTTGATTTACTTTCTTCCAAAGACCATTGTTTCCCTTTTCCTTATATTTACGAATAGGTATCTTAATTCTCAGTTCTTATTGCGTCATTTGTCTCCATTGGCATAACTCTTTTACTTGCATTAAAATGTCATAAAATCTTTTTAAGCTATTTTTTAGTAAATTCTCCAAGTGTATTGAACAGAACTGTTGGCGAAGAACATAACTTTGTCTATTCTAAATACCATAAAATATTTAAAGTGAGACATCGTTTTTGGTTTTATATGAGTATGTAATTTTGAGAGTATTCACTCAGGTTCTGTTGTTGAAACCTCTGGAACGTTTTCGGTCACATTTAGGAACCATCTTCAGGTGCAGGTGCAGTAATGGCAGCTGAAGATGGTTCCTATAGGTGACCGAAAACGTTCCAGAGGTTTCGAAAACAGAACCTGAGTACTGTCAAAATTACATACCCATATAAAACCAAAAATAACTTTGCCCACTTTCCTTTCCCTTTTCTTCCAATACATTCTTTGCCATGACTTGTGTTTATTGCTTCACAGTGGGACATCATCTGACACGTTCTTTTGTTTTTTAATCCACTTTCATCGAAATCTTCAGTAGTTACTTTCTACACAATCTGTCCTCAGAATAAGAACATTTGCAAACTCAAGCTTAACTACACGTTTAAAACACTTGTTCCGGATTGGGTCCCTTGTCCTCCAAGGGTATGTGAGAACCTGCCAGGGGAGGAGTACATGGTTGTAGGAACTTGGGAACCGGGGTTTCCTACTGTAAACTGAGAACCTGCCCTCTGCTGTGTTCGGCCACCATGTCTTCTCTCACGTCACCTTTCCTCTCAAGGGACGCTCCTTTAGGAACACGTGCACAAAAGATTTTCTAAAGATCGAACCATCACAGATCTCGAACTATGGGCAAATATTTCTGCTTGGAAACGGAGCAGTTCAGTCAGATGAAATCCTTGTGAAGTGATCAACTGAATAACGAATTAGAGGCATAACGTGCAGGGCGTATTATTGAAGCCCTCTCATAATAAACGCTACGTTAACCTCACGCCAGGAATCACAATCCCGAAATAGCTGCCGATTTAATCACACAAACCAAAGTGATTTAACAGCGGAGGCGACAAAATGAATGTAATTTGAAACTTCAAACCCCGAAGCCAAAACTGTAGACTAAAATGTGTGGCTACTCAGTTTAGTGCTTTCACAAGGGCTCTGTTCTTGTTCCTATTGGCTTCCACGAGGTATATGCAGCTGTGATACAACGGGCGAATCTTGTACTGCGCACCAAAATAGCGTTCTATGTAGTGCAAAATTTCTAAGTTTTGTAAAAAGCAAAGGAGAATCCTGCCGCGACTTAGAAGTATACGTCATTTATGTAGTTTGAGACCTTGACACTCAATTTTCAACTTTAACATACATTACTGCATTTTTTAACTAACGAAAATTTGTTGCTCAAATGTATTTGTTGTATATAAACTATCAATTTGGGTGAACTAATTAATTAGTTTTGAAGTTATTAACCTTTTTGATGTGAAAAATTATCGCAAACTTAATTTATGGCTTACGCATTACATGTAAGAATAAGGCATTTATAACTTTTTCAAATTTAGTTTAGGTTATGCTTAATTTTTAGAGACATCGATAAAAGGAATATTTAGTTAATTAATAATTTTCTCTGGGCTAGGCTCTTAAATTTATTGAACTATTATGCATTTTTAATTTTAAAAATGTTTAATAATTTAAACTCTAATATACAAGCTGTTTCAAAAAGATGGACACACTTTTAAATTGCCACATTTCCTGCACTATACGCTATACTTGAATTCCGTCAAGTATATTTGAAAGAGAATGCTGTATAGTTTTTAATACTAGCACTAGAACGAATCGATATGTCACATGGGGAGTGACGACTAGGCACTTCAGTTCTAGCCACCGAGATCCCCTGACCTCCATCCTGCGAATTTTCCTGGTGAGGGTTTGTGAAATAGGCGGTTTATCTGCCACCTCTTTCCAGGATTTGAAGGACATTTGATGGTATCACAGCAGTGGTGAACTCGGTGATGCAAGACATTCGTGCAGCCGGAGGAGGGTATATTTAACATCTGTAAACTTCCATGTATATATAACCACATGACATTTACAGAAGTCAAATACAACGTACAGTGCAGGAAATATAGCAATTTGAAGGTGTCCAACTTTTTTAATCATCCTGTACTTTGAGTTTCTTTCTCTGAGTTTTTGTCAATATATTTGTGGCTGTACTTATCACATTGAATTGAACTGAATTGGTGAATCATTAGTAAGTATGGAACGTTTTCAGTATATAAATATGTAATTTTAAGCAAAATGTTTATCAGCCAAAAATTTAGATGCATCTCTAGTGAAGATCATTTTAAATGTCTACCATGAATCTGAATCGAAGACCTACACAGGTTATGCAAAGGGAATGCTTTTTATAAAACTCAGTTTTGATTTTTGAGCAATTTTAGATGAAAATTCAGTCCCTATGCCTCTTACAAAATTGTACAAACTATTGTCAATTTATACTAAGTGTGTAAACAATTAAGGGTGGGCTAAATCTTTGGACCACTTGCCTTTCACCCCAAACTGTTCTTTTTATGGAAAATTTTTGGAAATTTTTAATTTTTCAAAACAGTATTTATCGATTTTGATTATATATTTAATATATTTTATGAAAAATGAAATGTATATCTTGAATTATCTTGGAGACGCCTGAACGTTTTTTTCATTTTGGAAGACTTTTGAATAACTGGTAAACCGTAAAAGATAGACAAACTCTGAGTAAAAAGAGAGATTCAAAGCTAGTTAGAGTGCAATTTAACTCAAATCCTACAATTTTTAGTAGAAATAAACATTTTCAAAATATTGCTTATTTGTTTTCAAATATTTATGCTTTTTTATAAATATGAAGTCATTCGATTTTTATGTGCTGTCCATGTAAAATGGCTGGCATGTCAAAGTAGTCATATAGCAACCAGCTCTTAAAATATTTAACTGAACTATTCATTAAGGCTATTGTATTCTCGTATCATGCAATAGGATCGCTAGAGAATCTCCAGAGATTCTTTTCTGTTTTGCTACTTGTTAAGCGTTAATTGGTGTATATGCAAAAGCATTAAGATACCTTTGCAAAAAAAATATATACCTGAATTTAAAACTTTAATTAAAAGTATGGATATGAGCATGTTTTCCTGATCCTGAGACGGACTAACTATGAAAAGCTCTCCCTTTCACTGTGAGGCCGACAAAAAATGTAAACAGTTGATACCTGGGGCTCGAACAGAAAAAAGTCATTTGTTTTGTCAATCGTATAGCTATCAAATATCAACAAAGGGAATATGGTGAAAGCAAATATCAGGAAATTGAAATTAACTATGCAAATTAGATTTTAATTACTAATGGCTCGTTCAATTGATTTGCTTTCGTGGCTTATCAATGCAATTTAGTTTTTGTCGTGAAGAGAGCAAACACGTTGCGTGTTGTTGTTACAGTGACATGGCTCAGGTAAATTTTTGCGTTTTCGGTTCCTGGATAAACGCATGTATGATCAAGGATAGCTTAGGCTATAGTCAGCTAAATGAAATCGCAATTGCTGCACAAAACACAGAATAACATTGATAAATTGACTGAAAAATAACAGAAGGATAATTCATGAGTAAAATATTAAACTATTCTTATAAATATTTTAATTGCTAGTTTAATGTTTCAAAAGTGGTTTAATATTTGGAAACACGAAGTTGGTAGTTTTAAAACTCAATAAATATTTAACAGATTTGTAGTTAAGGGTTTTAATAAATAATAATAAATAAATAATAAAAAATAAAAATCAATAAATATTTAACAGCTTTTTTGGGTGGACTTAAGGTCGGAAAAAGTCAGATCTCAAGCGAGTAAACTAAAAACGGACTATTTTAGAAACGGTTAACCTACAAAATCTTTATTAAGTTTTGCCTAAAGTTAGTAAGTAGCTCCAGTTTCACTTTTAGAATGTTGGTTCCCTTAAAGGTTGATCACTATATTGGGAGCTTTGAAACAACAACAATAAGTTTTACTGTAGTAAGGTGTTGTCTATCCCTTGTGGTTTTTCAACTATAGAACATTCATTTTACAAGTTAGGTAAGTGAAAAAATTCTTTTTCACCTTTTCATTCTTTTTTAAGTTCAGAATCAATAAAAATTGAACAATGTCTGAAATCAAGTTTTATGTATTAAGATTTATAAAATTCCTAAGTTCATAAAAAATGTTTCTTTGCTTCATTTGTTGTAACATGTGATTTTGCTAGTTCAGGTTATTTTGGCTTTCGTGATAAACATGAACCTTAGCTCTTTGGTTTGTATTATTATTCGGCTCCAATTTGAAGTGTTATCATAAACTTTTACTTTTACTTCTTCATATGAATCAATTAAAAGGATTATAAAGAAATAATTAAAGATATTTACAAATCTGTAGTAATGGAAATTAATTGTTCTTTCACACTGGCCGTGTGTAGACTTAAGTATCGAAAGATATTCAGACTGAAAAATTCAATGTCATAGCCGGGATTTGAACCACGGATCTTCTGGTCTCCGTCCAGCTGCTCTAATCATTGAATGTGTCGTGTTTAACGCCCGCTTTTACTGCATACGGCACCGCAGACGGTGACACTGATGATACATGAGATGAAGATGGAGCACCGGTGTAATGAAATGGCGGGGGAAACCGGAGGTCCCGGAGAAAACCCGCCCCAGCGTCGTGTTGTCCACCGCAAATCTCACTTTGCGGTCGACTGGGATCGAATCCAGGCCGCTTTGGTGAGAGCCAAGCGGTCTAACCACGGCGCGGCCCTCCAACCATTGAGCTACTATGGCCAACGTGCCATGCCAATATGACACTAAATTCTCCAACTGACTCGAGTTTTTCCCGGTAAACCACCAGGAGTTCTCATAAACACATGAGACAACTACCTTAATGGCGAATTACTGTGCTGTAAGTACTTTAAGGCCCGGGCTTTATAGTTCGGACCACTACTAGGTCAATTAATGGAAATTGTACTTTCACACTGGCCGTGTATAGGCTAAAGTATGGAAAGGTAGTCAGACTGAAAAAATTCAACGCCATAACCGGGATTTGAACCACGGATCTTCTGGTTGCCGTCCAGCGACGCTCGCGGCAAAACGCTGTCCTGAAAAATAAAATGTTGTTCGCCTGTTTGCGATCTGAAAGGTGATATGAAATAACCTTGATGTTCTAAATTGAATAGTGCTTTCCATTTTTTGTCTATCACGTAAGGTTTTCTCAAAAATCACAAAATAAATTTTGAAAGTACTGTAAATATATATGGTCCAACATATAAAAAGTATAGAATTTCATAAAAATGGTGCGTGTTACAAAAAAACTGTTATCACTTTCGAAATCAGCGTGTTTGCTTCCATATAAGTAGTTTATTTTCATAAAAACCGAGAAAGTGTTGCAGGACAGTTGGAAAAAGCGGGAGAAGTATGTGTAAGGGTAACAAAAAAGAAAAATAGGGGTTCTACCTCCAAATCTAAGATGTTTTAATAGTAATTTATACGTATAATGAATACTTACCATAGCAGCAGGAACGTAGGTGGGAACAGTCTCGAAGTAATTTAACGAGGAAGTGTAAGAGCGGAGCATGAAGTAAACGGTGAGAAACAGGGCTCCCAGCAGAACTGCCAATCCTCCACATGCTGTACACAGGAACACGTACTTCCGCAACCAGCATGACCTCCGCAGCACTGCAACAAACACGTGATTTTATATCGTGACTAAAGAGTTGGGACTCGAAGCCCCAGGACGTAGTCAAATAGGTAATCATAAAATACAAACTGTGATTAGAAAAATATTGCATGTCATTTTGTTACTCTCCACCTCGCCCCTGTGTTAAGTAGAGGAAATACTTGTTTTGACGCAAAATTCCCTTTGTAGAATGTGTGTACTTATGCATAAATGAAAACAATAAGTCAAATAGAACATCGAACTTTAATTGAACATTTTTCAAAGGTGCAATGCAAAGGCGATAAAAAGACATTCATCAATCCACATTACCCTTTAAAAAGTAAATGTTTTCTTATACTTTATTTTCTCAAAATTTGTTGTATATATTGAATTTTCTGAAAATAACTTGTGAAGTCCTCTTCCATTTGAAGAAAGTTTTTATAACTGCTAAACCACAAAACATGATTCATAAGAAATGTAAATGCAATCATGTCAAATTAAATTTTTTGCATATGCGTTTACGAAATATTTTTTTTTCTTTTAGGATTCCCTAACACCCCATCATTCGGAATTTGTAAGTGCTAATTCGCTATTCATTTGTTTCTCAAAATTTCACGCCAAGGCTGTGGAAGTTCAAAACAAATAATAGACATTTTAAACATCTCAATATTGCTTCAGACAGCTTATTTTACTGAAATAAAATAATTATTAAATGAAATTGAGATTGCTTTTATTGTAATTTACACAAAATATACACAAATATAAACTTTTAAAAGAATATTTTGTAAAAGATACTAAAATAATTTTTACAAATAAGTATATAAATACATTGGATTTTTCTAAACTCTCTATAGTTTTGAGTGCTTTTGTGTTAAGTCCTTGTTTAAAGTGTGGATTAAAATGCATATTTTTATATTTCCATCTTTTTACGAGAGAAATAATTAAATACATCACTATCCCACTATCTTAACACATTTTGTCAACTAAAATGAGGAATGATTGTAGTATATAAATAAATATGATCCTTGGATCACCATATTTGGATTTTGTTTTTCTTAATCATGAAAATGAATTACTCTTTTGGCACATTTGGTACATTGAATACGTGCCAATTAGAAATCAAATTAATTCATATATATGTATACCAATAAAAGGAATTAAAATTGAACTAATTGAAATGAATTTTAGTTGATAGAGCATTCATGTAACTTAGAAGAGTACAATTTTAAAACTGCCGCACAATGCGTATACCTCTAACCTAAAATGATTACAATGTTCCCGCAAAATTGCACATTTTTATGAATGTTTTTCTATGTTTCTGTCATTTAAAAAAATATCTGGAGCTTCCTTTATGTTTGTGATTTTAAGAAAATGCCTGGACTTGTTTCTGTAACATGTTCGACGTAACTGCAGCTTAAGAACCGTCAGAGCAACTTCTAATATTACCTGTGATGGCTGCAACCCGCCACACATCACGGGCAGTGTGGTTAAAGCAATACCAGGCGCTTTGTCTTTTGTACAATTGCCGTGACAAATGATCCAACAAGCGAAATCTTCACATTAGTGAAATTTTTCTTGCTTCTTTTACTTATAGCCGTCCCGTTCTATTTCATTTATATAACAGCTGAATAAACTAAATTTACAATTGGTAATTTTTAAATGATAATAGTCAATAATGTACTGATTTTAGAAATCTGAAGCTCAGGTAGGATTCATTTGTTTCAGTTGCACTACACCTTCTTTATTATGACTTAGTTTAATCTTTACTTCTGTGTTTGCACGTAGCTGTGACAAGAAACAGGTGCGAACATTTCAGTGTTTTTCGAGTGCTTCGCTCGCAAAAATCGAACACAAACCTGTTACTTGTCGCTATATAAACTTGCTGAATTAGCAACACTTTGTGTGGCATCACAAACGTATTCAAAAATCATGTCTCTTGTGGCAAATATGCTTGCTTATATACGGTGTGAGTTTCTGAAATGTTCACGGGAGACGGGGGAAGACAAACCTCAGGAAGAATCTGCTCATTTCTCTGGTTACTTTTTCATTTTATCAAAACTGACTAATTATCTTTAACATGTCAACACATTTTTAGTTTCTTTAAAAAATAAGACTGTTTTAATTCTTTTTAAATTTTGTATAAATGGGAAAACATGAGAAAAAAATGTAGAGCTCATTTAAACAAAATCTATATCAACTTTTTTTTCTCGAAATTATAGAATTTATTTTGGATGATGGCACTACTCATTTCTCTATCCAAATTTACATTTCCAACCAGCCAGTAGGTCGTTCAGTCGATGGCGTCTTACACCCGATATGCCACACCCATTGTTGCATCACGTCATTTGAAAATATGTACAGTATGTCTTAACTGTTACGTGAACTATTCTCTTTAACTGGCTAGTGTCATTTGTCGACACAAATATTTTATTATTTAACATGGTTATATCTTTTACAGAACATTTAATAACTGTAAGTTGTTCGTAACAAAGAATTGGAGGTATCCTTAGTTTAAATTTGGCTTTCAGGAGACGAAAGCACATTAATGTAGATATAATGAGTGTTTATGTCGCTTTTATAGCATATTGCCTTACAAACGGCTTAGTTGCTGCCATTTGAACGTATACATTAGCCAATCCGACGGTAGGAGGGTAGGAGAAGGAAGCAGGTTATAAAGAGCAGTATTTAAATACTAATTACGCATACTGCTGGGAGATTAATCACTTCTATGTATGTGTTGTGCTTCAGGGAGTAGGTATGGGAAGGGTGGGATACGTGTTGGGCAAGGGCTTAGGAGAAATTAAATGGACGCTCACAAAAAACCGGGCTAATTACATTTAAAAAGTTACTTACTTCAGTCTACAACAGGAACTGCAATCCATCTTCTGTGAGTTTCGATCGATTTGATGAGATAGGAATCTTGTAATTTTAAGACTCTCTGTTTATTTTGGAAACATACCATTTAGTTTGTTATTGCAAACTCTGTTGACACTTTATATAGGAGTCTACGAAAATGCAGATTATTCATGTATATATGCCAAAATTTACGATTTATTTCATTGGCACTTGAAAAATGAGGGGTTTCGTATTAGTTTTGACCAATAGGTTCCTACGATACGTTGTGTATTAATCACAGCTACCTATGTCATGGTGTACTACATCTGTAGCATTTGTGTATTTTTAGTTCCCTAGCATTTGTTAATGTATTTGATCGTCATGTTTTTCCATTGATATTCAAAGATAGCTTCAACAAAACAGCACAAGCCAAAGAACACAAAAAGAAACAGAAGTGATATATGGAAGTTGTTCGTTCTTAACTGATTCCACTTATATTTATTGTTGTATATATTGCGCTCATTTCCTGTAATCTCTTTATGCACATTAATATGGAGTTAATTGAATCTCACTTCAGTTATTTATTCCAAGAGAAATCTAAAATTACAGTAGGATTATTCTAATAAAATGATGGTTAGGCCATTTTGCCGTTTGCATACAACTAGAATGCATTATATTAGATTATGAAGAGTGTCGAAGATTGCTGCAACTGGACGTTAAGAAATTGACAGATGACTGCTTGATATTAATACACTCCTTTTGAAATCAGCGATCGGCTAAAATTTCTTCAATATACATGTCAGAAAGGGGGAAAATAAGTGTTTTAATCGAGAAAAAGTTTTAGGATTGCTAAGACTAGATAACAAATTAACTGTAGGCACCGGGATGGGATTAGGAAGAGTGCATACGATTAATTTACCTCCATGTTTCTGGATTCCAGTTGAGAAATGAATTCTTGCTTGTATGAAATGTCAGATGATGGAACTGTAAAATTTTCTAGCTAACAAGAGAACCTCACTGTACTCACAGCGCTACGCACCTGAAAATTTGATGGTATAATGCCTGCTGTATATAAATCATGTGCACTAAAAATCTACTGCGAAGTAGACTCTTGACGCCCAAAACTGAAGCCTGGAAAGTGGCATATGCGACCACTTACTGGACATCCCTTGTAATCTCCGTTTCGATAGTAGGGGACGGCGCTCCTTACGTATGTCATGTGTAGACCGCTGCCGTTAGGGATTAACAATTCCTCCCGTAAAAAGCTATATAATTATGCCTATGTTGTCCTACGTACAGTGCGGACGATGGTTCTGTGCCGGCGGAGACCGTGTGCGCAGTCGTTTAGAATCTAGTTGCTGAGCCCACATCCCGGTCATGCGTAGTAAATTATGTTTAGTTAACTCATGTGCAGTCGGCCGCTACCTTTGACGAACCCTTATAATCGATTTACATCCCTGGCCCTCCTCCTCGCAGACATTTCTGCAAGGTTGCCACCTTTCTTGATACGTCATGGGTATCGTACGAGGTTTCGTCTAAGTAAATTATCTTATGTCCATTACTGCGAAACTTTCTTAGTTTTGACGATATATATCGCCAAGCTACAATTCTACTGGATTCCATAATAACCCTTATCTTATTCAAAGTGCGGTATTTGAAACCCAGCTCCTTTAGGAGACCGCGCAAAGTGCAGTGCCCATAAGGAAAATCACAAATTTCTTGCAAATGTGCAACCAATTCGTGTAAGGTGGGCGCTCTCCCTTTTGCATAGAATCTATAAATTTCTCGACGAATTAAATCGCATGTGAAATTATCTACTTTAGAGAAACGTTTCCTTTAGTTTTCACACTTGATCGGCGTCTTTGATATTCCTTACGTCACAATATTTCTTGTATTTCTGTGAATACCCATAATATATCATTGCATGACCTCTTACCAAGATTATTTGTCAGCACATATTTATATGTGTTCAAAACAAGCGCTTGAATTTGCTTAGAAACAGTTCCCGTTATTACTTTGTAAAATAACTCGGCCCAGTTATTCACACTATTGTCTTCACTTTGATTATTTTCACTTGACTGAAAGTTATCTACTACTTCATTTGCGTTTACCACTGCATTTCCCTCCCACGGTCTCCACATCGTGACACACAACGAATTTCTGCACGTAATGAAACATATCAACTGCAAGTTGGAACTTTGGTAACTGAGACTCCACGTGGAGTAAACATGCGACTGTCACTTCGAGAAAATCAGGGTTGCTATTGGTCCTCAACGACAGTGTTCCATTTCTGAAGTGTGGAGATAGATTTATGACGGCCATTAGTGGGCGGGAGGCTCAGGTTCCTTTGACTCCGAAATGCACACGCATTAACTAAACAGACAATGACCAGTATCGTGGAGATATTTGACCGGGTAACTTCTCACGCTTCGGTGCCGTCACGTTAAGATTAGAAATTGTGATTCTTAATCGCACTGATGATTAGCGTTTTGTCTGTGTATGTGTGTGTTTGCTTTTATATATTTTCTTATTTAGATTAAAATGCCTCCATTTCAAAGCAAACTTGGTGGAAAAACACTTCAGTCAAACCGCGAAGTTATTAATGTCAATCTATTCTGAAACAGGAAGCAGTTTCTGGCGATATGCTAATAAAATGCAAGGGAGGGTGAGGGCAGCAACAAAAATATCTGAGAGAAAATATCGTAAAACAATTAAAGAATGGGAAAAATGTGAGGGACAAGAGACTTCCTTTGCAACATCCGGAAAGTACATCGTGTACCAGAAACAAGTCACCGATGACTTTGATAAGTGTGTAATTCCGCAAACAATTTATAATTTGTATATTCAGGAGAAAACAGTACCCACTGTCAAAATTTGGGACTCCTGAAGCATCAAGATTCTTGTAACTTTAAAGGGGGACGCATTAGTTTAAATACTAATTTATGTGGCATAGGTTTCAAGTGGAAGAAAACAAGGAACAACAAGGTCTTGTTATAGGGAAGGTATATGAGAAATTGGCGCGTGTCATATTTACGTGCCATAAAAAGTTTTAGAGACGAAGAAAGGTCGGTTATCTATGAAGATGATACATAAGGTTATTTGCAGACGATTGTATCATTTATAATAAAATTCGGAATACAGTGCATGAAACCGCTCTTCAGGATGATTTAAATGAAATCTGTAATTGGGCTGCGGCTAACAAAATGTCAGTTAATGCCAAGAAAAGTAAGTCCATTGTTTTTAGTATAACTAAGGGCAAAATTATTGTTAACTATCACATGGGAGGGGTGCAAATTCCACAGGTGAACAGCTGCAAATACTTGGGAGTGTACCTGGCAAGTAATGCTGGATGGGACGAACAAGTAAATTCCACATCTAGGAATGCGTGGAAGGCATTGGAGCGCTAGGTCCAGGGAAATTGCCTACAAGGCCTTAGTGCGGCCGGTTATGGAATACGGAGTAGCATGCTGGGACCCGTATAGAGCTAACCAAATCGATCCATTAGAAAAAATACAGAAGAGGGCAATAAAATTCATAAAAAGAGGCAAGTATTTTGGGCCTATAAAAGGAGATGAGACTAAATGGGAGGAATTAAGAATTAGACGTAAAAAGCATAGGTTGGTAGCATTATTCAAAGCTAATGCTGGTGTAAAGGCATGGGTGGACGTTAGTGTAAGGTTAGATAATCCGGATTATTATGGACGAAACGATCAAAGGTATAAAATTAAGGGTAGAAGATACAGGAAAATTTTCTTTTGTTAATAGAACCATTGAAGAATGGAATGAATTGCCTGTAGCAGTCTTTCAGGGCTGTCCCCTGTCGCTGAAGAAATTTAGAAAAAATCTAGATGGTTTATAGTTTAACTTTTAAATTATAATGGTATATAATATGTAAATAGAGAAGTAATTAGATATGTTTTAAGTGGCTAAAGTTAAAATATCATGTTTATATTGTTTATTGTGTTATTGTTGTAAATCTAGTATTTGTAATTTGATCTGTATTCTTAACTCTGCCACCGGGTAGTACCCAATTGCAGTAAATAAATAAATACATACATACATACATACATACATACATACATACATACATACATACATACATACATACATACATACATACATACATACATACATACATACATACATACATACATACATACATACATACATACATACATACATACATACATACATACATACATACATACATACATACATACATACATACATACATACATACATACATACATACATACATACATACATACATACATACATACATACATACATACATACATACATACATACATACATACATACATACATACATACATACATACATACATACATACATACATACATACATACATACATACATACATACATACATACATACATACATACATACATACATACATACATACATACATATCTTCATACGAGAATCAGTCAACTCACTTCCATGCGCTACAAGCCACAAATGCATCATCTTAGATTTTTATTTTCCTGTAAATTAAAACATTTGTGAAAGAAGATCTGTTGTTTCTCATATATCTTAAGGTATGTGTTTTAGTAAAGACGAGTCTGCGAAATATGGCCTTGCTGCATTGTCTTCCATCTTCTACCGCTAGCAGAAGATGCAAGTGACGCTTGGTCATAGACTCTCTCCAGTGCCCGAAGAAAGTAGGTCACCGGCACAGAACTATCGTCGCTGCTGTATTTTGCACTTTTTTCGGGTATTTCCAGTTATGCTCAGCACCCGATACTCCGCACCACAGGCCCTACATAGAGCAGAGGTGTGAGCATAGTGATAGTAGGATTTGACCTTGTAAGATTTGTAGTGGAAGTTAAGATTATCCATATTGAAAATAAAAGACCAAAATATTAACAGAATTCATTAACATTAAAGGTAACAAATTTTCTGTCGTGTAGGTATAGGTTATACAACGGATGCAGAGATCTCGCCATCTACACTTCCAGACTGTAAGTAAGATTATTAAATTTACTTTAATTATTGCTATGCAATTTTAATGTGAGTTACGTCTAATCTTAGGACCATTCCACGAAATATTCCTTCATTTTATAAACTAATCACATAGGATGAATACTAGCCGCATAGTCCTAGAGTTTCGATACTTTAAGGGTATTAAAATGGAATTTACCGGATTAGACACAGGTGCTCCCAAATACGATCCTTGCCCATTTGGGCGGAGCCAGCTGGCTAGCTTTTATAGCTCACGACTTTTCATAATACAGGGTGCCCCATAAAAAAGGCAGGAAATTTCAATTTTCTACAGTAAGAGCGATTGTTTGTGCAATGTTTTGAATACCATCCGAAATTGGTTCTAGCTGTGTGGAAGTCAAAGGAAATCATTGTGAGTGCTTGCATTGATTATGAGTATTCGAGTGACAGAGTCGGTAAAATATAAATGAAAATGTGTGTACAACTTACATTACAGAATCTACGTGGGCTGTTCAATAAAGAATGATCACATTTTTTTGACAACGTACCTTTACTCATCCTCATAATTTTGATGGTCCTTCTCAAAATAGTCTCCCCTAAATGCGATGTGCTTGTCCCAGCGTTTCTGCCAGTCTTCAAAGATATGCTGGAAACCATTTTTGAGAGATCCTTCAAAATTGCCTCCGCAGCCTTCACCACTGCTTCTGATGATGGATAATGCCTCCCACGAAGGCGTTTCTTCAGGTTAGGGAATAGGAAAAAAAAACAATGGGGCTAAACCCGGACTATAGGGAGGGTGAGGGTTGCAGTTCACGTTGATTTTTGCAAGATATCCAGCAACAACATTGGCAATATGCAGCCGCGCATTATCGTGGTGCAGCATCCAGCCTGCTTCACGGAAATGTAGTCTTCTGCTCCTGATATGGACTTACAATGTTTTCAGGACATCCCTTTAGCATTGTCCAGTTACTGATGTGTGTGCAGATACAACATGCTGATAAACCATTCCATGAATGTCAAAGAATGAGATAACCATAACTTTCCCAGCAGAAGCAACCACTTTTGCTTTTTTGGGGGTTGGTGATGAAGGAGATTTCCACACTGAGCTTTGCTGTTTGCTCTCAGGATCAAAATGATGTAGCCAAGTTTCATCAGCAGTGATTACGTTTGAAAGAAACACCAGATCTTCCTCTAATATCAACTTTAACTGCATGTTACCTCCATTACAGCGGTAGGCGATGCTGGACATGTCTGAGCTTGCCTGGTTCTCACAGGCGGGAACCAGAAGTATCAACAATGAAACTACTACGGCGTGTTTGTTTCACATTAAGCTAATAGAAATTTAGTGCGAAAAGTTATGACCGTAAAAAATTATGATCATTCTTTATTGAACAGCCCTCGCAAAAGAAATGTCCTGATTCTTGCTGGGACATATGGTGTATGATATTGTGGCAACCCTGTATGGGTTGTCAGGCCTGGGGCCACTACGCTGAACTTTGTTCGTTGGCTGCGCTGGGGAGGGGGGTTGGCACATCCTCTTCCCCAGACGACCGGCCGCCACCAGAGTGAGAGAACGTGTTTGTAGCAACCCTCCGGGACACAAACCTCATTGAATGTAAGTTGTCTGAAATTATTAAACCTCCTTTTAAAATGCACTTGTGAGTTTTCCTTCGCTGGGCCTTCCACCTTTCACCACCATGCAGGTAAGCTAATTATCAGTAAAATAACATGTCCACCCTACCGCGTGGTGTGTAACTAGTGTTTGTTAAGATGGTTTAGCTCTACCGCTACGGGTTACCCCAAAACTAATAAATATTTAAATCTATTCTAATGTAGGGTGTGACAATATAGCGATTCAAATGTCGAAATATAGCCCTAGCTTGTAAGAGATTTAGTAACAAATGATACCTTTTGGGAATGTAAATGGTGATACAGCATTGAAGACAAACCCCAGGAACAGTAAAATACGGATGCAAGAAGGGGGACTTGTATATGTATTAAATTCATTCTTAACTATATAATCAGAAACAAACTTATGTTGGTGTTAAAATTGTAAGATATGTTTATTCTAATGTTTTCAATAATTATTGAATATTGTTTTCTGGAAACTATTCTACACATAGTGTTTAGTATAACTGAATGACATTAGTATAATTCTTTCTTAATAACATGATGAAAATAATTGCATTCAATTTTGTTCATATACTTAGGTGTGACTTTTTAAAGCAGTTATGTTAATGTAACTTAATTTTACGTCCCCCTTGGTAGCTTAGATGGTAGCGTATTTACCTCACGTTCAAGAGGTCAGAGTTCGAATCTCCGTTAGGGTGAGTTATCTGGATAAGGTTTTTTCAGGGGTTTCCCTTATCCTGAAAGGCGAATGCCAGGTAAAGTCTGTCTACTCAACGGGTGTGCAGTTCGGACTCAAAGAAACCTGACCCTACCGCCCACTAATGACCGTCATAAATCTATCTCCACACTTCAGAAATGGAACACTGTTGTTGAGGACCAATAGCAACCCTGATTTTCTCGAAGTGACAATCGCATGTCTGCTCCACGTGGAGCCTCAGTTGCCAAAGTTCCAACTTCCAGTTGATCTGTTTCATTACGTGCAGAGATTCGTTGTGTGTCACGATGTGGAGACCGTGGGAGGGAAATGCAGTGGTATATGCAAATGAAGTAGTAGATAACTTTCAATCAAGTGAAAATAATCAAAGTGATGACAATAGTGTGAATAACTGGGCCGAGTTATGTTACTGGAAAAGCCTCAAAAACAAAGTTATAACGGGAACTGTTTCTAAGCAAATTCAAGCGTTTGTTTTGAACACATATAAATATGTGCTGACAAATAATCTTGGTAAGGGGTCGTGAAATGAACCTGATGATAAATTCTGAGTATTCACAGAAATACAGTAAGAAATATTGTGACGAAAGGAATACCAAAGACGCCGATCAAGTGCTAAAACAAAAGGAAGCGTTTCTCTAAAGTAGATAATTTCACATGTGATTTAATTCGTCGAGAAATTTATAGATTCTATGCAAAAGGGAGAGCGCCCACCTTAGACGAATTGGTTGCACATTTGTAAGAAATTTGTGATTTTCCTTATGGACGCTGTACTTTGCGCGGTCTCCTAAAGGAGCTGGGTTTCAAATACCGCACTTGGAGTAAGTTAAAGGTTGTTATGGAATCCAGTAGAATTGTAGCTTGGCGATATATAATCTCAAAACTAAGAAAGTTACGCAGTAATGGACATAATTTATTTAGACGAAACCTCCTACGATACCAATTACGTATTGAGAAAGGTGGCAACCTTGCAGAAAGGTCTGGGAGAAGAAGAGCCGGGGCTGTAAAACGATTATAAGGGTTCGTCAAAGGAGTCGGCCGACGTACATACGAGTTAACTAAGCAGACTTTAACTCTAAGCTTTGTGGACCCCGGACTCATTTCAGCATCATTTCACCATTTCATTCATCGTCCGACATCACATGGGCGATGGAGGACGTAAATTAAAAAAAAAACATTTATTTTAAAGAAAGGAATGTAAGTCCAGGATTTAACTTTATACTAGTGGGGTAATTAAAACATGATGCCTGCAAATTAATAATACAGTACTTAAAAGTTCAATTGTAAAATATAAATATATAATTGCTCTTCTAATTGTATATTACAGTTTGGTTGCATATTAAAATTGCGATTAAAATAATTAACAATTCCATGTAATTCATCATTCTTTTTTATTTATTTTCTGTTTGAATATTTAT
The DNA here is from genome assembly GCA_030765055.1 of Mantis religiosa. Lineage (NCBI taxonomy): Eukaryota > Metazoa > Arthropoda > Insecta > Mantodea > Mantidae > Mantis > Mantis religiosa. Next base: position 22,609,677 of record CM060954.1, read on the forward strand.
CTTTTTTAAATACTGTCTTTTTTTATAATCTAGTACGTTGTGCACAAGTGTAAATACTTAGTACTGCGTTCTTACCATGCCATGGGAAAAGCCTATGTTGGGTAACTCGAAAAATTGCGGAACACTAGGTCGAGTGGTCTGTTCTGGGGTCATTGCAAGGGTTGCTATTGTGATATATTTACTTTACGCAGGCAGCCCGCACCGACTGCGCACTCCATATGACCTAGCAGACATTAAGGTCAATGGCAACAGCACATGACGATGCCGAAAGGCAAGTAACTACATACGGTGGAGAGCCACAAACATTTAAGGTATTAACAAAGTCGTGCAGCAAATACCATAAACTGTTATATTTCACCAAAATGTACTGACAGTGTTACTATAGTTTTTACGTTTTGAGCAAGGTATACCAGGGATTCGAAACACCGCCTCCGAAAACCAGGGGGCCGCTGAAGTAAACCACGTGGCGCCTTTTATTACGGCAATACCCAACCGGGAAGACTACCAATAATCTCGTTCTGGTCGACAGTGATTAGCAAACCAGTTACTAGCTATCAAGACTGGTACCGGAGATTATTTTAGGCGTCTCTCAACCCCGCTGCTCCATCGAGGCGAACCCAATCCGTATAAGTCAGCTATGGGACGGCTGGAATGCTGGGCCCGGCGTACTTCTGGTAGAAACCCAGCTCCTTTAGGAGACCGCGAAAAGTGCAGTGCCCATAAGGAAAAGCACAAATTTCTTGTAAATGTGCAACCAATTCGTCTAAGGTGGCCGCTCTTCCTTTTGCATAGTATCTATAAATTTCTCGACGAATTAAATCGCATGTGAAATTATCTACTTTAGAGAAACGTTTCCTTTTGTTTTCGCACTAGATCGGCCTCTTTGGTATTTCTTTCGTCACAATATTTCTTACTGTATTTCTGTGAATACCCAGAATTTATCATCAGGTTCATTGCATGACCCCTTACCAAGATTATTTGTCAGCACATATTTATGTGTGTTCAAAACAAGCGCTTGAATTTGCTTAGAAACATTCCCGTTATAACTTTGTTTTTTTTTTTAGGCTTTTCCAGTAATATAACTCGGCCCAGTTATTCACACTATTGTCATCACTTTGATTATTTTCGCTTGACTGAAAGTTATCTACTACTTCATTTGCATTTACCACTGCATTTCCCTCCCACGGTCTCCACATCGTGACACACAACAAATTTCTGCACGTAATGAAACAGATCAACTGGAAGTTGGAACTTTGGCAACTGAGAGTCCACGTGGAGTAGATATGCGGCTGTCACTTCGAAAAAATCAGGGTGGTTATTGGTCCTCAACGACATTGTTCCATTTCTGAAGTGTGGAGATAGATTTATGACGGTCATTAGTGGGCGAGAGACTTAGGTTCCTTTGACTCCAAACTGCACATGCGTTAACTAAACAGACTTTAATGTCACAAATTCTAGAGGTCCCAGCGTTGGCATTATAGCAACTGAAGGGGTAATGTAGCTGTTAAATTAAAGTTTGTTTCAGGGAGGCGACAAGGAGCTGACGGGTTCATAGGTATAATGCCTATAACGCAATACACCTTTCACCATAAAATACAGGACTCCTGCGTGAATATGAACAGAAATAGCAAAAAGTGATACAACACCAGGTTGAATCCCACTTGAAATCCCAGTCTCATACGCCAGGGGGCATCCTGTGCTCTAGACAATTTTGCCTGCCAGCTCAATACCTACTACTGCGAGCCAGTTCACTATCACCAGGAATGCTGGAGTGCTTTAAGCGGTACCGCTGCACGACTTCTCCTTCCAGCCGGTGTAGTGCTCTTGTGGCGAGGCCGACACACCCCATTGTGCCTTACAACTCAGGGGAAATCCGTAAATGGATTGAAAAAAGACGGATAAGAAGTTCCTGCCCACCTCGGTAGCATGGATGGTAGCATGTCTGCCTCACGTTCAAGAGGTCCCAAGTTCGATTCATGCTCAGGGTGAGTTACCTAGATAAGGTTTTTCCGGGGTTTCCCTTATCCTGAAAGACGAATGTCTGAGCTCTATGGGCCCCGGGCTCATTTGAGCATCATTTCGCCCATTCCTTCTATCATCTGATATGACTTAACGTTGGAGGATATAAAATTACGAGGAAAACAGATTAGAAGTTCCAAAGTGTTGTTCGAAATCAGATGCGCAAATGTTCAGTGTGTATGAACATTTGCGGCAACAGTTTCTCTTACAACATATACGCCGAGACACCCACCACCACTTTTACCCTGAAAGAGACCACCAGATGTGAGATGATAATCGAGAACAAATGGAGGGACAGATGTAATTAATCTACTCTGCATGCATCTGGCGAACCGGAAAACCCCTAAATGCCTGTGGGTCAGGTAGGCTGGCCACGGGAATCGAACCTCAACCTCCCGAATGTGCGCTACAGACGAAAGTGCGTAAGACAATTGAAATCAGTCATCATTAGTTGCTAAGATATCTGGCAATCGGTTGAGCCTACTGTATTCTCGTATCCCCATTATGAATATAAGGAAAAACGTAATAAGTAGTGCTGCGTGATTTAGTCGACTAACTGAAACAATTAATCGATTAATCTTTTATTTAAGATTAAAAAATTGTAATTGATTAATCGAGTCGATTAAAACTAATCGATTACAATACATATTTATCAAAACTTTTAGCCAAATTTGACCCTCTTTGTTTTGATGTATTACTTCCAACCTAAACAGCCTTTCCAACGCATGAAGCTCTCACTAGACAAGTAATGTTCTTTGAGGTTTGAGATAAATAGAACTCCTGATGGCTAAAAGAAATCACTCTGATCCTCGAGAGAGCCTAAATAACACTTCTGTTGTGAAATATTCTATGAGGTACAAAACTACATACGGATGCTGACAGAGGTTTCTTTCCTTACAGCTTGTCTGTGAGACATATCGTATACAACTGATTATTGCTTGCTAGCATAAACTGAACTGTACAACCTTGAACCGAACACTTCGCTTAAAGTCTGTCTAGTCAACGGTTGTGCAGTTCGGACTCAAAGGAACCTGACCCTCCCGCCCATTAATGACCTTCATATTTCTATCTCCACACTTCAGAAATGGAAAACTGTCGTTGAGGACCAATAGCAACCCTGATTTTCTTGAAATGACAGTCGCATGCTTACTCCACGTGGAGTCTCAGTTACCAAAGTTCCAACTTCCAGTTGATCTGTTTCATTTCGTGCAGAAACTAGTTCTGTGTCACGATGTGGAGACCGTGGGAGGGAAATGCAGTGGTAAATGCAAATGAAGCAGTAGATAACTTTCAGTCAAGTGAAAATAATGAAAGTGATGACAATAGTGTGAATAACTGGCCCGAGTTATATTACTGGAAAAGCCTCAAAAAACAAATTTATAACGGGAACAGTTTCTAAGCAAATTCAAGCGCTTGTTTTGAACACATATAAATATGTGCTGACAAATAATCTTGGTAAGGGGTCGTGCAATGAACCTGATGATAAATTCTGGGTATTCACAGAAATACAGTAAGAAATATTGTGACGAAAGGAATACCAAAGACGCCGATCAAGTGTGAAAACAAAAGGAAACGTTTCTCTAAAGTAGATAATTTCACATGCGATTTAATTCGCCGAGAAATTTATAGATTCCTTGCAAAAGGGAGAGCGCCCACCTTAGACGAATTGGTTGCACATTTGCAAGAAGTTTGTGATTTTCCTTATGGGCACTGCACTTTGCGCGGTCTCCTAAAGGAGCTGGGTTTCAAATACCGCACTTTGAATAAGTTAAGGGTTATTATGGAATCCAGTAGAATTGTAGCCATAGGATGTTTCGCAGTAATGGACAATAGATAATTTATTTAGACGAAACCTCGTACGATACCCATGACGTATCCGGAAAGGTGCATGTCTGCCTCACGTTCAAGAGGTCCCGAGTTCGAATCTCGGTCAGTGTGAGTTACCTGGATAAGGTTTTTTCCGTGGTTTTCCCTTATCCTGAAAGACGAAGGTCGGGTAACTCTAAGCTCCATGAACCCCGGACGCATTGAGCATCATTTGACCAATTTCATTGATCGTCCGATATGACTAAATGTTGGAGGACGTAAATTACAAAAAAAAAAAAAAAAAAAAAAAAAAAAACAGAAAGGTGGCAACCGCGCAGAATGGTCTGGGAGAAGGAGGGCCGGGGTTGTAAAATGATTATAAGTGTTCACCAAAGGCAGCGGCCGACCTGCACACGAGTTAACTAAACAGACTTTACGTAGTTATGGAAACAATAGCTGATCCCTCTTCTCAGGGCTGGCGGTGGTGTAACTGTGCCCTTAACTGGAGTAAGCCAGTAAAGTTTCTGAGTTCCTGACAGTGAGTGAAATTTTTGTGTTAAAAAGTTAAAATAAGGAAAAATGTTATAAAACACAACTGCATTTCAGTGTCACAAATCTTAGTAGATATTGATATAATACGTTACTAAATAATTACTTACAAAAATATTGTAAATATAATTCATTACATATATAGAGTATGTGCACTTGATGCGAACACAAATTTTGAATCTAAATATTAAAAGTTTCCTAAATAATGAATTGTACAGTGTCGCTTAATCGATAGATTAATCGATAGATTAATCGATTAATGTAAGACGGTTAATCGATTAAAATTTTGATTTATCTACAGCACTAGTAATAAGACAATTTCTACAAACATCTATTTCGGTTATAGTGAAATATGTGGAAAATAGGCATTTTTAAGAAGTAAGAGTAGTTGAAAATGTCATGTGAATACATACAGAAGGTTTTTAGCTCTAAATATCAGTACAATGAACTTAAACAGTACTAAGTTGCAAGGTTCTTAAAATTACAACCAAAGAAAGTGGCAACTTCCGCGAGCGACCACGCCCATCCTTGCAGTTGCTTATACTCCCAACTTTTATTAAAGTTTATGTTTGGTTGCAATACACAAAATTCTATCCAAGCAAGGAACTCGACGACAGCTTCTCGGCACTAACACGAAAGAAAAGTGTAATAACGCTTTATTCACCGTTAAACGTCCCAACCCACTCCACCAAATAAAGGAATGATTTATATCGAGGTTGAGTGCTTTTTTTCTTCCTAGAGGAAAAACGCCCACTAGGCGTGTTCCCTTCTTCATTGTAAAACAGCTGAAAAACGGTGCAAATTGTCCCCGAGTCATTTTTCTGTGTGTTAAAGCACTTGGGATTAAACTACTTGGAAATACACGGTAATTAACGTCCTATGGGAAATGTAGAAACGTTATCATATCGGATTTGCTCTGACAATGGTCAGGAAATGATGATGCTATGAGAATGGTAGTGGAAATTATTTATATACATTTTTGTAAGTTTTATTATTAAGTCATTTACCTTAATATACAGGATGTTTCAAAACGACATTGAATATCTTCTCCCAAATCATTAAATCTATCGGACTATTTGTTTTAATAATTTAAATTCAGGATTTATTCCATGATTAAATGATAAAAAATGATCTGCTACGGCCGATTATTCAGTTTATACTTAATATTACACAAATATTCATTCGTTCTGGTTTCCAAATATTTAAGTCATTCTAATTAATATTTATAATATTATGTTAATAATTATTAATTAATTAATAAATATTTATATTAAGTTAGTTTAAAAAAAAAAAAAAAACATCGCGTGATGAATTTTGAAACACCAGCAGATGATTCTCTTTTTAGATTTGTTTCGTTTTCAGATTTTGGTAATACTGAAAAAACATAACATGCTAACCGGAATCCTTGACAACGAAGTGTTGATGGACTGAAGATTGCGACAGCATTTCTATGTTGGACGCACGATTCTTTCTCTTCTCGTGTGAGGTTTTGTGGCTGTCTATTTCCTCTGGTCACCAATTGTATCAGCTTATTCTAAATAAGAGTCATGAGACATGTTTTTCAGGCGTGGTTCGGAATAAAGAAGTCAAATTTTGTAACTATTTAATTGTATTATTTAGATTACATTTTGCTTGAACTTCCTTTCCCAGTCACTTCCAACATATCGATAAAGTCTTACTTTGTTATATTTATACAGATACAAACTATTATTTAAATGTTCTTGATCTTGCACCACTATTCATCATACTCCATCATTACAACGAAAATCGCTCTCTACCAAGATTATTGATTTTTCGTACCTATCGTTACTTCTCTGTTAATTTTGTGATTGACCGATTTAATACCACGTCACAACATTACGTCATATTACGTCATACAATTATTACTTCGGCCAATCACACAATTACATACATTTTTACATATTTAAATGATTAAATATATTTGCATAATCATTTTTTATAAATTTATAAACTTTTCATACTTCAAACATAACCCAAAAATACTGTTATAAGATGCAAGCAATTTTTTTGTGAAATCGATTTCAATTAGAAAGAGGAATTTACATATTTTCTTAAGATAAGTGAAGTTTTGTTACAAATAGTTATATTTGTGTAATAGACTATACTGATATGAAAGCTTGAGTTGGCCATTTTATAATCCAGTTCCGAACTATGTTAATATAAATATTCAGACGTGCAGGTTTAATTTTGAGAGAGAAGATAGGTGCTGAATGCAGGGAAAAAGTTACCAAACTTGAAAAAAAGGAAATGACACATGTTTTATCAGGACAGAGAGTAATTTAAACGGTGAAGCGCTTTAAAAATGGCGTCCAAATGGGTTGCATCCGCCCTAGGGGATTAAAATTTCGCAGATATGTAGTTTGGCATATGGTACATTTTTGCTTCAAAAGCCAAAAAAAGTACATTTAGCAAAATGACAAATTACCAGGAATTCTGTTCTTAATTATAGTAGCTTTTTATTAAAATATAAATAAGTATTTTAAATAACTGAACAAGCTAGTAACACCAAAATAAATCCATATCATGTGAGGACCTTTTACCATCACAAATTTATCTGCAATCAATGATTTATTTATACCAGAAAATATTCATAGAAAAAAATTGTTGCAAAGGACACACTAAATCTCCCCTATAAGACTAAATGCGAGGATCTACTTCCCATTAGTCCTGGCCCCGTAGGACCTGAACCAGGGCCTCTCGGGTATATTTACCATAGGACAGCACCTATTTTATAAGCTGCCGCCCCCCCCCCCGCCTGCACACGGCAGACAGGACGGAAGTGGATACGCCACTTACGCGCCGGTCCTTGATGAACCAGCTACCAAATAGCCTTGGTAGGGCCGCCAGTGTCTAGCTCACCAGCTACTAGCTCTGCAGGCTAGTTCCCGGGACTTATGAGGCAACCCTCTACCCCCTCCGGGCGGCCGGTAGCCTGGCCGGAGGTACCCAATTGCCCGTGGGTGACGGGAACACACTGCCCCCTCGAGTCCAACCCAATCCGAATAGCTCCCAGAGGGAGGGGCCCGGCATGTTCTGCCCGAGGTTCCTCTAGTAACGTCAGAGGTACCACAAGTGCTAGGGGTCCGCAGCGCCCGCACTTTGGCAGCTGAAAGGGACGGACTATAAGACTAGCTAAACTTTACCATTCTACTCGAAAATACATTTTAGGTTATGTTTATCTCTTTGAATGCTGTAGAATTCACAGTAAAGAATGGCCAATCCAGTACTCTTTCTGAAAATATAGTTAAACTATGGGAGTTCTACTTAAAGTAACAAGATATACCTAAAATTAAAGAGGAAATGTATTTGATAAAATTGTGTAAAAACAAATTTTCACTTTTATTCTAATTTTCTCCATATAGTCCCTCTTTAAGAGAGTTTTTGTGAAGAGAGAAACTGAAAATCACTTCGTAGTTCGCACTAAAGGAAGGTTAACCACTGAGAATTACTAAAGAAAAATTGCTTTCATAGGAAGTACACGCTTTAAGATTTCTTGAATGATAATTTTTATTCAGTATTTGTCATTCCTTTAAATCAGATGCTTCTCTCATTGGGATTTCAAGGCCAGCATATGATATTCAGATCTTAAACAGTTGACTAACACTGCTTCATTTGTTTCTATAAGAAAGCAACGCAAGTCTTACTGCAAATAGCTCAAAAATGAAATAGAAACCCAAGCTTTGTTAGAAATATTTTGTGTACTGCTAAGGAATATAAGGCAAAGAAATTTTTGATTTTTGTTCCTTAGTGTGCAAGGAGTATGTTTCAAATACTTCACAAAAATTCAATTTTACGTAACGATGTTTTTCCGGTAAAATACTACGGCAAGATGTGTGAATGCTATTGTTTCTCATGTGATTTAACTTTTCAAATTTGCGCCTACACGTGGATAGGTTAAGAAAAAATAAATATAACTTAAACGTTGGTTTTAATAATATAACTAAATGTGCTATTTAGGCAACAGGTAAATTAAGTGAACGGCGTTAGTCGGATCTGACTCACAGTAAGATTGTGTTGAATGTCTTGGCTCTGTAGCAGCCTAGCTCACGCGCCTAAGATGAGTAAAATTTAAAAGGTACGGACAAACATGGGAACTGAAGAATGAGAGACACAAGGACGACCAGATTAGGGTGAAGGCGTGCGCAGGTATAAATGGAGCCCTAAAGTTTCCAGTTCGAACGTATTCGACGCTGCTTAAACCAATTTGAAAGCCTCTAACCATGAGGCAGTAGCATGAATAAGTTCATTTCGGAGCTCGGTCCTTACCCAGAATCTTGAATAACTTTTTTTTTTATATTTACGAAGGTAAAGATTAAGTCATATCGGATTATGAATGGATTGGATGAAATGATGCTCAAATGAGCTGGTAGTCCACAGAGCTTAGTTTCCTGAAATTTGTCTTTCTTGATAACAGAGAACCCCGGAAAAAACCTTACGGAGGTAATTCAGCCTGACCGAAACTGGATTTCGGGACATCTTGAACGCGAGGCAGACACGCTACCATCTAGTCTACTGAGGCGGGTTGAATAACATTAAAATTTCCACACATTCAACGCTCAGCCGCAACACACCGAACACCGTTGGCTGGTCTTCTCCTTCTTAACGGAAATGGTAGTTACAGGAACTTAAGATCGGAAAAGCTTTGATAGAAGAGGAACTAGCCTAATATTTGTCCACCTACACAGAAAAAGCACGAAAAACTGTGTCAAATTGGATGTGAGAGTCGCTAGGAATCATATTTCGGGTCCTTTCGAATGAGTCGAACGTGTTGCTGCAGAGTAATGCCACTTGTAGTTGACTGGTGTTCTGGTGTAGCTATTGTCGAAATAACATGTGATGCTGTCCGTTGTTTGTATTTACTGTGTGTAGTTATCATGGTGTACACTGCGTATGTATGTTGTGTTAAATTTTACACGAAATGGTACCACGTGAACTGTGAACTTGAATTGTTACAGAAATCCCAATGTGTTAGTATTCGTAACAAGTCCACAATATATAGGTTGTTAAAACAATCGACACTGATTAAATCCGTGTTGGTCAATGGATAACACAGGCGGCGCCAACAGTTCTATCCGAGGAAAAATCAGGGACAAAGGTAGCCCAAGTTTGCTCTAACTTAAATGACGATTTTTTGATAATAGAATAATTAACTTACTTCATTCTAGAGCTATATTTATGTGGTTATTTAACATAAGCGTTACTTGATACACCTGCACACACTCAGAACAAAACACAGCTGAATTGCGGAATCATAGCTCACAACTGTAAACGGCGCTGTCCACTGAACTCAACGTTCACTGTGAAAGGTCTAGTGAAACCTGTCTACTCAAGAGTGCAACTTAAGTAAACTGCATCCTCTCAGCTCATTCAACTGACTTGACTCTGCTGGGTGATAATCGACTACCATTTGGAAGGGCTATTGCTATGTAGAAACGGCCCGAGCGAAACTTCGAGAACGCAAAGACGGCATACAATGATTGTTCAGGCAAGAGGATGGGCCGTTAGCCGGCTGGGTCGGTATGTGCTAGTTCTTCAGCGGTAGGTCAGTGACTTCACGAGCAATGAAAGTATTGTTTCGTTCGTTGTCATCTACAAAAAGGGAACTGATATTGATTTACGGGAGAAACTTTTTTGTGCGACGCGACAGTAGTCCAAAGGTGCACGCATACACATGCGCAAGCAGACGACCAGCCGGTTCTAGCGTTGCAGCCAACATGAGAAAGATATGTAAAACTTGTAGCCAACCTTTGCAAAAATGCCCGACATAGGTGACTCACTGCGTGTGCAAAGGAACATGATTTGAGCAGGCTAAGTTAGCGCCCGGTCAAATTTGTTACTCATGCACTGCTTTGCGCTGGTTACCTACATCTCTTGTCTACGCACTGACACCATTACAGCCTGACTCTTCATTGTATACGTTGGTTACTGAGTGTTTAAGATGCCTCCGACAATCGTGAGTCTCGCCGTTTGTGAAGTACGGGCTGTTATACGATTTCTTAGTGCTAAAGGCGTAAAACCGATCGATATTCATCGTGAGATCTGTGAAGTTTACGGACAAAACTTTGAGTGATGGAATGGTAAGGAAATGGGTGAGAACATTTAAAGATGGCCGCACAAATGTGCATGATGAATAACGAAGTGGGCGTCCTTCGGTCGTTACTGAAGATTTGGTGCAGAAAGTGGACGAAAAGGTGAAAGAAAACAGACGTTTTACAATTTCATCATTGTGCGACTATTTTCCTCAATATTCTCGTAGTGTTTTGTATCGCATTGTGACCGAGAACTTGAAGTACCGGAAATTGTGTTCACGTTGGGTTCCAAAAGTGTTGACGGATATGCACAAAACCCAACGTTTAGGCAGTGCATTGACTTTCCTTGAGCAGTACCACAATGAAGGTGAAGATTTTTTAGACTAAATTGTTACAGGTGACGAAACATTGGTGGCCTACGTCACACCAGAATCGAAACAATAATCCATGGAATGGCGACGTTCATCATCACCCACAAAAGTGAAGTTTAAGCAAACAATTTCTGCGCAGAAAATCATGTGCACAGTTTTTGGAACAGAAAAGGAGTATTGCTGGTGGAGTTTCTGCCTCGTAATGAGACAATCAATGCAGCGTCTTATTGTGAGACATTGAACAATCTGCGCCGTGCAATCCAGAACAAAAGACGTGGCAAGTTGAGTAAGGGTATCGTTTTGCTGCACAATGCCCGTCCACATGTGGCTAATTGGACCAAAGATCTCATCAAATCTTTTCAATTGGAAACTCTAGATCATCCTCCATACAGCCCTGATCTGGGTCCCAGCGACTGCCATTTGTTCCTGCACTTGAAGAAACATCTGGGTGGCCAGCGTCTTCAAGACGATAACGAAGTCAAAACAGTTGTGATACAGTGGTTAACACGTCAGGCGGCAGAATTTTATGAGGAGGGTATTCAAAAACTGGTGCCAAGTTATGACAAGTGCCTCAATATTCACGGAAATTATGTAGACAAGTAGATGAAGGTACAGGCTTTCATGTAAAAATAAAATTATTGCGATATTTATGCACGTCTTTTTAAATTCCAAAACGGTACTGACTTAAACATGCCTCGTATATTGGATCCTTTGTTACTTAGTGTGAACTTTGGAGGAGAGGATGAAAGAAAGATCTGTGGTCCTTAACGCATACAAAATGACGTATATTTTGACGGCGTCTAGTTCTACCTTAGCTAATCTTGCAACTTGGGAATAGTGAGTATCGACAAAACAGCTCCCAAGAAGAAATAGGGTTTCAGCTATCTGCCAGGTGCCAGGGAAAGTACACCGTCCTGCCACGACACCCCAAGCGCCTACAAGCCTGAAACCGACGGAGTGAAACAAATGAAAATAGGGTGGTGGAATCAAGGTGTAAATAGAAAACTGTTGTATGCAGATGATCAAATAGTAATGGCCACAAATGAAGATGACCTGCAGAAAATGCTGTATAGTCTAGCTAAAATTGCTACAGAATATGGAATGAAAATATCAGCAAATAAACCCAAAACCATGGCATTTAAAGGAATTAATCCAGTAAGATGAAAAATAGTGTTAGATAAAATAATAACTGAGCAGAAATCACAGTTTAAGTATTTAGGATGTAATGTGTCGTACCAAGGAGAAGCTGATATAATAGAGAAAATAAATTTAACTATATAACAGACACAATAAAAATAACATTAATAAAAATAAAGCTGGCGACACTTATATTTTGGCATATATTTTGTAGGGAGCACACAATAAACTAATCCCTGTATAATTTTCAGCACTTGCTCTTTCCCCTTTCTTAAATATTGATATCACTTTAACTATATAACAGGCACAATAAAAAGAACATTAAAAAATAACGCAAGAAAGGAATCTATAATAAAACTGTACAAAACAATGGCAATACCAACTGTGAAATTCATAAGAGCAATAGCTGGATATACCAAAATTGATAAAAAAAAAAAAAAAAAAAAAAAAAAAAAAAAAAAAAAAACATAGTCAGGATATTAGGACAGAATTAAAAGTAGAAGAAATAAACAATACTATTTAAAGAAATAGAAATCAAATGAAAGAACATGTTCAGAGGATGAATAACAGAATACCAAAAATAGCCTTAAACTATAAACCTATAGGAATAAGAAACCAGGGAAGACCGAAGAAAAGATGGGCAGACCAATTTGGAGCCTTAACGGGTTAAACAATCTAAAGCCGTGGGGTAGAAGAAGAAGAAGAAGAAGAAGAAGAAGAAGAAGAAGAAGAAGAAGAAGAAGAAGTGATGGTGATGGACAGAAAGTTAATTGTTGGAGGGGGGGGAACTCCAGTTATAGCCTATCGACCTAAGAAGACCGCGAAAAAGTTCAGTGTTTGGAACGTTCTCGAATCCTTGTACTTGTGAATGCAAGTAGCATACATTATCGTGAAACCACCTCGCTTTAGTTTAGACCACTAAGTAATACATTCTCTCGGTAAGCTCGCACTACAATATAAACAAATACGACATCTCGTACTGGCTGCTGGAACTCCAGTGAACATCCATTAAGGAAAGTGATGTATTATCTCTCCCTAGTCTTTGTGCCTCGGGCTAAAAGCGAACAGAAATTACTTTCCATGGTTACCCTAGAGATCTCCTAGGTGACCTCCTCCATACCGCCGCTGTTTTATTTTCCTGCCCGGCATTGATTATTCGAAAACTCTTCCCCTCCCGTACAAACCCTTTCACCCCTCTCCATTAGCGTGTTCGTTAGGGGATGGATCATACCATACTCACCATACGCATGCAGAACGGAAGTCAAGAACCACAGCTTAAGTGTCACTAGAAAACACTTTCAGGGCCATTGGGCACAAGGGAGAGTCGAATGGATCCTTTATATGGGGCTTGAGTGAAGCTCGCCAAGCAAAATGGCCAGATAGTATCATAAATATTCTATTAACAAAAGCGTTCATGGCAGCACTACATGCTTCCCCAACGGGAAAGGCAACGGTACAAATAAGGACGTTGTCTACAGTATGTGTAGAAAATGACTGCTAGTGAACATGAGTAAAGAAGCATATATAACAGAAATTTGAAGGTATATATAACTAATAAAATGTGTAAAAATGTGATGAATCGATGTGAACACAGCTTATCAATTGGTAAAATTTGACATTCCATACAAATTTTTATAATACAATTTGTATTCAAGTAAATATAGCTTATAGGAAAAAATGTGTACCGGATAGCTTTATCAAGAAATGGCAAGAGATACTAAAGCATAATAAAGGGCAGCGCAGCACGGCACAGCACGGCACAGCACGGCACAGCACGGCACAGCACGGCACGGCACAGCACGGCACAACATAGCACGGCACAACATAGCATTGTACAGGGTAGGGCAGCACAGCAGAAGGCAACGCCGGATTTACAATTAAGCGTAGCACAGTAAACTCAGTACAAGGACAGCACTAGGGCAGTACGAAGAATACCCCGGTTAGTTCATGCTTATATCAATACACTTTTCTCTGCCTCTGTGGGTAGAATACACTATCTTATTGAAGCTGTCCAAAAATTAAACCAAAATCATTCTGAAGGTTAAGAATTTAAGTGCAATACCATATGATCTTAATTATACTATTTGTCTGCACAAAGGATAAATAGTGTAACAATCAACGTCAAATGATATAGTTTGATCCATATAAACCTGAACCATTTCAAGAGGTTATGACGTTTGAACCAATAATAGGACACACGTGCAACTTTGGGAGAATATAATACACAATTGGGAGATCACATTACACTATTTACATCTCAGAAAATGTTGGAATTGTCCTCCACCAGCATCTATGAATGTTTGCACTCGTCTCAGCATATTCTCTGAAGTTTTACGGAGAGTTTCCTCGCCAATGTTATTTATTTCGGTTTGAATGGATTGCTTGAGTACATAGTTGTCCGTGGTCTATTTTTGTACACTATTTTCAGATACCTCCCACAAGAAATCCGTGAGGTTGGGTCAGGGGATATGGGGGCCACAGACCTTGTGAGATTATTCGATTATCAAAGAAACTGGCTACAAGTTCCATGGTGTCATTAGATGTATGGCACGTTGCTCCATTTTGCTGGAAATAACCTTCTCTCAATTCAATGTCATCCAGCTACTCCAAAAATGTCTTGAAGATACCAATATAAACTTCAGTGTCTACAGTCATATCAAAGAAACTGGTTACAAATTCCATGGTGTCATTAGTTGTATGGCACGTTGCTCAATCTTGCTGGAAATAACCTTCTCTCAATTCGATGTCATACAGCTGCTCCAAAAATGTCTTGAAGATGTTCATATAAACTTCAGCGTCTACAGTCGTATTAAGGAAAATGGAACCAACAATACAAAGATGCTGGTAGAGGACACTTCCAACATTTTCTGAGATGTAAATAGTGTAATGTAATCTCCCGATTGTGTATTATATTCTCCCAAAGTTGCACGTGTGTTCTGTTATTGTTTCAAAAGGGATGGCTTATTGAAATGGATCACACCGTAGTTTTAATCAAGTATAAAATACACTAAAGTAGTTTTACTAATCCCAAAGGCCAACTTCAGCTCCATAATTAGCTTTAAAAAGCAACAAAACTACAGAGAGCTAAAATCTTGAAGTTGAAAGTATTTTTAATTGGAGTGAGAACATGTTTAAATTTAAATATTGGAAAACCCAATGATCAAGGCAGATACTCCATATGTTTCCTTTTAGTTACTCTTTAAAGGTATGAAAACAAATGCAGATATAAGGCTTTAAAAAGAGGGAAAAAGGCTGCAAAATAAGGCAGAAGAAAGGGAACAAGCATTTCGTCCATAAAAGAAGCAGATATTACCATCAATTTTTGTAGAGGCTTCTATTTTTTAAATTGATTGTCCTTTAACCGGTTAGGTCATTTCGGAGATACTGAATCAGCAGGGGTCTATAGAGCTTAAGCGTACCACACATTCATTCGTTGAGAATAAGTACATCCCTGAACAAAAGCCTTACTCTAATCGAGTTTCGAACTGGCACCTTCTCGGTGCATAGATTTGCTGCGCCCTTATCACAGAAAAGAGCTAGAACAATCTACGTAAAATATAAAATAAATTGTTTGTTATCGATTGTTTGTTTGTTACTAGGATAAATATCAACGGCGCAGTCATACCGGAATTTTGTCCCGAAGTTCTTTTACATAACTGTACATAAACATTTAATATACTGTGACTTTGTGGGTTCGCGAAATGAAAAGTCCAATTGCACCACTCAAATGTTCTTTATTTCCACCGAATTACAGTTGAGCACTTGCCGATTACACAGAATTACGTAATGCACACAATTACAATTCACCAGTTCGTCCATTGCAGTTCCACTGCACGCTCACAGTTACGCACACTCTTCCGATGCACGTACAGTCTTCTCGTCCGTTCACTAGCACGGCGCTGCTATGCTGCTCGTCAAGCACTGACTGAACTCACTCATTTCAGCCCTTTTTATAGGAATATCACTGTTTTCTAGAAGTCTCTCGTTTCAGTGGATCACCGCGAAGGTTCCAGACGGCAGGGGAGGGGGGAAGAGGCGGCCAGCGACAAGTGACACTTCCCTAATCATCCCCTCAGTGACTGAGATAGGTGAGTGGGTGTGGCTCGGATGCCTCTGGTCGCTTACTCAGCTGTCGTTGGTCATGCTTCCCGATAATTGGGTGACAATATGAACTTAGTAACGCAAGTATCATAAACATGTTTAATTGTTAGAACAGTTTTATTCTTTTTTTGAGAAAATTTGTACCACTAAAGGTGGTTTGTGGTGGAATAATTTTCTTGAAAATATACGAAACTAGAAAGAAACTATAAAGATATTTATTGGTGAAGGTACCTTAATGATAATCTCCATTAAAACTATTGATCAAAATATTAGTTGGTTAATACGATGGTACTGTAAGGCTGGCGAGTTTGTAATTGTAAAAGGTATGGAAAATGGAATTGCAATACAAGTCTGATGTCTGACGTTTACGTTGATGAAACACGACTTTTAGCTTCCCCTTGGGACAAATAAAAACATGGTTTCAATTTAAGGGCTCATTCCTGCATGTTTTGCCTCCGGAACTTCAGAGATAACCCTCGTATTAGAAGTCAATCCAGGAAATGAGAGCGAAGCCATTAATCAATCTGTAATTATCCCTTGGGATCCTAATGAAAATATAACGTGATTAAGACAGGTTTCCTTAGATAGTCTTTTTCAATTTCCTAATGGAGAAAACCTTCGCTTTATAAGATAGGATCACGCAATGCATTGTGTAACATTCGTTTCTACCCTTGGGAAACACCTGTTAGTCCTTGCTCGAGCTTTTGAGGGACAATAGCAGATCCCTATGGACTTGTATAGCCCTCCTGGACCTTTGGGATATTCGTGGGACGTCCATTATATTCAGATTTAATCATGACCAAAGTATGCCATTGCGTAATAAACTGAAACTGGATAACTCGAGGGAATAAATCATATTGCATATGCCTGGCGCCAAAAAGAGCTCACATTTTGAAAGCTTACTAATGTAAAAGCCGGAAAGCTGCAGGAGTAGATCAAATAACAAATGAAATGATAAAATATGGAGAAAAACTTTAATATTGGAATTAAAAAAAATGTAACAAAATATAATAGGCAACAGTAGGATCCCAGAAGATTGGAAATCGAGCATACTCTACCACTGTTTAGGAAAAGAGAAAACATAATCACACTTTTGAATTGTGCATTAAAAGTACTTGCCAAAACATTAACACTAAGTTAACTGATATAATAAAGATCATAGAAGAACAAGGATTTGGGAAAAACAGATCAACAATAGACGCAATTTATAAAACAACTAATTGAAAAATCATGGGAAATTAATAAACCAATGTTTTATAGATCTAACAAAAGCATTTCACAGGATAAAATTAACATACGTGTTACACATGTTACAAGAAACTTAAATATAAGATAAATTGATCACTCATCCGACAAGGCGATATATTAAGCCCATTTCTGTTCAACTTCGTCATGGACAAAATCATAGGATTGCCACAACATCTAGGATATAAAATGGACAAAACCAAATTCCATAGTATTGTTATGCAGATGATGCAGTGATCCTCTCAGAAACTGAAAATGGCCTACGGATGTTACTGCATAAATTCAATACAGTTGGGAAAAATGTATAACATGGAAAATGATACAGAAAACTGTGACTGCTTCGAAGGGGCCAAACAAATTAGAAGTGAAAGAGAATGTAATAGAGTAAGTCTCGGAATTCAATTATTCATGATCTCATAACAAATTAAAGAAATGTATATCATGAAGTAAAGAAACGAGCAGATAGGGCAGTAGAAATACCTGGGTATATAAAGGATATAATCAGGAGAAATAAGTGTTTAAATTTAGAAAGTATAATAAAGATTTATAAAACAGTTGTAAGACGGATTTTAGCAAAAACATGAGCAGATACCCGAATAACAAAAGAAAGTGTTGTGAAGTGAGAATATTAAGAAAAAATTATACAAAAACATTATTTGACAGAGTACACATAAAATAGCTAATTTGATAAAACAGCAACATTATAGATATTTCAAAATTTATCGAAAAATGTAGGAAAAAATGGAAAGGGCACAAAGATATGGGGGTCGGCTGATAGGTCCCGGGCTTCACAAAAGAAAAATCCCCGGCTATGGCATTGAATTTTTCAATCTGGCTCTACCCTTTCATAGTGCGTTCTACACACGGCTGGTGTGAAAGAAGAATTAATTTCCATTAATTGACCTAATAGTGGTCCGAAATATAAAGCCCGGGCCTTAAAGTACTTACAGCATAATAAGTTGTAATTAAGGTAGTTGTCTCATGTGTTTCAGAACTCCTAGTGGTTTACCGGGAGAAACACGAGTCAGTTGGAGAATTGAATGTCATATCGGCACGTTGGCCATAGTAGCTCAAATGGTTAGAGCGGTTGGACGGAAACCAGAAGATCCGTGGTTCAAATCCCGCCTATGGCATTGAATTTTTCAGTCTGGCTCTACTCTTTCATAGTGCGTCATACACACGACTAGTGTGAAAAAACAATTAATTTCTATTCATTGTACCTAATAGTAGTCCGGACTATAAAACCTGGGCATTAAAGTACTTACAGCATAGTAAGTCGCCATTAAGGTAGCTGTCTCATGTGTTTATGAGAACTCCTAGTGGTTTACCGGGAAAAATACCAGTCAGTTGGAGAATTTAATGTCATATCGGCACGTTGGCCATAGTAGCTGGACGGAAACCAGAAGATCCGTGGTTCAAATCCCGGCTATGGCATTGAATTTTTCAGTCTGGCTCTGCTCTTTCATAGTGCGTCCTACACACGGCTAGTGTGAAAGAACAATTAATTTTCATTAATTGTACCTAATAGTGGTCCGAACTATAAAGCCCGGGCCTTAAAGTACTTACAGCATAGTAAGTCGCCATTAAGGTAGTTGTCTCATGTGTTTATGAGAACTCCTAGTGGTTTACCGGGAAAAAAGAGTCAGTTGGAGAATTTAATGCCATTTCGGCACGTTGGCCATAGTAGCTCAAATGGTTAGAGCGGCTGAACGGAAACCAGAAGATCCGTGGTTCAAATCCCGTCTATGGCATTGAATTTTTCAGTCTGACTCTACCCTTTCATGGTACGTCCTACACACGGCCAGTGTGAAAGAACAATTAATTTCCTAAAGGCTAATATGTCTTATCGGTTTTCTTATTTAATTAAAATTATTTCTGTAGTGCAATTTATCATGGTCCGCTTCAATGACCTCCTCGTTGCTGTGATATCTTCGTCCTCAAAGAAAGTTTTTAACGTTCAGGAACAAGTGGTAGTGGGTGCTAGATCACTGGTTGCTAGATCTGGCGAATAGGATGATGATTAACCAATTCGGACCTTAATTCGCACTTTTGTGCCATTGCAATCTGTTAATCTTTTCCAAGTAATCGATAAAATAACTCCCTGTGTCTCGCAGTAAACACTCGCCATAATCTTGTTAGCTGACAAAATTAACTTTGCCTTTTTTGGAGTTAGTTCACCTGGCGTAATCCAGTGTTTTGTCTGTGATTTACTTTCTGGAGTGTAGTGAAGTACCCAAGTTTCATCCATGGTAATAAACCGTCTCAAAAATTCACTGGCTTTTTTAAAGAAGAGCTCCAAATTCTTAACAGAAATAGTTTTTCTTTGCAACTTTTGATCAGGTGTCAATAAAGGCAGCACCTATCTTGCATAAACCTTGTGAAAGCCCAAAAACATTACTAAAAATATTACCTGCACGTACTTTTGGTATGCTTACAGCCTCTGCTATCTCAAACGACTTTAATCTACGGTCTTCCAGTACCCTACGATGAATTATTTCAATGATCTCAGGAGCTGTGACTTCCACAGAGCGTCCAGAGCGAGGCTCATCACTAGAACTCGTACGTCCCATTTTAAACTCTACAACCAACCTTTTAATCATTGTATATGAAGGGGCAGAGTCTTTCAATGTATTGTTCATTTCTTCCTTGATTTCTTTAGGTGCTAATTATTTAGTCACTTCTCGTTTCTTTCCAAATTCTCCATTTTCGTGAAACCTCTACACTTGTCTTGGTTAATATGTCTTTCAAAAACTAAACAAGCTAGTGACCTGCAAGATAGTCTAAAGTTAAACTATATGATACTATCCGCCCAGTGGAGCCATCTCTGTGAGGCCCGAGACTTATCAGCCGACCCTCCTGGAATGGAAGATCAGTTGGCAAAGAGAGCGATAGAAGATATTCCATTGAACGGTGAAAGAAGCGGAGGAAGACCTCCGAAATGGTGGTTCTACTTAGGAATAAGCTTAATTTGGGGGGGGGGGGACAGGATTTTTTCTACTCTAGAAGAATTAGAAGACGCAGTGTACTATACAACCATGTGGAGCTCTTTGAAATACATAATTTTATAAGCTTCCTCTATTATTAGTTTGAATTTTTTAATAGTTTGCTATTTTTAAAATAGCTATTGTTTTCACTTGCAGCAAGATAAAACGAAAAGGATAAACTATAGGTCTAGTCTGTAATGCCCCCGATTTATGAATATTTCCATTTGGTGCTCAAAAAAGATAAACATAACTTTTGATGAATATTTGTGGCACTAATCAGCACTGCACTTCCCCCAAATGGCATGAGGTTTCAGATGACCATCCCCATGGTGATGCAAATCAGGTCTACCAACACCTGTTAGTTAGCGATGAATTTCAATGCGATCGCAACAAGTTTGTCATCTGATATTCGTGTAACATGCAAAATCCTACCCTCTGGGAAACCTTGGACATAATTACGATGGCATACATTGGTCTTGGGCCAAAACAAACCAAGTGCCAAATTATTTGTTGCAGTTCAAACTAATCTCAAATCATATTCTACCGATGTAAACTTTCATAGAAATTTTAAATTATATATTCTGCAGATGCAGTGGGAATAGAGGCTTAAGTGATAGTCAACTACTCTAAGATCTGGTTGCTATGCAATCTTTGTCATTCCTTTTTCTTTTTATGACAACAGAGAAAAATATATTAACAAGCGAATCACGATTTTAAGTTGGAAGTGTATAAGATATTTAACAATTGAAACCCACAATAAGAAAGGTTTTAAAATGTTAATATCATTACTTTTATTTTAAATTTTGTGTGGTATTTTATTGCCTCTTAAGTTTACCTCGACACTTTCAAATCCAGCAACTTAACTTTTTCAAAGAATTCTCTCCCACCCTTATACATCACTTTTCTGACAATAAAAATTAGGAAACTAAAATCAAATTAAAATAGCTGCAAATTGTTGGATACAAAAACATTAAAATAATTGTATCAAGAGATATCTTTGTAAATATTGCTATAAAGGCGAAAAATGTAAAGGATTAGCAGTAAGCTAAAAATACTATTATAAAGAAAACGAGACAAATGCAGAAAATGATCCTGTGAATTCATTTAAAAATGCCAGTGACAAAATAAATGTTAGATATTTTTGCCAAAGAATCAGAATTCTATTAATAGGCATCAGCTGATTAAAAATCAAAACAGCGAGGCAAGGGAAGGTGGGTGTTATGTGTGAGATAGAAAATATTAACAATTAATTGTCCTAAAATGTATAAACAAACTAAAAAGGACAACGTTTGAGAGTTAAATAAACTTCAACAAGTCGCTGAGTACTCAAGATAAATGATTCTTTTGAGCTCAAATGCCATCATTTGAAAATCAGCTAGCAGATATATTTGGAAAACAACTGCTAAAAGAAGAGTTAAAAAGATCAAAAAATAAACTGTAGCAATAAGTGATTTAATAAACATGTAAAATTATGATGCGTTTGTTTTATATTCCTTGATGTATTTACTGATGTTTCACTGTCATGATTTAGTTTTGTTTCAGCTGTCAATTCATTTTTCCTCGCCCATAGTAATATAATGGAACACACGTGACTGCCTCGGTATCGCAGATGGTAGCGACTCTGCCTCAGTTCAGGAGGTTCTAAGTCCGAATCTCGGCCACTGAGTTATTTCGGTGTTTTCCCTTATCTTGAAAGACGAATGGGAGGTAACTCTAAGCGCTATGGACCCTGGGCTTATTTGAGCATCATTTCACCGGAGCATTCATCGTCCGATATGACTTAACGTTGGAGGACGTAAATAAAAAAAATATCGGTTGGTTGGTACCAACACTCTCCATTGGCACACTTGGCCTTCGGGGTCACCTCACCCCACCGGACGCATTTCTCAGGTGGAGGCACCCACAGAGCGGTGACCATTACCTCCAATGATAGGGCAATAGTGAAGATGACGGTGAAGCGAGAGGACCTACAGCTTATACTGTGGACTCCGAACCACGTGGGCATAGGGGACACTTCACATGTGCGAGACAGAGGTGAAGGCGTGGATAGGGCGAACTTAAAATCGTCAACCCCAGAGCTGGCAGTCGAACTCGGGACCCTAAGCACGTGAGCCTTGAATGAAACCATGACTCTACCCTGGCGTACATAAAAAATATTGTGCGCCTATTCCGAATCATTTCTTGAAATGTCGAACATAGGGTCTCTGTAATTTCTTGCATAAAATATGCTATAAGTATCAACTAATTCACAGAATACGCTTTGTCGTATCAGAAACGCACTCGCTATCTTACTCGCTCATTAGCCATTGTAATTTTTGGGAGAGAGCGGGAAGAAAAGGCTAAAAAAAAGAGAGAAACAATTCTGTTATCTTTTGATAGCGCGTCTGGTGTTTACGCTGGATGAAAGCGCTTATCTCTTTTGCCGGCCAGTCATTCGATCGGTGGCTTCTACACAATACTGAAGCCCATGGCTGTCTCATATTTTAAAACAGTGTTATATATGTTTATATATAATAAATACATTAAAATATTGTTCCCCTAAGGAAGTGTGTTAAAGTAATGAGAACAGTTTTGTTTCATACTTAGTGGTTGCCAAGGTAACATTTATCAACTGTGTACATTTGGTAGTTACAAAAATATGCTTCGCGCTGCTATTATAAGTATTAAATATCAGTTATTTGGTAAATCTATTCACTTGTTTTGCCTCAGTTTTATGGGAAATACTCAAGAGCACAAGTGAATTCAGTTTATCAAGAATATTAGGAACATTTTCTAGAGAATATAGATTAGCAGATATAGTTAAGAGGAAAAGAATGGTACTGAAATTATCACAAGGGAACTATCACTACAGACCTGAAACTTTGATGGTATAATGCCTGCTGTGTATAAATCATGTACACCAAAAATCTGCTGTGGAGCAGAACAGCAATGGCTAAAACTGAAGCCTGGAAGGTACCGCGTGCGAACACCTGCAAGCAGCTGCTGGACAGCCCTCGTCAGCTCTGTGGCGGGTCTGGGGGACGGCGCCCCTTACATATGCCGTTAGGGGTAACCAATCCCTTCCGTACAGTGCACTCTTCTTCACTTCACGGCATGGGCAGAGTGCCCGTTCCGTCTCACAATAATTGCTCCTTCCATCTCTTTTTAGGTCTACCAACATCTCTCTTTCCTTGTGGCTGATATTGGAATGCAATCTTAGGCAGTCTTGTTTCGGACATTCTTTGTATATGCTGTATCCATTACTTTTGATAGTTTTCAATTTTGCTACTTATCGAGTCTACGTTGAGTTCCTTTCTTATGTCTTCAGTCCTTATTCTATCCAACCTTGTGTATCCCTTCGTTTTCCTTAAAAAGTTCATCTGTGCACTTTGAATTTGGCTTTTCATTTTCTTCGTGAGTACCCATGCCTCACTTCCATAAAGTAGTGCAGTGACTGCCATTGTTTTGTACAACTTTAATCTTGTATCTCTTGTTTTGTTTCTCAACGTTCTATGCACTGATACAGTTCTGTACAGTGCAGTGCTGTGTTATTTTGCCTATACGTTCCTGCGTAAGCTGGACTTATTTTAGGGTATTTCCAGCTATACTCCACACTTGATTTTTGGTACACAGGCCCCAAATAGAGTAGAGATGATAACATCAAAGTCTCAAGCGAATATAGGTATGACAATAGTGATAGTTCATTTGTAAGCTTAGGAGAAATAGAATAGGTGTCATGACCAGGAATAAATATTGCAAATCAAGCGTAGGTTTCACTCTTTATTATTTCCGTTATCTCCATTTAAAGTGCTCAGTTCACATTGACAGTTTCACTGTCAAAATATTTCCTCTAAGAAATATTTATTGGTAAAATATTTATTGACCAAAAGTTTTCTTTGGCTAGATAAGTATTGATATCGTTACTTGAGGTTTTTGTTTTTACAGCAAGTTGGAATCCGACAACTGCTATGGTACATGGGGCTGAAACTTGAGGTAGCGATACAAGGAAATACAAACATCCTTCATACGAGGATCTCCAATGATGGGATGCGGAAATTCCCTTGAAACTCCGGCCTCTATTCTGTAAAGCTTGTTATTTGTGAAATGGCTTTGTGCCAGCACCTATCCATCAGAGCGTGTCTTATCGACTCAGAGGGCGGCGAGGGGATTCCCCATAGAGGCTGTACTTTCTTCTCGAGTTTTTATTTTAACGACGTGGGGCCCTTCATGGAAATCCAGAGCATCCCTGCCTAGCAAAACCTCAGGGACCAACCGCTGTTTTGTCTAACTCTTTTGTAAGTTTCTCGTCTATATTCGGGATTATAACCTGCGATTCCGAAATATTGCCACTGGAGCAAGAAAAAAAATGGGATTGTAGGCGAGAGAGGAATGTTGAAATATTCATAAAGTTTCTTCGAAAAATTACTTGGATAAATACATCGGTACATAGCTAATGGTCGAAAAAGGAATGACAAATTGTTATATAAAACAACTTCCTTAGTCTAAAACCCTGTTGTGTTATTCATATGCCCATTTCTAGCCACTGTTGTTTGCTATTGTAGCTTTTAATTTTTTTTTTCCGGTGGTGGGGTGGTGATTTTTCTCCGACCAAGATAATTCCCCATCTTCCCCAGAGTCTGGAAGTATGACTGAGTGGGAATGTGTGCGTGATCTAATGATTAAAACCCAAAGAATGCGATGTGTATTCTTTGGGTACACCTTCGATATGTTCCAAAGGAGAACGGCCTCTGATATGACCATAAAGTGAAAGGTGAGGTATAAATGGTACAAAAATCTACTTTTACAATATCTTATTTTTCTATTTTCTTCATATGAATGAAAATAAATTTCTAATTACAAGCGGTAAAACAAACCTTGAATTATTTTTCAGAGAAATAAAAGAAAAATGATTTATATGTAACAAAATGGTCAAAATGTGAAGGAAAGGTATAATTTGATTTTCCATCCCCCAAAATGGTTTAAAGAATACAAATTTAAAGCCTGAAAAGCGCAAAGTAATTCAGTGCCAAAAATCTGAATGATATCAATCTTTTATAATGCATAATATTAGTATTTCAGTTAAATTTAATTGTTTTTTTGTATTAGGGAAAGAAATGTTTGCATTTTTCGTTCTACAATGTGCCTACATCACGTTTAAGAGTACTCGAGTTAGAATCTCGGTCAGGGTGAGTAACCTGGATAATGTTTTCCGAGGTTTTCCCTTATCCTGAAAGATGAAAATGGGGTATCTCTAAGTTCCATGGACCCTGGGCTAATATGAGCATCATTTCACCCATTTCATTCATCGTCCGATATGGTTTAACGTTGTAGGACGTAAATTATTTAAAAAAACCTCTGTAGAATAAAATAATATCAGATTAAATGTGATTATACCTGCATAAAATTTACGTTAATCTCGTTGTGTGCTAATTAATACACTTTACTACACTTTTGAAACAAATACATCAGTACTAAGATTGACATTTCACTTAAACGTTATTACATTTTCTCCAGTTACTTTTGAGCATTTTAAAATTATCAATTCCAAAGTTCAAGTGAGTGATTTGGTCAAATAATTGAATTTTTTTAACGTATTTGCATCTACATTTTGTAACGATATTTCCGCCTGCCTGTTATTATAGTATAAAATAAATAATTATATCTTATTAATTCAATAATTATTAACAATTATGTAAACCATTACGTAAATAGCAATATCTGATTTTTTAAATATTTATATGAACGTATCAGGTATATAAATTATGTATAAAATGTTGTGAACCTCGAAAATTATAACCAATAAAATACATAGGTTTTAGTTTCTCCGGGATATCCGCCAGGTTTCAGCGCAGGTAACGACACAGCTTCCGTTAGTTGCCAACCCCTTAGCGTTGGTTATAAGGCTTATTGGCCTTCCCTTTTGTTTATCCAAAGCTTGGAATTTACCATTTCTGTGAGCTTACAAAAGGGCAGTGTTGAAGAGGAATAGGGACAGTCTGGCGAGGTGTGCAGTAGGAGGAAGTGTTACCCGTAGCAGCAGCATCATCAAGTGACATTAAGTAGTTTGCATCCTGTGAAGCTTGAGGTTCATCCGCCGATATCCAAAATATTGTCAAATTAAGGTAAATATTTTAAAGCTTTGAGCATATTTAATTAAGAGTACATTCCGCGAGTGCTGCCTAAATTATTAAAAACCGGCAGATATCCAAGTATCATGATGCCGATATAAAACTATTACAATAATTTCTGTTCAATAACCTGAGAAAAACCCCAATTCCCAGTCCAACCACATCACCTACTACATAAATAAGTAGTGATGCATATACTCGTCAAGGCTGACGCTGAGAAAATAGCACTTCCTTAGCCACAACATCGACGAGTACAACGGAGTCAACAGATCGTCGCTTCGAAGCCCCACGGAGTGTGCGACCTTCGAGATAACGCGAAAATTTGCATTACATTTTTATTAAGTGATTATGAATGCCACCAAACATAAAATCAGTGTATTAGTATTGATTCGTAAGGAATTTGAGCATGATCGTGTATGAAATTATCCATGTTCGTAAATACAATATTATACTTTTCATAGTTCCACCATCTTGAAAAGAACAGTATTATCTATAAATGATTCAAATATCGAACTTATACTAATCGATCATACACAAGTATGTTTGATTTAACCTAAGCAGTACTACACTTTATTTTAACTACATAGAAAGCCGTTTTCTATTTAGGTTAATGAGTTAATACCCAGTCTAAGCCGTGCAATAATTCTTAGAACATTTTGCCAGACTTGGCTTTGGTTATGAAATAGGGTGGCTTAAAAGTTTTCTAGCTACCTCACTGATGGATGTTACAATTTTTAATTGAAATGTGCACTTGAACTACAGTAAATCTGTGGCTGGATTTGTGTTATTTTACGAGTGAAAAGATTTTAATCACTCACTACGCCTGTAATGAAAAGTTAACGAGTGTGCAAAGCCGTTTTATTTTAAATTTTTTACAATATTTTATTAACGAACCATAATAAAAGTTCATAATACAGTTTTGCGAAATATAAATGAAAATATTTGCGAGGTATAAATGTGTAAAAACAATTTTATAGCACATATAGCCTGTATTAAAGAAGAAGTTCCTGTCTACTGAATTTGAAAGAAAAAAGAATTAAAAACAGGTGCTTATCATATTTTAAAGTACTTATTTTGTTACATTTTAATTAAGCTATTTAATGATGGAAGTATGAAGACAAATGAGACAACGAGAGATTCATTTATATCTAGATTGAAGAACAAACTGGAAGAGGAGGAGGGATCTTAAAATCCTGAAAGTAGAAATACAGAATCCGTTATCACTGAAAAGTTATCAATCACAAGCAAATGGATGGAAGGACCATCAAAATTATGAGGATGAGTGAAGGTACGTTTTCAAAAAAGAATTGATTCTTCTTTATTGAACAGCGTTCGTATAAGACAGATCCATCACCTTCAGCTCAGTGGAACATAGGTTATAGAACATAAATATAAATCAGTCTAACATAGATCCAATTACAGATATATAGAATATAGAGGATTCATTACATTTCTAGCCACCACAATAGTTGAAGTATAGAGCATTTATTTATCAAGTATTGAGTATGAGGTATTTATTTATTTAATCTGAGCAAGGAATGTGGAAGACGAACCCATGCTTTCCACTCCCTTTCTTAGTGCTAAACCGATTATCTGGAAACTCTTCACGTGTAGACTGTAAAATACTATGTTAGTGCTTTTTTTTTTAAAAAAATACTACAAAGTGAAAACGTATGTTGTATAAAATAGGACTATATAGTTATTTTAAATTTAGTTTACAGATCATGTAATAAGAACAGTACTAGGGAAAACAAAACTAGATAACGCAGGAAATGAAATAATAAGGCAAGAAATGGTGGAGCAAAATTAAAAAAAAAATGAGAAGACCGGAGTGGAATCTACATGTAGAACGAGAGGGAAGATATGGACTAATGAGCAGCAAGAGATCTAATACCACAAGGAAAAAGTGAAAGAAGTCGTCCAAAGAAAATGTGGAAAAAAGGAATGTTTGTCATCCCTTTCAGCGCACTTAACCAAAAGAAGTATCAAGAGATTAGTTTCTTAGCATGAAACTTTGTGTCGTATTAGCCATTGCATGTGATTAAAACACAGAAAAAGTGCAGAAAAAACGATACGAGGGCTGCCCAATGAAGAACCACCTCATTTTTTTGACGTACCTTTACTAATCCGCATAATTTTGATGATCCTTATCAAAATAGTCTCCCCTGAATGCGATACACTTGTCCCAGCGTTTCTGCCAGTCTTCAAAGACATTCTGGAAACCATTTTTGAGAGATCCTTCAAAATCGCCTCCGCAGCCTTCAGCATTGCTTCTGACGATGGATAATGCCTCCCACGAAGTCGTTTCTTCGAGTTAGGGAATAGAGAAAAGTCACATGGGGCTAAATCCGGAATATAGGGAGGGTGAGGGATGCACTTCACGTTGATTTTGGCAAGATATTCAGCAAGAACATTGGCAATATGCGGCCGCGCATTATCGTGGTGCAGCATCCAGCCTGCTTCATGGAAATGTGGTCTTTTGCGCCTGATATGGACTAGCAATGTTTTCAGGACATCCCTGTAGTATTGTCCAGTTACTGATGTGTGTACAGCTACAACATGCTGATAAACCATTCCATGAATATCAAAGAAAGAGATGACCACAACTTTCCCAGCAGAAGCAACCGCTGGGAATGATGGAGATTTCCACACTGAGCTTTGCTGTTTGCTCTCAGAATTAAAATGATGTAGCCAGGTTTCATCATCAGTGATTTCGTTTGAAAGAAACCCCGGATCTTCCTCTAACATCAACTTTAACTTCATGCAGACCTACATGCGAATGTCCTTTTGTTCGGGAATCAACAGTCTTGGAACCCATCGCGCACAAACACGTCTCATGTGTAATGTTTCTGTCGCCAACGTGTGGGTGGTACCCAATGAAATGTTCAGTATTTCAGAAAGTGATCTTAAGGTAATTCGTCGATCCTCTCTCACAATGGCAGCAGCAGTGTTGATGTTTTGTTCCGTAAGAGCAGTAACTGGTGCACCGGGTCCACCTTCCTTTGAAATTGATTGTCTCCCCTCTTTAAACATTTTAAACAACCTTCGAGCTGTGCTGTAGGGAAGAACAGACTCTCTATAGGCCTCTGTAACATTGTATAGGCCTCAACTGAAGATTTGTTGAGACGAAAGCAGAATTTCAAAGCCTCATATTGTTCGACGCGCGTTACCTCCATTGCAGCGGTAGGCGATACTGAAAATGTCTGAACTTGACTGGTTCTCACAGGAGGGAACCAGGAGTACCAACAATAAAACTACGGCGTGTTTTTCACATTAAGCTAACAGAATATAATAAGTTTGAATTTTAGTGAGAAATTATGACCGTAAGAAAATTATGATCATTCTTTATTGAACAGCTTTCGTATTTAATGTGTGAAAGTAATAAAAGGTCCCTTAAATTTATGAGTACTTCCAGTCATAGCTGGTATTTAAACTTGGCCAGTATAAAGTTAGTATTACAAAATATTGTCACCGATCGCATTGTTGTGGAGTTGCGACAAGCCAGTGCCGGGCGCCTGTCGGGGGAGAAAGAGACAGATGTCTAGATATTTCCGTCTTTCTCTTGCCGCAGCGATTTTTCTTGGAAACTCTGCTGCATTAGAGAACAATGAGTGGGAGGTATAAATAAGTGGTAAAGTGTGAAAAGTCAGTTGAATTCCAGTTGTGCAGTTGTTAGTTGTGTGATGCACTGCAGTGGACTCTCATTTGTTTGTGTGGCAGGCGAACGAGACGACATCGAAGACTGCTATTTGTCAAGGTTACGTCATTTTTCCGCTGCCAGCGTTTTACAAAGGTCTTTATACTGCAATAAGGATTTAAATTTCTTCAAACAAGACTTTTTATTCTACTCACCCTCGAAGTCACAATATTATTCGATAAAGCTTTTTATTTCGTCATTAAGTTACCCTTAAAATGTATCCTCTTTCTATTCAAAGGAGCTTTAGGAGATATCTACTACATTGGAGATACATTTACACTACTACTCGGGTATAAAAATTCTCCATTGCTTTAAAAGGCATTAGCTGAAATATCAGAAAACCTTTTAAACGCCTTCAACCCCCAACGTAATGCAGTTACATTCAATTCTCTTCTAAACTGTTAAAGCTGAACTGAATATTTTATTTCTCTGCCTCCGATAGTGACGTTCCCATTCCAAATAAATAAATCAACATTTTAAGGACTAAGTGCATTTCGTAATGGTAGGACATACATGCATTTGTCTTGTACTGTGTTATATAAACAATGAGGCAGAGCTGTTGTGGTCCAGTGATTCTTTTTTTTTTTTTTCTCTCTCTGCGCTTTTATTTTCTGGTAGTGTTGTTTTCTGCAGCAATTGGCGAGTTTTTTTAAATTCACTTTAGCTGCCTGCGCACTATGAACTGCGAACGTACATAAAGCAGCCCACGCATGCGCTTTATCCGTCTCATAAACTAATATGGGTTAGCAACCGTTTACATTTTACAAACAGAAGCACATACGAAACTGTAATAATCGATCAGACCTACTGCCGAGGTCACGGCTGCCCATTTGTGTCGGCTTGTTTCAGGTTGTTAGGGAAATAAACACTTATTTAAAAATAAATCATTTTATAGCTACATTTCAGAAGCAATAGAGAGGGAATAGTTATTTTCCCAAAGATAATACATAGAAGCGAACTATCAGTATGTTATCTGTATTCTCTTGAGAGTTTATTGTCATCTCTGCTCTATGTGGAGCCTGTGTACGAAAAATCGGATGCGGAGTACCGCTGGAAGTACGTGAACATGAGTCAAGAATATTGTGACGTTGTGGGTTCGTATAATTAAGTCCAATTTGCCGAAATTCTAAATGTTCTTTATTTCCGTAGCAGCAGAATTACATTACATATCACAACAGTCTTCCAAGGTCGGTGACAGTAACAAACAGCTCTCGTTACAACACTTCACAGCTGTTTACTGCTGGCCTCACTGTTTTACAACTGGCCGCTGGCGTGTCACAATTTCTTATATATCTCATTCATAAATTCGAGAGGCTTCTCGTACTAATAAGAAAACAACTTTTCTCTGTCAAGATATCACTAGAACATTCCAAACGTGAAATCCTATCTGTGCCAGCAAGTCCTTTACCTCAACTATCTTTATTTGCCGGCTCTTTGTGTACACTAGCTTGCTTATGCAAGCTGTTTATTACCGTGAAACACCATCCGCCGCCTGTTATATATTTGCGCCGAAACTTTCATGCCTGTTGCCGCGACAATACGTAGAAAAATATACGCATAACTGCACAGCATTGCACGGGAGGGATAGTGGCTTACACATGGTATACAAAGGAGCACGGTCCCCCACACCAGACATAGGGCTGACGAGGGATGCCCAGTAGCTACTTGCAAATGGTCGCACTCCAGGCTTCTGTTTTGGGCGTTACGGTTCTGCTCCACAGCAGAGTTTTCGTGCACATGGTTTATATATAGTTAAGCACAGAGGTTCTACTCTCAGTCCTGGAACCGCAGGACTAAGGCCCCGGGCCTCCTTCTACCCGGGAGCGATGGATACTCAGGGGCTCTTTCCATAGGGCAATACCTGATTTCTTAAAAAAGCCCCCCCCCCCCTCGCTGAGCACAACATTGAGACGGGATGGAAGTGGATACGCCACTTACGCGCGTCAACCCAGCAGGGAAGACTACCGAAAACCTCGGTGGGGCCGCCTGGTGATCTAGCACACCTTCTACTAGCTCTGCAGACTAGTACCCGTGACTTATTAGGCAACCCTCTACCCCCTCCGGGTGGCAGTAGCCTGGTGATCTAGCACACCAGCTACTAGCTCTGCAGACTAGTACCCGGGACTAATTAGGCAACCCTCTACCCCCACCGGGTGGCAGTAGCCTGGTGATCTAGCACACCTTCTACTAGATCTGCAGACTAGTACCCGGGACTAATTAGGCAACCCTCTACCCCCTCCGGGTGGCAGTAGCCTGGTGATCTAGCACACCTTCTACTAGATCTGCAGACTAGTACCCGGGACTAATTAGGCAACCCTCTAGCCCCTCCGAGCGACATTAGCCTGGTGATCTAGCACACCTTCTACTGGTTCTGCAGACTAGTACCCGGGACTTATTAGGCAACCCTCTACCCCCTCCGGGCGGCAGTAGCCTGGTGATCTAGCACACCTTCTACTAGCTCTGCAGGCTAATACCTGGGACTTATGAGGCAACCCTCTTCCCCCTCCGGGTGGCCGTAGGCTGGTGATCTAGCACACCTACTAGCTCAGCAGGCTAGTACCCGGGACTTATTAGACAATCCTCTACCACCTCCGGGCGGCCGTAGCCTGGCCGGAGGTACCCAATTCCCCGTGGGTATCGGAAACACACTGCCCCCTCGATTCCAACCCAATCCGAACAACTCCCCTACGGGAGGGGCACGGCAGTTCAGCCCGAGGTTCCTCTAGTAACGTCAGAGGTACCACGAGTACTAGGAGTCCGCAGCGCCCGCACCACGGCAGCTCAAGAGGACGGATCCCCTCCCCTACGTGAATGGTTTATATATAGCAGGGTTATACCATCAAATTGAGGTGTGAGGACAGTGATAGTTCCCTTAATAGCAAAATGTCTTGGGTGTATCAATTAAGCATCCCTAGTCACCAATATTCGCATAATGCAGTAAAAGGTCCGTGGCGGATTTCGAAAAGAGCAGGCGTATTTTAATAACGAATCTGTACTTCCACCAACGTGTATGGATTTTGCATTCATATTTGTTGTACGCATCAAAGGCTTTAGTTTTGCCTAACACCTTTGCAGGCAGCTAACTAGTCGGTGGTATATTTGATGTGGAAATAGCTTTATATTGCCCCCTGTATCGCCATTTTATATATGGTAGACTTGGTTTAATGAATGTGTATCTGAAATGACGTCCCTGTTTATCAACCGAAGTGCCAATTTCCAGGAGGCAGGAGTTACCTAGTCTCCATATGATTGGGTTTCTGGTTCAGTAGTTGCTGGATCTGCGACTCTCAGATGATTTTAACTTTATATATTTACTTTCCAATTTTATATAATTGGATACCGAGATTTTATTGGAAATACGCATTTTGAGTGATACTGAATCAGAAAGTGTCTTTCAAAGGTGCGACAGAAAATTTCGGGATACCTTGCCTGCCCAAGCTCTAGGGAATATGTTTCGGATTATTCTGTTTCCTTAAAAAATACCTTGCCGAAACAGATAAAGATAGATATCTCCGCGCTGTATCTTCCAGTTAAAGAACTTGGCAAAATATATAAAGATAGATAACTGGAAGATTCAGCGCGGAGATAAACTACTTGCCAAAACAGATAAAGATAGATAACTAGAGAGATACAGCGTGGAGATAAAAAGGTTGCCGAGATAGATAAAGATAGATAACTAGAGAGATACAGCGTGGAGATAAAAGGGTTGCTGAAACAGATAAAGATAGATAACTAGAGAGATAGGGCGCGGAGATAAAAAGGTTGCCGAAACAGATAAAGATAGATAACTAGAGAGATAGGGCGCGGAGATAAAAAGGTTGCCGATACAGATAAAGATAGGTAACTGGAAGATACAGCACGGAGATAAAAATCTTGCAAAAACAGATATCTGGAAGATACAGCTTGGAGAAAAGGAGCTTGCCAAAACACATAAAGGTAGATAACTGGAAGATAGAGCGCGGAGATAAAGAATCTTGCCGAAACAGATAAAGGTAGATATCTGGAAGATACAGCGCGGAGATAAGCTTGCCAAAACAGATAAAGATAGATAACTGGAAGGTGCGACACGGAGATAAAAAGCTTGCCGAAACAGATAAAGATAGATAACTGGAAGGTTCAACGCGGAGATAAGCTTGCCGAAATAGATAGATAGATATCTGGAAGATACAGCGCAGAGATAAAAAGCTTGCCGAAGCAGATAGATAGATATCTGGAAGATACAGCGCGGAGATAAAAAGATTGCCGAAACAGATAAATAACTGGAAGTTAATAGTGTCGTCTTTTTACTGAAAGTACCTAATTTCTCAAACAGTGAGCGAGTATATCGAGTCAGAGTGGTAATCGTGTGCCTGCAGCTGTGTTTTGAAAGTGAACTCTTTTGTTTGTGCAGAAGTGACAAAGATTGTATTTGTATATTTTACGTAATTCTGCTACTGCAAGGGTTGACCAAAGTGTTTCTACGGAAATAAATAGCATTTTGAACTTCTGAAAATTGGACTTTTAATTTTTCGAATCCACAGTAACAATATAAACAATTTAACATTTGTAACTTTTTTCTCTTCATTTTGTCCTCAACAATACTACAAAATCTATAAAGAATATTCGTTTTGGGGCCAAACATAAATAGGTTCGGAACTTTTAGATTTTAACATTATGATAGGTATATGTCAGTTTCGAAGGATGAACTCGTGGAAGACGTTTTGTAATTATAATTTTTTCACCCTAATAAACACAGTATAAGAAGCTATCAATTTGTTTTCTGTAAAATATGCAGGAAAATGGCAGATGTCATTTTAAAAACATTAAAATATAAATACTCTTAACTAGAATGATAATTCATATCTAAATGAAATAATAAAGACAGCTTAATTATACTGCAGGAAAACAAGCGTGCAATTTTCTGGCAACTCTCTATTTTGGATTCCCTAAAGCCCATACAAAGAATGAACAGCAATGACCGCCTCAAGAATTGCTGTGAAGTGTTTAAATAAAGTTTGTTTTAAATCAAAAGCAAAGCAAACAACCATCCACTCAATTTCTGAAGGCCTTGAAGTCAAACCCGTTGTTTATTTTAGCGAAGCGTATTGCTTGCAGCGTTTTAGGAGTGCACTCAGTGGCTTTGAAAACGTGTCCCATCGTAACGCCGTTCATTTTTCTTGCTTCAGGCAAACTTCTCGTGGAGGGCTAAGCTCCCTGATGCAACTGCCCGGCTTCATAACGTACTTGATTATACGCTTCCGTGAACTGGCATAAATAAAGTGCAGTAATCTTAAAACAAACGCACGTGCCTGTAGAGTGGATGTGTCAACCACTCGTGATGACAGCTGCGCATAGACCCTTTTCAAAATTCGAGTGCTGCGGATCATTTTATACGTCAATGCCATATCTACCCTTGCAGGCAGGGGGATATGACAATAAGAAATCAGTAGAGGTTTCTAGCCGGATTTGGAATTGAACGTGACGGGAGTCAGAGTCATCTTCTTCAGGGCTTTTCATAAATCCGCGATGCTCAACTTTCTGACAGAGGTGATTCTGTACTTTGGAACTGAATATATAGAAAGTAGAGCAAACATAGAAAGCAGAATACGAATGAAGATAGATTGAATGTGAACTAATGGAAAAGGAATGGACGGTGGATCAGTGTTTTTAAGTTATATTTACTTGTCATAGGTTAGCTATAAGTATATCTTAAGAGTGAGAGGTACATAGCTATGCATTTATGGCTAACACTATCCGATAGGCGGAGATAAACAGGAGGTTCCAGGCCACACCCAGATAAGCCAGAGATGTATGTATTTATTCACTGCAATTGGGTACTACCCGGTGGCAGAGTTAAGAATACAGATCAAATTACAATACTAGATTTACAACAATAAACAATACAAACATGATATTATTTTAACTTTAGTCACTTAAAACATATCTAATTACTTCTCTATTTACATATTATATACCATTATAATTTTAAAGTTAAACTATAAATCATCTAGATTTTTTCTAAATTTCTTCATCGACAGGGGACAGCCCTGAAAGACTGCCACAGGCAATTCATTCCATTCTTCAATGGTTCTATTAACAAAAGAAAATTTTCCTACGTTGGTTCTGTATCTTCTACCCTTAATTTTATACCTATGATCGTTTCGTCCATAATAATCCGGATTATCTAACCTTACACTAACGTCCACCCATGCCTTTACACCAGCATTAGCTTTGAATAATGCTACCAACCTATGTTTTTACGCCTAATTCTTAATTCCTCCCATTTAGTCTCATTTCCTTTTATAGGCCCAAAATACTTGCCTCTTTTTATGAATTTTATTGCCCTTTCTGTATTTTTTCTAACGGATCGATTTCGTTAGCTCTATACGGGTCCCAGCATGCTACTCCATATTCCATAACTGGCCGCACTAAGACCTCGTAGGTAATTTCCCTGGAGCTAGCACTCCCCTTTTTCAATATTCTCATTACGAAATGTAATGCCTTCCACGCTTTCCTAGATGTGGAATTTACTTGTTCGTCCCATCCAGCATTACTTGCCAGGTACACTCCCAAGTATTTGCAGCTGTCCACCTGTGGAATTTGCACCCCTCCCATGTCATAGTTAATAATAATTTTGCCCTTAGTTCTACTAAAAACAATGGACTTACTTTTCTTGGCATTAATTGACATTTTATTAGCCGCAGCCCAATTACAGGTTTCATTTAAATCATCCTGAAGCCCGGTTTCACGCACTGTATTCCGAATTTTATTATAAATGATACAATCATCTGCAAACAACCTTATCTGGCAGTTAAGATTAACAGCAATGTCATTAACAAAAACGAGAAACAGTAAAGGTCCTAGTACTGAGCCTTGCGGCACACCCGAACTTACGGTTCCACTATCGGACAGCTCTTTACCTACTTTAACTTTTTGCGTTCTCCCTTTCAAAAAATGTTTAACCCATAATACTACGCGTTTGTCAATTCCTGTATTAGCTAGCGTACAAATAAGTAAACTATGTGACACTACATCAAAAGCTTTAGAAAAGTCAATTTCCACTGCATCAGTTCTTCCCCCTGCATCTACCTCATCTGCCAAATCTTGAAATAATGAAGTAATTTGACTTTCGCACGAATACCCAGGTCTAAATCCATGTTGCGCTTCATTAAGCCACTTTTTATTTTCTAACTCCTCTCGTATATATTCTGCAATTAAATGCTCCATACATGGAAGTGTCAGCAGTTCAGGTCTCGTTCTAATGACTGCCTAGAAAGAGTGATGTTAGTTCAAGCCGTCTAAGACGAGCACTATTTTCTTTGAGCAATGTTCGCGAAATTTTGAAAAAAAAAAAAATGAAGCTAAATGAAAAAAATAAAGCAATCCAAATATTTATACTTCGTAACCAACTTGACTTTGGTATAAAATTTTAGAAATCCTCTGGGACCGGTTTCGGGATGTTTCAATGACATCCTCAGCCAGTAGACTGATTAACTTTTTGATTACTTCCTGTAACTGACGAAAGGTTTGCTATCTTTCTGTCATCTACTGTGGGCAAAACAAACTTATTAACCATATTTATTGGCGGTATTTCAAATTAGGCGGTTTTTATTTTTCAAAATAAATATTTTCTCCCAAAGCATTAAATCTCTCTTTCCATTCATTCGATTTAATTGTTTAATTTCTGGATGTATTTCATAGCTAAATGATCAAAAATGATCTGCCACCGCTGTCTAATCAGTTTATATTTAATATCTCTGTAATGTTCCTTCACTCTGGTTTCTAAATTGCTAGGTTCTGCCAATCTACATTTGATGGCACTGTTAACAGTTAACTTGATAAATGACACTCTTTTACTATCTGAAATTTTATCTTCTTTTTTGTTATAAAACATGAGATTTTTTATGCTGTATTGATTTTGAGATATCAGTATTATACCAACTATTTGCCCAAAGCAAATAAGTAATTCTTTTCAAAATTATAATCATCTTTTAATTCTTCTACCCTTTTGTGTATAAAGTCTTTATTAAAAGCATTAAGGCAGTGTTAATAACGTCTATCTTCTTTATTAAATAGCTCTTTATTTAGGTATATAATTCGTGACATTTATTTGGCATCACCTCACGCCACTAAAACTACAAATTCCTCAAAGATGTCGTCTGGGTGGCTCGGTTAATTGTTGGCCTAGTGATTCAATGTTAATGGGTCAAAACTCAGCCCAGATCGATAGTTTGAAGAGGGTTAAAACCGAAGATCTTGTAACGGCAGTATCAGGCAGCGATCAAGAGGCGACAAAATAATCGGAGTCTGATAATTAAAAAAGAAGTTAAATTAATAAAAATTCTTTGCTAAACTAATACAAAAATCTTGGTATATTAATATGAAATTAGAATGGATAGAGTAATGATTAAAATATCGGTTGAGTTAAAGAATAAGAAGGGAAGAACATAATTTAATATAACATATCTACTAGCATCCAGGCAAGAAAGAGAACATTCTTGTAAAAATCTGTACACGTCGGAGAGGCAGGAAGGGAGGACCGTTGCCTTCTTTGTGCTAGTAGAGGTTCAATGTCTGAGATATATAGAATATTTCCAGCCAGGAATGTGTTGGGACAAAGGGCTTTCAAAATGCGGTTAAGTATAAACGCTAAAGACATTCACTTCGCTGATTTGAAAACGATGTATACCGTTACAAACAACTCACGGTAGGCGTTCCCCAACTCAGGGTGGGCTGACCGTCGATGAGTTAGACGAGTTTTGCAAACCAATGCGAAAATTCGAAATAAATGAGTAACCAATAATGTAACATTTGAGAAGGGTGAGCTAGTTTGGTCATGTGCTAAAGTTAGAGAGGGGCTCAGAATAAGTTTCGAACTGAATCGTGAGATAAGAAAAGCTTACTTAAAAGGTGATACTACGACAGGAAGGACGTGTTCATGCGCGTTAAGAAGAGATGCGAAGTCTGAAATGTAGGGAAGTTAAGAATAGCGCATCCAGCGTAAGTGGAAGCAGCGTTAGAAGTTTATTAGAGCAAAGTAGTCGCCGTATAAAGAAGAAATAGAAACAGCGTGGAAGTAACTTTAAACAAGTAATCCAGGGTTTCAAGTAAAATTGAATTTATGTTAGGAATTTTACTAACAGGTGGTCACCGATCCAAGTCGATAGGCAAACTTAGTAGGAATTAAACCAAATAATTCTGCAACAAAGAAAGTGTCATTAATACGACTGAGTAGCCAACAACCACCAAAATCCATTTCCTACAACCATTCACCTGAGGATAAGAGAACTCATAGCTCCATTTAGAACCCAATCAATTTAACACTGGTATGCGTGTTTACCGCAATCTATATTGTTAAATTTAATGGAATGTGCAATAACCCCTGCGGGACGAAAGTCCAATAAACCGGTGGTGCTTATGGTCCTAACTGACAGCGTCTTTAATAAAATATTTTTACACTTGAAAGATGTAAAGCAACCTGAATTGTAGTGACGAAAGCGTGGAAGGTAAGAAACCACCCGAACATTTCCTACTGATCCAGTGGATGGTCGACGGTATCAAACCTGGGACAGTGGAATGTCTCAAGATTTACTAATATCCTACCCTGATGACAAAGACGTACTTTAAACTGTCTTCAGACATCGCAAATGCTGACAGTTTTGCTATATTTTAATGAATGTTACTACTGGTAAAGTACATCAAAGCCTGCTGAATATATTTACACAGGCGTAGCGAAGATGTGGTTGAATGCAACGACATAGACGCAGCGGACAAATGAACTACGACGTGCAATATTCACACCGGAAACAAAGATATTGGATGTCACACTACACGTGTGCTAAAGCCATAAATACGCTAAGATATGGTAGATATTTGGCACAAATTCTGCCTCCACAGAAACACATAGTGCAGTGAACAACTCATTGCAGTTTTACATTCTCTACTGTGTACTTGCATTAATTAAAGTACTGTACTATAACCAAAAATATGATACAGAACTATCATCTAGGATCAGTTCTGTGATTCCACGTACAAAAAATGAACCAATCCTCTTTATGTATGTGTGAGCGTCTGTTTTGAACAGCATAAGTAAAAAAGGAAATTTAAGTCCTTCTTTCAAGAATGCTGTAAAAACATCCAGGTTATCTTTTAAATGAGTCTTTCACACTCAGAATGAATTTTGTGTAATTGTTAAGTGTTAGAGAAAAGAAAATATTACAACAAAAATTTAGGTTTTTCGTTAAGAAAAGCAATTTCTTTTCTATAGACATCTACACGTTTCTCTGGTTGAATTTTCTAATACCTTAGGTATTGGGAAATCCTTTTTCGATTTTATCTACTGGTTATACGAGGCGTGTCTGTAAATTAAGGTCCCCAAGGTGCTGGAGCCGTGAGGAACGCTATTACGCGAGATCCGGTGACACTGGCCCCCTACAGTCCATACGTGGCACCCTCTTATCATCTGTTTCCTGAGTTGAAGTCACACCTGGGTGGAACACATTTCCAGACCGACGATGATTTGAAAAACGAGGTTGAGCGCTACCTGCGCAACTTGGCGAGATAGTGCCGTGACAAGGGTATACAAAAACTACCAGAGCGCATGCAAAAGTGCTACGATCGCAATGGTGATTGCGTTGTTACATAGCTGTAAGTTCCGCATTTCCGTATTTGATTGACAAACATGTTTTCTATATTAACTAAAATTGGTGACCTTATTTTACGGACACGCCTCATACAAGGAAATTAAATTTCAAAGCTATTATATATCGTGCAGCCTCATAGATTTATCTTACGCTTATGCCTATCATCTAATGCTTCTTGAGACATTTGTAATAAAACTGTTTAGTTCGATTAAAATAACCCATATATTAAGTATGAGTTTTATGGAACCAGCTATTGTATAACGCGCTATCTAAAACAAAACTGGGATTGATAAATGTAGTCTTGAATTGTGCCCCCTTTAGCTCACATACAGGCTCACCGTCAACATGCAGCTCAAAAATACACAACTACAAATAACACTGAAATATACATTGAACTATTATGACGCAGTGGTTATGACCCGAAGTTATCGGGAGGTCAGCATCGGGCAGTAAGTTCAATGAAGGCAGAACATCGTGTGACAACACAAGACAGTCACGGCCTCGCACCAGCCGGTCTGACGAAATGATGCAGCGCGCGGAGAACGTTGTTTTGGAGGATCGCCGATTGAGTATATTCAGATCTTCATGCAGGATTGTATGCACCGACCCCACGGAAATGGCAGTTTTGGAGGCAATGTCTGCAACTGTTTTGGTTTGTTGTCACGGGATGTTCTGCCTTCATTGAACTTTCGCACCCAGGAACGCGCATTAGACACATCCATGGTACCATCACCACATGCCTCGCTCAACTGGCGATGAATTCAAACAGTTGTCACACCACGAAAATGGAGGAAACGAATGATTACACGCTGTTCTTGCAATGAAAATGTCGCGATTTGAAGTATCAAAAACAGTCCTCACTCTCGTACTACAACTAGAGCTTTATGCACTGTACAGTGCTGCCACCTCTGTCCCGCATTCTATGTGGATTACAAAAAAACAGAAGTTCCTATCAGGTCCTGAAACAATATTTAGGTGTTATATCTTGAACACAGCTCGTATTTTTGCTTCTTTCCTTACTTTGTTCTCCACAACTCTGCAAACTGCTTGCTATCTTACTTCCAATCAATATCCCTTTAAAGCTGATATGGCACCCTAAATATTTGAAAATTTTATACTTGTTCAAAGCTTTGTCCTTCTAGAAACATTTTAGATGGCTCTGGATTTTTTGTAAAATTCCGTAAACAAAACAGAGATTATGGTATATTTAATAGGATTGGGAGTATATAGAGTAGAGGAGAGTTATACAAGCGATGTGGGTAAATTAGTAAAATGCAGAATAGAAAATATAGAAAGACAGGAAATATGGGGAAGTCTAGAAAATATGAAATCATTACAATTTTAGAAGCAAATAAAAAGAAATTGGGGACGAGAAGCATATGTAGATTACAACTGTAGGCAAGAGGGAGAAGGGCTAGCATGGATGAGAACAGGAACAATATTTATAAGAGGGATAAGAGGTAGCGAAAAGGGAATTTGTGAATTGTGTCTGCTAAAAGAAAGCATAGAACACTATGTAACAGAATGCAAGGAGGTTGTAATGTGCAGAAAAAAGGTTTGGGAAGAAAAATGTGAGAAAGTAGAGAAGAGGATAGTAGCTATAAAAATGTTAACGAGCAGGGAGAAAAAGAAGGTAAGAAGTATTGGTGAGTTCTTGCAGAAAGTAAAAGAAAAATGGGCCAGAAATGTAAAAATGTAAGGAATGGAGGGGGAAGAAAGGGGCTAATTGAGTAATCAAGGAGGTATTGAGATTAAGAGCTCCCTGGCAGAGCAGAAGACCAGGGTGTCATGCAAGCCAAGGTAGCAACAAGGTAAAGACAAATGTAAAGAATATAAGAAAGGAAGATGAGGGGGAAGACCAGCAGAAGAGACGAGTCGTCCAGGTTTACCTGGACGGAATGTTTGCTGCCCAGCACCTAGCCGCTTATTGCGTCTTTATCTGAAGGAGGAAGAAAGGGGCTAATTAAGTAATCAAGTAGGCATGGAGGTTAAGAGCTACCTGGCAGAGCAGAAGACGAGGGTGTCATGCAAGCCAAGGTAGCAACAAGGTAAAGACAAAGAAATGTAAAGAATATAAGAAAGGAAGATGAGGGGGAAGAATGGGGCTCATAAAGTAACAAGGAGGGATGGAGGTTAAGAGCTAACTGGCAGAGCAGAAGACCAGTGAGTCATGTAAGTCAAGGTAGCAACAAGGTAAAGACAAATAAATGTAAAGAATATAAGAAAGGAAGAGGAGGGGGAAGAATGGGGCCAATTAAGTAATCAAGGAGGCATGGAGGTTAAGAGTTACCTGACAGAGCAGAAGACCAGGGTGTCATGTAAGTCAAGGTAGCAACAAGGTAAAGACAAATAAATGTAAAGAATATAAGAAAGGAAGATGAGGGAGAAGAATGGGGCTCATAAAGTAACAAGGAGGTATGGAGGTTAAGAGCTACCTGGCAGAGCATAAGACCAGGGTGTCATGCAAGCCAAGGTAGCAACAAAGTAAAGACAAATGTAAAGAATATAAGAAAGGAAGATGAGGGGGAAGGTAACAAGGAGGTATGGAGGTTAAGAGGTACATGGCAGAGCAGAAGACCAGGGTTTCTTGTAAGCCAAGGTAGTAAAAAGGTAAAGATAAATAAATGTAAAGAATATAAGAAAGGAAGATGAGGGGGAAGAATGGGGCCAATTAAGTAATCAAGGAGGCATGGAGGTTAAGAGTTACCTGACAGAGCAGAAGACCAGGGTGTCATGTAAGCCAAGGTAGCAATAAGGTAAAGACAAATAAATGTAGCCAAAAGTTGTAAATTGTAAAATTATGGAATATGCACAATAAATATATCATCAAATAATTCATACATGTTCTTTTGCAGGCCATCTTCTACAAACGTAACAGCATTTACACATTTTTATTAACAAACAGCAAGACTATAACTCCTAATTTACCATTAGCGTATTATGAATGCATTTAAAAGATAGAGCTCGTGTATGTTGCGCTCTCTGCCATAACAGGGTTCATAACAGACCCTCAGGATTCTCTCAACGTCTCTATCTACCGTACGATGTAGGTACTATTCAGGGAACAAACGATCCTCTTCCCCTACTGAATATTACCACCACAGGCAGCGAACGGTGTACTAGAGTTGTTTAGGGTTTTACGTTAATTTGAACGTGGCAAAGGAATAACGCCCGGCTGGTTAGGCAACACGTTTGGCTGCCCTATATTTACCTGAAGCAACGGCGCTGTCATTTGCAAGAGTGGTTCATTACGCTAACACGATGCT
Source organism: Mantis religiosa (assembly GCA_030765055.1). Classification (NCBI taxonomy): domain Eukaryota; kingdom Metazoa; phylum Arthropoda; class Insecta; order Mantodea; family Mantidae; genus Mantis; species Mantis religiosa. The sequence goes on from CM060954.1 coordinate 22,653,631, forward strand.
CATTTTTGAATCAGTAAATGAAGTATACACGTAAATCAATGGCAGTTTGACAAGTAAGTAATTAATTGGTGTTAACATGTTGTCAGTGGAGTGTTGGAAGCGTTAATATGAACATAACAATATCGTAACGTCAGCGATGTCGTATTTAATCACGCAGAAATGGTGCTGCTTTGTAAGTTACTAGTAACTAGCTGAATTTTGCAACTCCTCTCAGCTTTTGTTTTAACCGCGGAGGTTCTTCTATCTCTCTGTATAACGTCGTTTGTGAGGCGTGTAAAATTAATATTTTTATATGCAAGTAAACATTAAAATACCTTAAATAAAATGTTCATTGTTTGATCCATACGCCTAAAATATACTGTTTATTGCTGTTTGATTTTAAATATTCAATTAGTAGCAACCGAAACTAGTATATCTTAAACAAAAATCTGATATATGGCTCTTATATTACTTTCACATTAATAAAGACAAGCATTTGTGGGAATGCTTTGTTGTGTCAAGAAAGTTCCAAGAATTAGTCAATGAAATAAGAATATACATTATTGATCTACTCTTATTTTATCGCCTTCAAAGTAGGCCCCTTCCAAAATTATACATTATGCCAACGAATAATCCAATTATCAAAATATTTCTAGGCATTTTTTAGAATCTTTGTCAGTTGTCGCCTCAAATTCTCCTTTGTCTTCCATCGACTGAAAACGGGTGCCCCGAAGTGGTAACGTGAATTTTGGAAAGCGAAGAAGTCGGCCCGAGTCATATCAGGTGAATTCGCTGGTTGTTGAGCTTTTGGTCAGAAATTTGTTCACAATAATAGCCTTGTGAGCTAGGGCTTTATCGTACTGCAGAATCCATGAGTTGTATTTCCACAAATCCTGATTTTTCTGGTCGTATGTCTCTCAAGCGCCGCATAACGTTCAGATAGGTCTTTATTTAGCTGCAAACTCAGTTCAGCTGAAACAGTTGATGGCCGACCAGAGCGAGGCAAATCTTTCACCACATCTCGACCATATTTGAATTCACTGTATCACTCACACGCACGTCTTTTTGATAAAGTCGGTTCACCGTAAGCCCTCTAGTTGAGACAGATTCTTTGTTCAACATTTTTATTCATTGTAAAATCGCTACGCACCTTTGAAATGCACTAACAAAATGGCGCCTTGTAAACAAACTAGATGACAGAAGACAAACTCCACGTGGGTATAGAGGAAAGATGTAGCAACAATAATTTCGAATCCCCTCTAATACGACATATTTATATGATTAATTCCCGGTACACTCTCGACAGAATATATTTACTTGTGGTACAATTAGAATAGTATATTTAAGCTCGGTCAGGAAGGTCCCTAACTACGTCCCATCCCCCTTTCTGCATCCCATTAATAATGTCACGCTTTGTGGCTACGAGATAAGTTGTTCCAATAACCAAAGTTAACAACTGGCGGGACAGTCCTTAGAGGACCAAGGCCTACCAACCAGATTACCGGCCTCACGCCCACTTACCACGGTAGAGGTGGAAGATCATCCAACCAATACGGGGAGACGATGTGGTCAGCATCTCGGTATCCCCCAGCCGGAATTTTGGTTTCCGTCACCAGGCTCACCTAGCGTAAGCTCTTCATTTTCCTCACGATGCTGAGTGGGCACCGGTCCTAAACCCGGGACCTAAAAACCCAACCACATGGGTGGGATCGAGCCCGGGTCGCTTTCCGTGGCCAGGGAGTAATGATGGATGGGACGAACAAGTAAATTCCACATCTAGGAATGCGTGGAAGGCATTACATTTCGTAATGAGAATATTGAAAAAGGGGAGCGCTATGTCCAGGGAAATTGCCTACAAGGCCTTAGTGCGGCCGGTTATGGAATATGGAGTAGCATGCTGGGACCCGTATAGAGCTAACCAAATCGATCCATTAGAAAAACTACAGAAGAAGGCAATAAAATTCATAAAAAGAGGCAAGTATTTTGGGCCTATAAAAGGAGATGAGACTAAATGGGAGGAATTAAGAATTAGGCGTAAAAAACATAGGTTGGTAGCATTATTCAAAGCGAATGCTGGTGTAAAGGCATGGGTGGACGTTAGTGTAAGGTTAGATAATCCGGATTATTATGGACGAAACGTTCATAGGTATAAAATTAAGGGTAGAAGATACAGAACCGACGTAGGAAAATTTTCTTTTGTTAATAGAACCATTGAAGAATGGAATGAATTGCCTGTAGCAGTCTTTCAGGGCTGTCCCCTGTCGCTGAAGAAATTTAGAAAAAATCTAGATGGTTTATAGTTTAACTTTTGAATTATAATGGTATATAATATGTAAATTGAGAAGTAATTAGATATGTTTTAAGTGACTAAAGTTAAAATAATATCATGTTTGTATTGTTTATTGTGTTATTGTTGTAAATCTAGTATTGTAATTTGATCTGTATTCTTAACTCTGCCACCGGGTAGCACCCAACTGCAGTGAATAAATGCATACATACATGCTGACTTAAACCCGCTACACCACGGCGCAGGACAGATGTTCCAATACCTTAGTCAATTTATAAATTGTGGCGTTGACATATGAAAGAGTGATGCACATATTTGAACATGAATGATGCACATATTTTACAGAACGTGGAAAAGTTGACACTACTGAATTTTCATGTCTACCAAAGGTTATAGAAAATCTATATTGACTTTACAAAATATATTCAAAGAAGTTAATAAGGCATACCGAGAGACCCAAAACCATCCGAACCGGGTGCGCTATGTTTCGCGTCCGCACCCTCAGCGCTCGTTACGGTCTCTCACTATCATAAGAAATGAGCGGAAAAAAAACACAAAACATTTAAGACTACGTTTAAAGGATTCACTTACACGATACTGAAACGAGACACCGACTTGACCGTACATGTTTAGGAAACTCCATCACTCGCCGTAGTTCAAGCTGGCAATTTCCTAGTGAATATTTCGTTTTAGTTCTTCCAAAGTCTGTGGGTTTATCTTGTACACTTTTTGCTTTAAATTACCACAGAATTAGAAATCGCAGGGGTTAGGTCAGGGGACACAGGGGTCCACAAATCTCTAATAATATATCTGGCCGGAAATTTATTTTCAATTGTTTTAATCGAAAGATTAGCTGTATCAGCTGCTGCAGAATCTTGTTTAAAAAAGGCAAAACCATGTCATATGTCTGTTAATTCTAGGGGATGCTTGCTTATATGCAAGCGTACTTCCCGTGAACACCTGCTTGATCAAACTTTCTAATTAATTCTAGTAATGGGACAGATCTTCAAACGTGCAATTAAGGAATTTTGCGCGTATCTTACTCATGTCTGACAGTGTCCTGTAGCCTTCTGTATTTCCTTCAATTAAACCCTCCCTTTCCTCCTGAGGATGAAAGTCACGTGTCCTCCGTTGTATAAAATTTCTAAACCGAATATTTGTTAAAATATTAAATCAGTTATTTGCTAAAATTCCATACAGATGCAAACATCTCCATACTTTCTCTTATTTGCATGGATTATTTTCTAAAAAAATATAAATAACAAAATTAGAGCTATCAATTTAAATTCCACTTCTTTCAGAGTTTAAAGTATAGGCAGAGTCGTCATAGCTTCACTTTTCTAAAAAAGAGGTCACTATGCGTGCAAAATACAAGAGTTAAAAAGCAGTCGCAGGTGCGAAAGAGCTACGAAGTGTTCGAAGTTCGTTTTGTATGCAGATGCAGCTATTCCTTTGTGCTGGTGTCCATGGGGGGAAGGGAGGTGTCCTGAATACAAAACTATAACATATTTAACTTTACCATCCCCGGGAAAAGGAGATGGATTCTATTTCCTCTCTCTCTATCCCTTTAGTATCGCCTTTTTCGGATATTACATTTAGAGTATTAAAATACATCGCTATGTGCATCCCAGAGGCATATTTATACCGTGAAATGTTGGTTTTTAATTGTGCCTTTTGAAAGCTGAAGTAATATAAGTAACAACAAATAATTTTACTCATACAGGATGATCCATGTAAAACTTAACACCTTTGCAAACTGATTACCTATAATTTCTTTCTTGGAAGAGAGAAGTTCTACTTAATACCCTTAATCGAGAACCGACTTAATATTAATTCAGATAAACATATTTTAACATTTTTATTGTGCATTTTCATGTAGATGCAAGGGAATATGAAATACAGTCCAACAATTTGAAATATTTGAAAATTCGACACCACAAGGAATACGAGGGTGGTCTGAAAAGTTTCAGACCTCAACATGAAGATGGCAGCACTTGTAAATAGAAGCTAGTGCACTTCTTTGTTCATTTGTTGACACTCACCAAAGTTTCAGCCATTTTGGACGTTCAGTTATGTAACAGTCGTTGGAGTTGATGTATTTTTATGAAAATGGACCTTATCGATTATCGAGCTGTCATTAAATATTTCTTTTTAAAAGGAAATACGCCTACTTAAATCAAATATGAGTTGGATTTTGTGTATGGAAACTCTCCGCCATAATTTACCACAGTGAAATTTTGGGCAGCTGAATTCAAGAGCTTGGGAGACGTTGGATGTTCGGGACGTCCATAAACTTCAACTACCGACGAAAACATCGCCAAAGTTCTCCAAATAGTGGTAAACGATTGCCGAATTAAAGTGAGAGAGATAGTCTAGTCTATAAACATGTCCAAAGAACATGTTTGTCACATATTAAATCAACATTTAGATATGAAAAAGCTGTTCGCGCGTTGAATGCCGCGTTCGCTCACATTAGACCAAAAACATGTTCAAATAAACATTTCCAACGCTCTGTTGGCGCATTTTAGGCGCAATAAATCCGAGTTTTTCGTGCCGTTTAATTACTGTAGATGAAACTTGGATACACCATTATACGCCCGAAACAAAATAATCAAAACTGTGGACTGAAAAGGAGGAACCGGCTCCTAAAAGAGCAAAAACTTTTTTTCGGCTGGAAAGTGATGGCAACTGGTGTTTAGGATGTCATGGAGTTATTTTAATCGATTACCTTCAAAAAAGAAAAATCATTACAGGAGTATAATACACATCATTAATTGACAAGCTGAAGGCAGAACTTGCGGAAAGACCACCACATTTGCAGAAAAAGAAAATCCTGTTTCACCAAGACAACGCACCGCCTCACACCTCAACGGTTGCAATGGTGAAGATCCACGAATTACGGTTGGAACTGCTTGACTGCGCCTTACTCACCAGATCTAACACCAAGCGACTTCGTTTTGTTCCCTCATCTGAAATTTGCGTTCGGAGGACAGATTTTCGTCAAATGAAGAGGCAATCGCCTTCGTGAACAATTATTTTGCAGAGGAAAACTCAGAGTACTATTTGGATGGGTTACAGAGATGGGAGCATTGCTGGGAGAATTGTGTAGTGTTAAAAGGAGACTATGTTGAAAAACGCTGAGTACTATTTGGACGGGTTACAGAGATTGGAGCATCGCTGGGAGAAGTGTGTAGAGTTACAAGGAGACTATGTTGAAAAACGCCGAGTGCTATTTGGACGGATTACAGAGATGGGAGCATCGCTGGGAGAAGTGTGTAGAGTTACAAGGAGACTATGTTGAAAAACGCCGAGTACTATTTGGATGGGTTACAGAGATGGGAGCATCGCTGGGAGAAGTGTGTAGAGTTACAAGGAGACTATGTTGAAAAACGCCGAGTACTATTTGTGCGGGTTACAGAGATGAGAGCATCGCTGAGAGAAGTGTGTAGAGTTACAATGAGACTATGTTGAAAAACGCCGAGTACTATTTGTACGGGTTACAGAGATGAGAGTATCGCTGAGAGAAGTGTGTAGAGTTACAAGGAGACTATGTTGAAAAACGCCGAGTACTATTTGTACGGGTTACAGAGATGGGAGAATCGCTGGGAGAACTATGTAGAGTTACAAGGAGACTATGTTGAAAAACGCCGAGAACTATTTGTACGGGTTACAGAGATGGGAGAATCGCTGGGAGAAGTGTGTAGAGTTACAAGGAGACTATGTCGAAAAACGCCGAGTACTATTTGGACGGGTTATAGAGATGGGAACATCGCTAGGAGAAGCGTGTGGAGTTACAAGGAGACTATGTTAAAAAAAATTCTGGAAAAATGTCATGTATCTTTATTAGATAGGAGAATTTGCAGACCACCCTCGTATATGTAAAGCTTTTAACTCTACAAAGCATTCGATATAAATTCCCTTCTCTAACGAGATTGTGTAGTTTGTCCATCCTTTGCAGTAAATCAGTTATAAAAAAATTCAGAATGAAGATTCAGAAGTTATTCTTAGACATTTTAGGATATAGCTTTCATTTGTTAATGAAATAACTTTGTCAAGTAGTATTAATCCCAGTTATGCCTACGTCTGATGCGTAGGGGGTAGCGTGTCTACCTCACGTTTAGGAAGTCTCGAGTTTTAATCTGTCACGTTGAACTACCTGGATAAGATTTGATCCAGAATTTTCCCTTATCCTGAAAGATGGCTGGATGGATGGCTGCTTGGCTCATTTGAGGATCATTTCATTCATCGCCCGGTATGACTTAACTTTGTAGGACGTAAATTTAAAAAAAAAAAAAAAAAAAAAAGGTCAGAAATATTAGAGCCTTTATGGGATAATTACAAATTTAGGAAAGCAAATGGTTGAGGGATTACTTTTAAAATCTTCGTGTTGCATTCTTGGAACAGTATTCAGTTCGTTTTTTTTTATTTATGCGTTAACCAACACCTCACACATATAAACACCCGAACTTACTTTTGTAAATGCTTTCTTGAATTCAGGAGACCTCAAAACAGTCTTTCAGTGCACTGTCCACTTCCATTCGAGAAGCTCAACGCTCAAATAAATCAAGGAGGAAGTATTTAATCACTGCTCGTTTTCCAAATCCATTTTCGTGAAACGTCTACACTTGTCTTGTATAAAATGCAGTCATTCAAAAACTAAACAAACAATTGACTTGTAACTATGGATACAAGATAGTCTAGAGTTAAAATGTATGTGCCATATTCATAGTCAGACTTGGTCCGGAACAACTTGTTACTTCCGGTGGACTAACGTTGGACCATCGATTTTCTTATTCATAAACCGAGATTTTCGATAGTCCGGGGTTGGTCCGGCTCAAATTTTGGTCCGCCTCTTAGGGATAGATTAAACATGGAGGACAATGAAGTGATGAATGTAGCTGTAGTGTGTAGAATTCCTGAAATAGACGACGGAGGGAAACTTATCTACCAAGAAAAGAAATTATTGTAACGTACGGCGATCTAAACTTCAAAAGCAGATACAGGTTTACTAAAGCGAACGACAGAAAGCTGATAGAAATGATTCGTCCTAACATGTACGTCAGGGACGATAACCGCGGCCTGAGCATCCCAATTGACACTAAAATCGTAACAGCACTTCGGTATTATGCAAGAGGAGGATATCAAGACAACACTGCCGACCTGTATCAGTAAGCCGCATTATCAGCAAACTCGTTATAAATTTCCTTCAATGCCTCTTCCTTTCTCACATTTGTATTCGTCAACACGGATTTATTTTTTATAATGTTGATTCCTTTTTGGACTAGGGAAAACATTAGTCTTCCTCTGACCAATTGATACCACGCTTCTTCATATTATCCATATTCACAGCACACCAAACTTTGTTACCTAACCTCAAACAGCAGCAGCAACCGTAAGAATGATTAAGAAACAGTTGTGAAACTACCACAGAGATTTATAAACTTGTAGGTACACTATGGTTTGTTTAATACTCTATGGGACTCGCACATGCGCAGAAGCACCTTTCTACGTCGTGTAACATTTGCTCCGAGCTCGTCCACTATATTACTTGGTCCGTGGCTTTTTTTCGTCTATGAATACCAAAACGTTAGGCCACCTTTGGTCCGGACTCAGGCGGAAGATAGTTTGGACTTATAGTGATAAATATGAATAAGGTCCTAAGATGCTATACATTAAACTGGTCCAGTGTTACCATCTTTATGTGAGGCCCGGTTCTTATCAGCGTATCCTCGCATATATTATTTCATATGAAGTTATCTCACAATTTTACTGTTTTAATGAAAAGTGCAATTGACTCATTTACGAAATTAAAAACTAAGACATTATTTCCATGGAAGGAGCATTTTTGAGTCAAGAATGTTGTTGGTAATGACCAAAAGATGCTGAATTTAAACGCCAGGTTTGGCACTCATAAACTCTTCGTCTTTTTGCTTAAACAGTTTCAGACATGTATACAAGCAGACATGAGCGCGGGACCCTCAAAACGTGTATTTGCGGCGATATCTCGGTATCAAATCATCTTAAGCATATGGTTTAGGGACGACTGCTTTGATATACTGCCCAGTCAATTGGTAGCATACGTGAAAGTAAGAATTATACTTGTAATATTCCTTCATAATTTTTCAGATAAATCTCTTTTTACTTTTAGTTAATTATTTTCGCTCGTAGATACGTAGGATAAATGAGCGTACTGGATGTATGATTACCATCGATACATCTGTCTTTGTGAAAGCTAAATAAGGTGTACTCAGTTTATTCTCAGGGTATAATTAATTTGAATATAAAGGTTTTCGCTAGCCGCATCTGTCATCACCGTCTGCAGCGTTCTCTCACACGCGAGTTAATCCCTGAAAGTGAGAGTGGTTATGGCCATGCTGAACCGGGCAGTAATCCCATAATAAATCACCTCTGGACTCAGATTAATAGCTAAGCAAGAGTATGCATTACGTAGCATATGAATCTGATGTTTCAAAAACGAGCAGGAGTTAAATTACTGGGTTCGTTTCCCAGTAACCGACTAGCTGGACCACACGTTTTATCGCGATTTTCCGGCTCATTACGTGAATGCTTGGTTGGTTACTTTCTTTACCCCAGCTTCCCGCCTCTCCATTTCGTTTCTATCTCGACTTCAATCCGGTCGAAGCTGGCGGGCGATGGTGCTGCTATCTGGTGATATTTGTACTGAGTATCTGTTTCAAATGGGAAGTTTATGACCAAGAGGAACTGTTAAGTCCCTGGGCCTTGTAGAGGGGACTACATATTAAAACAGTCATTAACTTCCTTTTGAAGCAGCTAATTGCAGTGTTTCTAAAATATTTAAGCAAACTATTAAGATACATAAACAAGTAGAAAGGTATAGTCTTCAAGAAGTGAGTTAAACTAAAAACAGATGAAAAGTGCGTACTTAAGGCCATGTATGCCTGAAATTTCATGAAAATCGTGAAAATAACGACTTTTTTATTTTAATTCTATAAAATAATTTAGACATTCCCGAATGTGAAAAATGCATAATTTGCCTCCGGACGCCATTTTTAAATGCTTATTTAAATGTCGGTGGCCTTTAAACTCTGTCAGAGTCACGCCCTCTTTTGCCTACATCCACATTCTTTGTCTGTTTTCCGTTCTTAAATTTTCAATTCAAGAAAAGAAAAATAAGGCTTTCAGACAAAATAGTTCCTAAAATGTTGCCAATATATCAGAGGCTGGCTTCTACAAAATTACTAGAGAGGTGCAAAACAGGAAAAACACAGAATGCCAATGAATCTTTGCATCATGCCATATGGAATAAATGCCCAAAGGAAGTTTTCATATCAAAACAACAATTGGATCTTGCTGTTATTAAAAGCATCAGTGAGTTTAACATGGGTAGTCTTAAGTCATTGGAGCTGCAGCAAAATATCAGAGGTGAAAGTGTAGTAGACTCAGCAAGGAAAACTTCAGTGCAGCGAGATCAGACTCGTATCCTGCAAAGCAAGAAGCGAAGTTGTGCAGAAGAAAAGCAACATCTAAAGAAGAAAAAGGTGGAAAAAGCAGCAACAGAGGAGAGGAAAAAGAAATCTGAGGGTCCAACCTATCAGCCTGGTGGATTTTAATGTGAGTTATGCAATCAAATCTTTAATCGCTGTTTTCTCAATGTTCATATTTTCAGCATTTTTCTTCCTGTAAAATGCTCCTTGCGATGCAGTTTTTGTACTACATTCATGAAATTTCCTACAGAGGTTCAGAATATCATGAGGAATGGAAATTGCCCTAGGTTTTATTGTGAAATGTATATAAGCACATATTTTTAATTTTCAAACACAATTTGTAAATTAAAAAGTTTTTGTGACCTAAACTAAAGGAGACACAGAAAAACCCAGAGCAATTTCAAAAAGTATGTGTGTTATGAACATTGGGTTAAAATATTAGACCAAAATTCAAGATATTTTGTCGCAAGGGACTTTTTTAGTGACGTAACAGAAAACATACAAAATTTATCATAATTTCTAAACTGCTGGAGAAAAATGGTTTAAATTTAGGTTGTAACATGTTTACATTATACTACACCTATGGTGTAAATTTGGAAAAGCTAGCATTATTAGTTCAGAATTTGAAAATTTCAGTCATACATACCCTTAATGGCAAAAGGATAGAAGTGCTCAATGAATTTGAATACCTATGTGTTTCAAATGGGAAGAGTTCTCACTTGTAGCCAATCAGATGCGTTAGAGCCTTCAACGCTGCCACCTCGTTGTCCCCAGTCTTATATTTCCCTCTCTCTCGCACACACTTGCGAGAGTTTTTGGCGCTAAACGTAAGGAAAAACTGAATTTTCCAGAGTTTTATAATAATGCAGTTGTTGAAATCACCATTGTAAAATGTATATTTGTATATTACGCCCATGTTTGAAGTATATACTTTAAAACCAATTATAGTTTATGAATTACATTTCTAAATCAACAAAAATGCCAGCGGTGCATCCATATAGCTATGAATGTTAAAGTTAAGAGATAATTCCTAATTTTCATTGTCTTCAACGTCTGAGTGTTGCAAGTTTATGATGATAGGTTCCAAAATCCCGTCACGTGCTATTTGTTTCCAAAAGTTGTCTTCTTGTAGTTTATCTGATGTCTCACGCAGTTTTCCCAGCCTTGTTTTGTTCTTGTCAATTTCTTCGTGAATAAGTCGTTCAACTTCAGTCAGTTTAAAAGTATTATTTCTGTTTGTAACATAATGTGACTTTGTGGGTTCGTAGAATTCAAAGTCCAATTTGCCGATCTTCTTAATGTTCTTTATTCAGCTGTAAAACTACCGCCCTATTGTGCAGCGGATACAGGATGCCCTCCTCGTTTTATACGCTTCTGGCGTTAGCGTGGTGTGTGCATGGATCCCTGGTCACGTAGGCTTGCGGGGGAATGAAATGGCGGATTTGGCAGCCAAGACGGCTACCATGAAGCCCAGGGTTCAAGTACGATCTGTGACATCGGAAGATTTTAGGGCTGTATTGAAGAGAGCTGTGCAAACCTGCTGACAGGAAGAGTGGTCCGCTCTCCGCAATAATAAACTTAGATCTGTCAAAGAACTTCCGATTCCTTGGGTTACCTTCTGTCGGTCATCTCGTCGCGAGGAGGTGAGTTTGGCTCGGTTACGTATTCGGCACTGCTTTTTTACTCATAGTTTTCTTTTTAAAAAGGAGCCTGCTCCACTGTGTCCGTTTAGCAAAGAAGCGTGCTCAATCGTGCTCGGTTCGATCTCGCTCTTTCAAGCAACTCTAGACTCGCTACTCCACATTCGGTGTTCCAACAACTTTTTGCCGAACTACTGGGCCGTTACCCTAACTATGTTCCAGTCTTTACAGACGGTTCTCAGTTAGGTAGCACTACGGGTTGCGCGTTCTTCACTAACGGCGAGGCTCATAAATTTCGACTTCTGGACTCCACTTCGGTCTTCTCAGCAGAGCTGTATGCCATCTACTATTTGCTCCTTTTTATTGGCAAGTTAGCCCTGGCTCTTTTATTGTTTGCACTGACTCTCTAAGTGCTCTTCAGGCCTTGCAACAGCACACTGCCGCTCACTCCCTTGTTTTAAAAATACAGACCCAGATCTCGCAAATGCTCGGTCGCGGATACAATTTTGTTTTTACTTGGATCCCAGGCCATGTGGGGATTTCCGGGAACGAGGAGGCGGACGCGGCTGCTAAGTCCGCTTGCCGTTTGCCCCGGTGTTTAACAACTACGGTGCCATACCAGAATGTGCAACGTTTTTTCCGTCGCCAACTACTATCTGCTTGGCAGCAATCCTGGACAGCTTTGGAAGGCACAACTCCGGGCGATAAAGGAGAGCGTACAACCCTGGCCAACTTCCTGCAGGGATAACCGGCGAGCCGAGCTGACACTCACCCGGCTGAGAATTGGGCACACACGAGCGACTCATGGCCATCTGTTAAGAGGGGAACCGGCCCCTGTGTGTGCTCCGTGTGCAGTACGCCTCACTGTGCGGCATGTATTGCTGGATTGCCTACACTACGCCCGCGTTCGCCAGTCTTTGGGCTTGGGGACTAACTTGCACGGTATTTTAGGTGACGACCCAGTGTCCGTGGACAAGGCACTGCGGTTTGTTTTTAAAATCGGTTTTAATAAACAAGTCTAACTTGTATTTTATATTTATTAATTTTAGAGCTTTTAAATTATTTTGACTGGGATGAGTTTTTATGTACTTTTGATACTTGAATGTTTTTATTTTATTTTACCTTTTTAGCTTGATTAGTGTAGCTTTTAGGTTTTAATGTTGACTTCGGGCCCAAATGACATTGTTGTCGACGGGCCCTAAAACACCACACACTCACTCACTCACTCTGTACGACACGTGCTGCTAGAGTGTTTTCACCTAGCACACCTTAGGACGTCTCTGCAGCTGTCGGCCAGCTTGAAAGACGTATTGGCGGACGACCAGCAAGCGGTGGCCAAAGTTTTTAAGTTTTTATGCAATGTCAATTTTATCATATAGCCAGAGATCCATTTTAACCTTTTATCATTTTTATACCTTGACTTAGGTACTTATTCATATATTTTTGTAACGATTTTATCGTAAATGACAGTTTTAGCCTAGTTTTATACTGTTTTTAGAAGGCTTTGCATTTAGGGGCGCTGATGACCGCACTGTTGAGCGCCCTGAAGCACAATCAAATCAAATCAAATATTCTTTATTTCCCTAGAGATACACTGTTCAATTCTCACGTAACAACATTGCTTCACCAATACAACATAATCTTCCAAGGTCGATGACAAAAACAAACAGTGACAGCTGAATACATTAGCTCTCGTTACAACAACACTCTTGTTACACAAGTACAACTCTACTTACTCACTTTGTTTACAACTAACTTTGCGAGCTGTTACGTCCTTAAATACCTAATTCATAATTCTAGATTGTTCTACAATAATCCAGAACCCGAACAATCTCTATCAGTCCAGAAATTTCCGGAAGACTAAAAAACAAAATATTCTATTACATTCCAGAAGCGTAACTTAATCTATGCCGGCAAGTCCTTTACCTCAATTATCTTTGCTTGCCGGCGCCTGTTTACAATAGCCGCGGTATCATTAACTGCTTAGCAAGGCTCATTATTACCATGAAACTTTATCCGTCGACTGTTTTCTTTTTTGTGCCGAAACTTTTATGCCTGTTGCCGTGACAATAATTTGAGCCCACATTAACTCAATTGGATTGTTCTGGCAGTGGTAAGGGGGAATATGGTTTATAATACCTCGTGTCTCATTTCAATTGCAAGCTGATCCAGCTGATACTTTCCCTGGTTTTTAAACGGAAGAACAACTGAACAATGCTGCTCTGAAGTCCCTATAGTTACGAAAGCATTCATAAACAAAGCTATAATGTGACCAGACACGTTCTGCTAGGCCAGTGGGAAGTGTATTGTTTCCTCTCGCTCGATATTTAACAAAAACCTTGGCTTATTTAAAGTAAATATTTCTTTTACCTCGTCATGTGAAACGTTTACAATTAAGTTCTGAGTAATTGCAAATATACGTACACGCATACATGCCAATCAATAATAATATTCATTTCATTGCTTACGAGGCGATGCATTATTATTATAATGTAATCTTACTTTATTTCTTGCACTCCATTTGCCATAAAATATAAGAAATTAGATACTTTTAGAAAGAAAAAAACTGTTAAAAAATAATAAAGCATTTTAGCACAGCTTAGACAAGTAACTTTTTGCGAATCATTGTGTCGTATCCTAGGAAGGCGGTAAAGTTAAATACCAAGCATGAAATTTAACAGAATTCTCATTTTGGACTTACGTCGTTCACAAGCAAACTCACGGACCTTTTACGCAAAATGATTTTTCTGCTCAGAGTCCGATCCAGCGTGAACTTTCTATTTCGAAAGGAAGTAAAATTCGAGCTATCCCTGCAGCACTGTCTATATGTAGAGAGTATATCTCAGTTAAGAATGAGCAAATGAAGATGATGATGATGATGATGATGATGATGATGATGATGATAATGATGATGCTGATGATGCTGATGTGTATAAGGGCGCTCAACTACGGCGGTCAACAGCGCCCTTACAAAAACAAGTCATGGCAAAAGCCAGATATAAAAATTTCCAAAAACTATATAAGTATAAATAAAACTATTAAAATTGCACACACACAGACACACAGACACACAGACACACACACAGACACACAGACACACACACACACAGACACACACACACAGACACACAGACACACAGACACACACACAGACACACAGACAGACACACAGACAGACACACACACAGACACACAGACACCCAGACACACACACAGACACACAGACACACACACACAGACACACAGACACACACACAGACACACACACACAGACACACACACACAGACACACACACACAGACACACACACACAGACACACACACACAGACACACACACACACAGACACACACACACAGACACACACACACAGACACACACACACACAGACAGACACACACAGACACACACACACACACAGACAGACACACACACAGACACACACACAGACACACAGACACACAGACAGACACACAGACACACACACACACAGACTCACACACACAGACACACAGACACACAGACAGACACACAGACACACACAGACACACAGACAGACACACACACAGACACACACAGACACACAGACACACACACATTAAAAAAGAAGAAGAAAACAAAATATCAATCAAAACCTACTAAAAATTTCCTTCACTAAATCCTAAAGTGTAATCTAGAAAAGAATCTAAATACCTTCTCCACCACTGCGTTATCGTCCGCTGGCATTTCTGCAAAGCTGACCGGCAGCTGCAGAGACGTCCTAAGGTCTGCTAGGTGAAAACACTCTAGCAGCACGTGTCGTACAGATAACGCTTCTTTGCAAAACGGACACAGCGGAGCAGGCTCCTTTTTAAATAGAAAACTATGAGTAAAAAAGCAGTGCCCAATACGTAACCGAGCCAAACTCACCTCCTCGCGACGAGATGACCGACAGGAGGTAACCCAGGGAATCGGAAGTTCTTTGACAGATCTAAGTTTATTATTCCGGAGAGCGGATCACTCTTCCTGCCTGCAGGTTTGCACATCTCTCCGCAATACGGCCCTAAGCTCTTCCGATGTCACAGATGGTACTCGAACCCTGGGCTTCATGGTAGCCGTCTTGGCTGCCAAATCCGCCATTTCATTTCCCCGCAAGCCTACGTGACCAGGGATCCATGCACACACCACGCTAACGCCAGAAGCGTGTAAAACGTGGAGGGCATCCTGTATACGCTGCACAATAGGGTGGTAGTTGTACAGCTGCCGTAGTCTTTGAAGTGCACTGAGGGAATCACTCAGGACTAAGCAGTCCCCCAACTTTCGTCGACGTACGTGTAAAATGGCCCGGTATATTGCATAGAGCTCTGCAGTAAAAATGGAAGTGCTAGTGTGGAATCCGAATGTATACAGTTCGGTTCCACACACGTAAGCACAACCAACACCATTTGAGTTTTTGGAGCCATGAAGCAGCAATCTTTTGTAATCATTTTTAATCAGATTTTCTAGTTTCTTTTGTATAATTGGGGAATAACCGTGTATAGCATATCGGCAGTGTTTTAACAAGAAGAAAAGTTCAACTCTTTCACGCAAGAGAGACTGTGAAACCATCGTGACTTGCATGAAATTATATTATGATCCATAAACTAGTACAGCATCTCAAAACATGATCTCAAATGTACCTTATCTCTGTTCAAGAACCTGATTAGTAGTTGTCAAGATTGCTTGAGCATTACGGTGATTAAGGCATTCCTTATTGGTGCTTTCATTCCCGTAATGCTCCATTGTTGAGAGATCTTTTAGACTGATTTATGGAGTATAGATACCCATCAGGGTAATTTTAAGAACTTATCAGATAAAAGTGTTTGTTTTCTCATAAACTAGCTTGTGTTTATGAGCACAGCTACAGTTTCATCGTTGCATTACTGGATTACTTGAGATAGTTTTTAATTATGAAAGATTGACAACGCCAATGAGCTATATATATATGCAGGAATTGTTTCAAATATCGAATGCAGGCTACGCAATCTACATACGCTGTGATCTAATGAAACTATTACGGCTATCTTGCCCAGTAATTAGCTTTAAATACTACAAAAAGTTATTAAATCAAATCTGGACCAAATTTGATTTAGACTACCGCTTACAGAACTGTTTTACTAACAGTACCTGCAACATAGAACATACATTCCATTAGGATTTTATATTTTGATAATAAATAACTTAACAATTAGAAACTATCCCTCATCCGTCTCAATTATTCGATTTTCTAATAGGTTAGAGTAGTGCATTTAAGCTACAGCATCAAAGCCTCATACTTTTTAAATTAATTGCTATACACACGCTATTCATTTCATCTATTATTTTACGTCGAAAAATTTGAAGTCATCAACAGCATCGCTGATGGACCGAGTTTATATACGATTCCCCTGTTGGCTTGCGATCGTATTTGATGTGCTGCCAGCAGCTTTGAGGCCACCCTCTACCAGCAGCTAAATGAACTATTTGAGATGTGGGTCTCCCACGTAATATAAATGTGAAATGAAATATGTAGTGTTTTAACGCCCACTTTTACTACATACGGTGCCGCAGGCGGTGACACTGATGATGCATGAGATGAATATGGAACACCGGTGCAATGAGATGGCGTGGGAAACCGGAGGTCCCGGAGAAAACCCGCCCCAGTGCCGTGTTGTCCACTACAAATCTCACTTAGCGGTCGCCTGGAATCGAACCAGGTGACTGTCTTGTTTTTTATCACCCGGTGATCTACCTTCATTTTACTGTCGTACCCAGGAACGTACATCAGACACAGCCATGGTACCATCACCACATGCCTTACTCAACTGTCTTGGTTTGTCACATGATATTCTACCTTCATTTTACTGTCGTACCCAGGAACGTACATTAGATACATCCATGATACCATCACCACATGCCTCACTAACTGTCTTGGATTGTCACATGATATTCTGCCTTCATTGAACTGTCGCACCCAGGAACGTACATTAGACGCATCCATGGTACCATCACCACATGCCTCACTTAACTGTCTTGGTTTGTGCCACACGAAGTTCTGCCTTCATTAAACTGCCGCACTTAGGAACGTATATTAGACACATCCATGGTACCATCACCACATGTCTCGCTCAAATGGCGGTGAATTTCAATAGGTGTCACACCACGAAAATGGAGAAAACGGATGATTACACGCTGTTCTTGCAATAAAGGCGTCGCCATTTTAAGTATCCGAAACGGTACTAACTCTTGTCACAGCCATTAGAGTTCTGTGCACTGTACAGTGCTGCCATCTCTCATGCATTCACAAGAAGTCCACATGAATTTAGAAGAAAAAAAACAGAAGTTCGTATCTGGTTCCAGGCCCTAAAAAAGAGCGATGCTGTAACTTGAAAGCACCTTGAATCTAGATAGCTTTTTTTTTTCCTCAGGGCTTTTCCCTTATCCTTGAAGAGAAGTGTCATGTAATGCTAAGATCTGTTGACCCAAGTCTCATTTGAGCATCATTTCATCCATTTCAGTCGTTGTAAATTATAAAAATATAAAAATTACTGCTCATAAACAGTTGCCTTTATATTTTTTCTTCACTAAGATGTTAAGACGTATTTTCGGTGAAAAATGCATATCAAAGTTTAGGATGGAATGCAGTATCTCCTCTTGAAGTGTAATTTTGCCATTACTCGTTTGCAGTTTTTGCTTTACTTTGGTTTAAAACATTTAAATGCTTAATTTAGTCGAAACTTATAAGTTCAAACCTTTTAAATAGGATTAAGGACTGTAAATTAATTGAAAGTAATCCAATAATGAGACCACAATCTTCACAGACGATCCCTCAAGCAGAAGACATTATTTCAGAGAGGCAACTTAATCCTATTTTAGTTAGAATGGATCGTTAAGCGCTCTTTTCTTGTGCAATACATTAAATCATGTTTTAATAACCTTAGGTAGAGATTTGTTTATCTTTATTTGAGCGAGATCCTCAACAGATCTTGAAAAAAAATATTCTCATGGATTACTATTTTACTTGTTCAGCTTTGCATTGAGAAAAAGGACAGAGGCACTGTACAGTCCATAGAAACGGGACTCTTGTGATTGATGCTCTAGAAGGGAATAATAGATAAACCAAGCCAAGTGAAGGTGAAATATGTTTTTTGTACTTTCTATTGTTTTTACTTTCACAACCACATATAATAAGTCATATACCAAGCTATGGTCTTATCTAAGCTTAGAAAGAATATTGAAGAAGTTAATTTAAAATGTTTAGAAACAACTGAGGATCTATCATTTAATAAACACACTAACACAGTACTCAGTGTAGCATATAGAAATTTGAGATTCATTAATCGTAACTCATCCAACTTCAAGGATATTAGACTTTTTGATACATTATATAATTCATTTATAAGATCCAGACTCGAATATGCTACACTAGTATGGAGTCCTTATACTGAAAAATTTATTAGATATCGAAGTTATTCAATACAAATTTCTAAGGGATGTGTTTATCAAAACTTTTCATTATTTTCCTAAGTTCATATACGATTCGTTGCTTCATTTATTCGTCTTTAGAAGTACAAGGCATGTTTTTTAAGTCAGTACCGTTTTGCGATTCCGCCGCCGCAGCTCAACGGTCGGTGTTCCGCGCATGCGCGCTGGTTACCTACATCTCTTGTCTACACACTGACGCCATTACAGTCTGATTCTTCATTGTATACGTTGGTTTACTGAGTGTTTAAGATGCCTCCGACAATCGTGAGTCCCGCCGATTGTCAAGTACGGGCTGTTATACGATTTCTTAGTGCTAAAGGCGTAAAACCGATCGATATTCATCGTGAGATCTGTGAAGTTTACGGACAAAACATTATGAGTGATGGAATGGTATGGAAATGGGTGAGAGCATTTAAAGATGGCCGCACAAATGTGCATGATGAAGAACGGAGTGGGCGTCCTTCGGTCGTTACTGAAGATTTGGTGCAGAAAGTGGACGAAAAGGTGAGATAAAACAGACGCTTTACAATTTCATCATTGTGTGACTATTTTCCACAATATTCTCGTAGTGTTTTGTATCGCATTGTGACCGAGAACTTGAAGTACCGGAAGTTTTGTTCACGTTGGGTTCCTAAAATGTTGACGGATTTGCACAAAACCCAACGTTTAGACAGTGCATTGACTTTCCTTGAGCGGTATCGCAATGAAGGTGAAGATTTTTTATACCAAATTGTTACTGGTGACGAAACATTGGTGGCCTACGTCACACCAGAATCGAAACAACAATCCATGGAATGGCGACATTCATCATCACCCACAAAAGTGAAGTTTAAGCAAACAATTTCTGCCCGGAAAGTCATGTGCAGTTTTTTTGGGACAGAAAAGGAGTATTGGAGTTTTTGCCTCGTAACGAGAGAATCAATGCAGCGTCTTATTGTGAGACATTGAACAATCTGCGCCGTGCAATCCAGAACAAAAGACGTGGCAAGTTGAGTAAGGGTATCGTTTTGCTGCATGACAATGCCCATCCACATTTGGCTAATCGGACCGAAGATCTCATCAAATCTTTTCAATGCGAAACTCTAGATCATCCTCCAAACAGCCCTGATCTGGCGTCCAGCGACTACCATTTGTTCCTGCACTTGAAGAAACATCTCGGTGGTCAGCGTCTTCAAGACGATAACGAAGCCAAAACAGTTGTGATACAGTGGTTAACACATCAGGCGGCATAATTTTATGAGGAGGGTATTCAAAAACTGTTGCCACGTTATGACAAGTGCCTCAGTATTCACGGAAATTATGTAGAAAATTAGATTAAGGTACAGGCTTTCATGTAAAAATAAAATTATTGCGATATTTATGCACGTCTTTTTTTAATTCCAAAACGGTACTGACTAAGAAAACATGCCTCATATAACACATAGGAGAAATTGTCAATCATTGCTTTCCCTTTACAAATTACTTCGTAATGATTGATGACTAATTAATACGTATTTACGTTCTAAATGTTGTACTTTACAGACTTAGTAATATTTTTCTTTCTCAGAAGCTTAATACTGATTCCTATACTCGCCTATGCATAGAATGCAGTCATTATACAAATAATTACATCTCTTAAACATCGATACTGTTGCGAGGCATCGTTTGTGGCGGGCCGCAGCCAGCTGGCAGGAAAGAAAGACAGACAGCGTCCAAGACATGCCCACACGTGGATGAATGTTTGGATTTTGCCGAGGGAGACGGGCCGGGGAAGGTGGAGCCGGAGAGATGTCTGGATAGCTCTCCCCTTGTCTCTCTGCATCACGAAAAATCGTGTGGCTTCGCCAACTTTCAGAAACAGCGGCTAGTGTGTAAATGCTGAGCTGGAGCTGCTAGTTAGACTAGTGAGAGGCGGAGTCCCCGGAAGCTCTGTACTATCTCCCACCTTATTCAACGTCAGATGTTCCAACAGAGCTACGAGTCGAAATGGCACAATACGCTGACGACGTGCTTCTGTTCTGCAAAGACAAACACATCGTCAGAGCCTTCAACCCATTAGACACCTCCGTCTCACACAACAGTGGTGTCAGCGTTGACGGATGTCCGTTAATCCGGACAAAAGTCACGCCATAACTTTTCACAAAGCGCCACACTCCCGCAGACTGCCCCAACTTCAGCTTCCGAGGTCGAAGGATAGAGTGGACTAACTCTGTCCGGTACCTTGGAGTAACATTGGATAGGTCCTAGCCTTTCGCCAGCACATGAGAGACCTAGCGCCAAGGGTACAGGGAGGAATTGCTTCCCTGTACCCAATGCTGGTGTCGAGCTCGATGCTGCTTGGCCTGAGGTTATACGTCTTCTGAGCGCTGGTAATTCCTGTAATGCCATATGCCTGCATGACCGCAGATAGCTGGTTGGCATTGCTCCAACGTGCACAGAATAGAGGGCTACGGCCTATATATATACTGTGGGTCGCTACTTTCCTACCAGGTTGCTTCACGAAGCCTCGGGTCTTCCATATGTGGAGAAGGAAATTAGGCGTCGGGCATCAAAATTACACGCTACTTTACCCACACATAGAAGCACCCTTGATAGATCATTAGGAGATTATGACCCCACTATACGCCGTTCTAGACTGCACCGGGTACGCCGCATGGATGGCGGGCACCCGAGATAACCCTGGAGCTAATCCTAACAGCAGCTAAAGCTGAGCTCCACATAATTCTTCCAAGCTGTTCGGCATCAAAATTTTTTCCCAACTTAAACAACATTAAAAACACCATGGTGCAAGGTATTACACGTTTTGTCGAACAACACTTTTATGACGTTAAATACGAGGGCTGTTCAATAAATAATGATCATAATTTTGTTATGGTTATAATTTTTTGCACTAAAATTCAAACTTATTATATTAGCTTAACGTGAAACAAACACGCCTTAGTTATTTCATTGTTGGTACTCCTGGTTCTCGCCTGTGAGAACCAGGAAAGTTCAAACATGTTAAGTATCGCCTACATCTGCAGTGGAGGTAACACGCGAGGAACAATGTGCGGCTTTGAAATTCTGCTTTCGTCTCAACTAATCTTCAGTTGGGGCCTATACACTGTTACAGGAGGCCTATGGAGAGTATGTTCTTCCCTACAGCTCAGCTCGAAGTTGGATTAAAATGATTAGACGGGAGATGAACAATTTCAAAGGAAGTTGAACCCCGGTACAGCTCTTACGGAAGAAAACACTGCTGCTGCCATTGTGAGAGAGGACCGACGAATTACCTTAATATCACTTTCTGAAATACTGAATTTCTTTGGGTGCCACTCACACGTTGGTGAAACATTACACATGAGACGTGTTTGTACGCGATGGTTCCAATACTGTTGATTCCCGAACAAATGGTCATTCGCATAAAGGTCTGCATGCAGTTAAAGTTGGTGTTAGAGGAAGATTTCAAACCTAATCATTTCTGACGAAACTTGGCTGCATCATTTTTATCCTGAGAGCTAACAGCAAGGCTCAGTGTGGAAATCCCCATCACCAACCCCCCAAAAAGCAAAAGTGGTTACTTCTGCTGAGAAAGTTGTGGTCATCTCATTCTTTGATATTCATGGAATGATTTATCAGCATGTTGTACCTGCACACACATCAGTAAGTGGAAAATACTATAGGGATATCCTGAAAACATTGCAAGTCCATTTAAGGCGCAAAAGACCACATTTCCGTAAAGCAGGCTAGATGCTGCACCACGATAATGCGCGGCCGCATATTGCCAATGTTGCTGAACATCTTGCAAAAATCAACGTGAAGAGCATCCCTCACCCTCTCTATAGTCCGGATTTAGCCTCATTTGTTTTTTTCTATTCCCTAACTTGAAGAAACGCCCCCGTGGAAGGCATTATCCATCATCAGAAGCTGCGGAGGCAATTTTGCAGGATCTCTCAAAAATAGTTTCCAGCATGTCTTTGAAGACTGGGAAAAACGCTGGGACATGTGCATCGCATTCAGGGGAGACTATTTTGAGAAGGACCATCAAAATGATGAGATGATTAAGGTACGTAGTAAAAAAAATTGTGACCATTCTTTATTGAACAGCCCTCGTGTTTCCAAGATATCCGTTTTTGCTTCAAATTTTCAAAAATTTCTCAAGCGAAAAATGGCTATTATGTTGATTTTCCCTTCGTGTCCGTGCAAAATATCGACCGGCTCTATTAGTTTGCAAAATATACGCCATTCCTCCAATTTTTGTACCTGTAATTTACACAAATGTCTATCTCCATGAATAAAACACAAGCTCTTTTTAAACAGTGTGTTGAACAAAGAGTGATGTGAATATAAACAAAAGATTTTTTGATTGCGTTAAGTTTTTCAACTTAATTTTCATTTATTTTTAAACAATAACTTGCAAAGGCATTCAGATGGAATAAATTCACACCCCAATCGAGAGCTCTGAAGATTGTGGCCATCAAAATAACGACAAGATCCTGATGGATATTCTTTACTTGTATTTTTTGTTCTCCTTGCAAAAAGTGACCTCTTTTCTTCCAATTTCGTGGTTACTGCTTCCTCTAAGCAGTTCGTCTAACGTATATATTTCCAATAACTGTAACATCTAAAGCTTTGAATCCTTTGCTCTTTGGTTCTACTAACATTGGTTTCGATATTTATGGAGGCAGGAAGACCAGCAGAGTAAAAGCAGCAGTATCGATATTTCCAAGAACGGGTACCAGGGATGTAATCTTAAAGGTTATTTACTTGTTCTACTATATATCAGAGAAGGTAGAGGAAATTTTGTGTAACTGATTAATCATTTAGACATGGGCAGAAACTTCTTAAAAGTCAATTAAATTAAATTAAATTAGAGATAGTCTTGTTTAGTTAACTCATGTGCAAGTCGGCCGCTGCCTTTGACGAACCATTATAATCGTTTTACAACCCTTGACCCTTCTTCTCCCAGATCTTTTCGCAAGGTTGCCACCTTTTCGATACGCCATGGGTATCGTACGAGGTTTCGTCTAAATAAATTATCTTATGTCAATTACTGCGAAACTTCCTTAGCTTTGACAAATATATATAGTCACCCGAACGTCGGAACTCCCTATTGAACCGGCAGCAGCAGGAGACGGTCGGCGTTCGCCACGCCCACTCGTTTGTCTTATAGCGGTAACAAGGGGTGGCTGGAAAGAAACATCACTGCGCCGTCTCTTTCTGTTCCACCTGAGTTCTCGAACTTACGGGATATTTCATCTAATCCAGAACCTTCTAGATTGGCCAGCTGACCCTATATAAGCAACACGTCGGGCTGGAGGAAAGTCAGTGCTTGACGAGCTAGTGAGCGGACAAGAAGACTGTGTGCGTGCATCGGAACGGTAACGGACGAACTGGTGAATTGCAATTGTGTGCATTACGTAATTCTGTGTAATTGGCAAGTGTTCAACTGTAAGTCGGTGGAAATAAAGAACATTGTTGAGTTTGTGTAATCGGACTTTTCATTTCACGAACCCACAAAGTCAAAATATATATGGATATATATCGCCAAGCTACAATTCTACTGGATTCCATAATAACCAAATGTGATGACATATTGGGCTAAATCACACACTGAGAAAAAACACTGAATTACATAACAATGTAATAGAACAACTCTTCAAATTCAGTAATGCGAGACGCCAGTACTGTATGCCCACGACCAGAAGGCTAGAAGGGAATGAAGGGCAGAAAAACTTGTTTATCTGCTCCGGCAACGGAACTGCTTACTAGAAAATGAGTCTATGAATGTGCATTGGGTCATCCAGTTGCGAGATTTAATGTTTGTTTCAGTAAATACAGCCTTAGGTTAAATGTACGAGGGGGGACCCAAAATAATCCGGACTCCGAGGCCGCTGCCACTCATAGACCTAGTGCAGGGTTCTCACGCTAGATTGTGTTAGCAGAGACAATGAAACAGCTGTGCAGACGACGTCAGTGTAGAGCTGAACGTGCAAGTGTGGTATTGTGTTTCTCTGACTGCTGGTGGGTTACCTCTGTGAAGTCGTTATGGCAACTTTAAAAGAACAAAGAGTGTGTGTGAAATTTTGTTTCCTGCTTAAGAAAGTGCAACGGAGATAAACCAAATGCTTCAGGAAGCTTTCCAGGAGGATGCTATGAGCCGCACACAGGTTTTCGAGTGGTTTGGGCGCTCTAAACCTGGTGAGGTGTGTTGAAGACCAAGCTCGTTCTGGACGCCCTTCAACATCGCGAAATGAGGACAACATTGGAAAGGCCCACCTAAGGGGCCCAACTCTCCCAGACCAAAAAAAGCAAGGCAAGTGAGGTCAAATGTGAAGACGATGATCATTGTCTTTTTTTATGTTGGTAGAATTGCGCAGCGGGAATTCGTACCCCCTGACCAGACTGTTAACCAGCACATTTACTTGTGTCTGTTAAGGCGTCTACAAGAGGATGTGAGGAGGAAACGCCCGAAACATTGGCGATCAAGTGACTGCTTTGTGCATCACGACAACGCTCCAGCACACACGGCCTTACGAGTGACCCACTATTTGGCATCTCAGAGGTGGTCTGTCGTTCCCCACGCTCCGTATTCGCCGGACCTAGCCCCGTGAGACTTTTTTCTATTTCCACTAATGAAAAAAAACGCTAAAATGGGAGCGTTATGACGATTTGGAGGCGGTAAAAAAGGCTTCGCAAAGGGCACTGGACAATATCAAAGAGCAAAAGTGATTACGGTTACACATGCCTCTAGCTTTCCTTCTTGTCGTGAGCCTACAGTACATTACTGATATTAATGTTAGATTAAGAGCAATTAGTATAAACTGTCTAAAGGAAATGGTGTAAAAGGTCACGTAAATAAACAACTTTTGTATGTTATAAAACTGGTGAGGATTCCAATCCTGATGTATGTATAAAGCAGAAGTAAGTACTTCACAAGAAACGAAAATAATATTTAAAATGTATGTCTCTTAGGCATTCCAGTGCAAATCGTGCAATAAACGGCATGTGAGAGACCAGGGCTAATGTTTGTATTTCCACATGTGAACAGGGTGATCCCGTTCTGGCTTTAGGCACTGAGGGTGGGCTCATTTGCACACGTTTTTAGCCCAGTGCTTGTAGTCAGAGAAGGGTGTTAAAGGGCTTAAAACAAAGTGTCTACATCACCGTCATCTGTTTCCAAAAAGAAACGAGCTGAATATCGCGTATGCCAAAAGGCTAAAACCTGACGTTACATCCCTGGGCATCTCCGTGTTTTAATATTCATGAGTATATAACAATATGAAAAAGAAGGGCACTTGTTCACAAAAAGGTTTATAGCATCCCGCCTACCAAGTTTCACGCTCAGATGAAACAAACCTCATTAGGAAAGTGCTAATTTACATGTAAATTGGGGCTCTATTATTTAGAATAATTATTTGATTTCACTAACGACTGGTTTGTTGCTTCTCTTAGGGCGATTAAAGGGGACTCAAAATGGCGTCTTAGGACAACCATGAGAGAGAGAGGATATGTTGGGAGTAGCCTCATTATAATAACACCTTATTTTCCAAGACTGCATACACGCAGCTTATCTTTTTAATTATCCGTGGAAATGGGAAACTTTAGGGCCAATTATGACGTCCCATTTGTATTCTCTGTAACATCTTCCTTGGGATAGCAAATTAACACCCATTTTCTTATCAGCTAATCACAGAGTGATCCATTTACAGACGGACGACATGAAAAGGAACGTGGAATAATTTTCCGGTGGGCGGTAAAATGTCCTTACTCATAATGCTAATTTACTCAGAAGAAACAAAGTGAAATAAAAGGAAATCCGACTGTTTTATTCGTATTAGCTTCTCTGCCTACCAGCATTTATTTTTAAAACTTCACATAAAATCCAACATAGTTTTCATTCTTTCTTTTCTTTATTCATTTCATTTTCTTTTAAATTTAAATATTCCTTGAACAACTAAGAGTATAAGAACGGCTTTTTCTTTGTAAAAGTTCTTCATTAGCTATTTCTTCAACTTCCCTAGTTCCACTATTGTGGTGTTAGGGGCCTTTTTATCTATACCTTATGCCTTTAGGAAATATCTGAACAATAAAAGGGGAAGGGTATATATATATATTTATTCATCTAGAAAAGGCATTTGATTCTATTAATAGAGAAGCATTGTGGATAAAATTAAGCAAAAAGGGGATAATTCATGCATTTATAGAAGTAATTAAGATGATATACCAGGAGAATGAGTTGTGTATAAAACTACCAGGCAACAAAGTAACTAAATCTATATCGAGTAAAGCAGGAGTACGGTAGGGATGTAAACTTAGTCCACTATTATTTAAGCTTTATATCCATAGAATTTTAGAGGAGATATCAAGTTGTAGGGTACATTCCACAGTTATTAATAATAAAGAAATCCCGGGGCTACTGTTTGCAGATGCCCTAGTAGTTGGGGTCCATATCAAGTGGAGGGCTGAGAAGAGCAATCGAGGAAGCCAATTCTTATTGCAATAAATGGGGTTTGAAGGTGAGTGAAAACAAAACAAAGATTATGGTATTCAAAAAGGATACAGGTTGCCTAAGGATGAGAAATGGGAGGTTAATAGAAGAGAAGTAGAGGTACTAAGGAGATTTGATTATTTGGGGACAAGGTTGAGTTCAGATGACAGCTGGAAAGAACAAAAGAGATGTCTGTGGCAAAAGGTAAAATGGCCACGAGTGATAAGATCATGCTACAGTAAACTGCCAGATATAAATGTCAAATGGTTGGAGAGGATTTATACAGCAGTAGTAGAAAATAGAATGTTATATGGATCAGAGGTATGGGGAGTAGATGCGGCTTGGACAGAGACTGATAGAGTGCATAGATCCTTTTGTAAATATATATTGGGATCACCGATAGCATCACCTAATGGGGCAGTACAATTGGAACTGGGCAGGCATTCTACTAAAATTAAAATCTTGTCAAGGACAATGTAATATTTATACAGAATCACTAACTTGGAAGATGGCAATATATTAAAGAATGTTTTCATATTCAAAAGAGAAGTAACTGGGGTAGGTCTTTGGTGCATAAAATGTATGACGTGTTGAAGCAGATAGGTATGGGTCATTCTTGGATAAATGCAGAGTATGGGTATAGAGGCTTCTGGAAAGAAGCTAAGATTAGAAGATATTGACAGACAAGACATTTCTGCCAATATAAGTGACAAAAGCTCACTAAGATTATATACAGAAATAAAAACAAACTGGGGGAGGGAAGGATATATAGATATATGTAGTAAGTTAGGGCGAGAAGGTTTTGCTTGGGCGAGAACAGGAGTGAGAAACTTGAAAGGTATAGATCAAGAGAGGGAGCTAGATAAATGTCCATTGTGTGGAGAAGAGAATGCAGACTTCCATTTTGTATTATATTGTAGTCAAACAACGATATAGAGATAGAAGGCCTGGCTACGTAAATGTGATAATTTGGGGGTGAAGTAGTAATTAGAAAAATTTTGTCAGTAAAAGGGGAAAAGAACAGGAGAAATATAGGGAATTATTTAGGGAAAGGTAAAGAGAGATGGCTAAGAACAACTAAGAGAAAAATGTAGAGTGGGATAGGTGAAATGGCAGAAAGTTAAAAAGGAGTAGAGGGCCTCCAATACACAAAAACCTAGGGTTAGGTGTATGGGGACTGAATTATTAGTCAATAGTGGGCAACATGATAGGAATTCCAGGATTTGGGAATATGGCATTTTTCAGTATTGTCACCCGAACATCGGAATTCCCAAGAGAACCAGCAGCTGGCAGGTAGGGACCAGACGGGAAGCATTCACCCACGCCTACCCATTTATCCTGCAGCGCTAACGATCACTAGCCATCTCTTTCCCCTACCCCGGACGTCTGGAACAGTCGTGATGATTCACTGGACCGCGAGACTTCCAGAAACAGCGATATTCCTATATAAGGCCTGCAGACGGCGAGTGAGTTGAGTTCTTGGCGAGCAGCTAGTGAACGGACTGGAAGACTGTGTACGTGTATCAGAGGAGTTGTACGTAATTGTGAGTGGAGCTGCGAGAGACGAACTGGCGAATTGTAATTGTGTGCGCTACGTAATTCTGTGTAATCGGCAAGTGTTCCAACTGTAATTCGGTGGAAATAAAGAACATTTTGAGTTTGTGCAATTAGAATTTTAATTTCATGAACCCACAAAGTCAGAGTATGGATTTCATAATTGTAATCTTGATTTTGTATTTCCATTTGATGTTGTAAATGGAAAGATGAGAAATAAATTACAAATTATGCCTTTAGGCATCGCGTTAAACAGCAGAAATTCTGGACCAGATAGAGAACCTAGGATGGGTGATGAGCCCAATGCCTAGTATGAGAGTGAGATAAGTACGAGGGTCGACTCATATGTTCTAGGCCTCACAATAAAAGAATTAAACTTGTCTCCTTTATTTCTCAATATAATCTCCAGAGAGGCTAATTGCATTTGTCATATTGATGTAATTTAATTAAACTATCTCTGCAGTAAGATTTATCATGTCCCTCAACTGTTTACCGGATCAATGACCACCTCGTTGCTGTGAAATCTTCCTCCTCCAAGAGACCTTTTGGAGTTTGGGAACAGGTGGTGCTAGATCTGAAGAATAGCGTGCATGTTCAGGCAATTCGAACTTCTTTTTTTAATTTTACGTCCTCCAACGTTAAGCCACATCGGACGATGAATGGAATGGGTGAAATGATGCCCAGATGAGCCCAGGGTCCATAGAGGTTGGAGCTATATGACATTTATCTTTCAGGATAAGGGAAACCCTGGAAAAGCCTTATCCAGGTAACTCACCTTGACCGAGAATCGAACTCGGGGCCTCTTGAACGTGAGGCAGACATGCTAACATCACGCTAACGAGGCGGGCAATTTGAACTTTTAATTCGCACATTTTTTCCATTGCAATAACAGAATTATGGGCCGGAACATTGTTGTGAAGAAACAAGATATTGTGACTCTGTGGCTTCGTATAATTAAAGCTCCAAGTTGCAGAAATTCAAAACGTTCTCTATTCGCGTAGAAATACACTCATAGTAGCAGTATTACATCACATACTGTAACAGTATTTTTGTGTTCGTGGGAATTGTAAATATATATAAAAATGTATGTAGTTGTGTGATTGGCCGAAGTAGTAGTGGTGTGACGTGGTGTGACGTGGTGGGATGACGTGTCAGTGAATCGGCCAATCACAAAATAAGGTGGGAATTGCTATGGGGACAAGAAAATCAATAATCTAGAAAAAGTGTGAATCTTGTGTCTTGCTGGAGAAGGAGGAAAGATGTTAC
This sequence comes from Mantis religiosa, assembly GCA_030765055.1. Lineage (NCBI taxonomy): Eukaryota > Metazoa > Arthropoda > Insecta > Mantodea > Mantidae > Mantis > Mantis religiosa. The sequence goes on from CM060954.1 coordinate 22,683,753, forward strand.
GATGATTGAAATGGTAAAGGAAAATTAATAAGATTCAAAAAGTGTTATTCAATATTTATAATAGATAAGAGTGAATCATAGTTCATATTATATAATTAAATAATATATTACAAAATTGGACTCATCTAAATTTTATTTTCACCAAAAATCCGTATCCACACCTGAGAAAAGATCTCACGACTCTCAGTAGATTAAAATTCGACTTGGATCTTATAAAAAGTTGGCTTGCTTCTTATTAGTTGAAGAAGAACGAAAATATAATCCCGTTACAAATGGCGCAGCAACGTGTGGGGCTCGAATAGGATAAAGAAGAGGAGATTAAAGCATCGTGCAGCTCCGTGGGAATTTAAAAGGAAAGAAGAAAGAAGAGAGAAGAAAGAAGAAAACGAGAACTGGTTTAAGTGAGTGAAATTAAAAAAAAAAAAAAGAAAAATAGTAGTAGTAGTAGTAGATTTATGTTGTTAAGAAATCAGAAAATAGTTAAAAAGATGGCGAGTAGAAAAGAAATAATAGTGGAAGGAGAAGTTACTGATAGTGTAGGAATGAATAGGGAGGATGCAAGATTAAGCATAGATAATGAGTCAATGTTGGAAAGAATAACAAGAATGTTAAGTAATTTAGATTCTAAAATAGAACAAAATGCAAAGAATTTAGATTTTAGAATGAGAGATGTAAAATCAGAAATAGGAGATGTAAAATCAGAAATAGGAGATGTTAAATCAGAAATAAGTAATTTAGATTCTAGAATGAAAGATGTAAAATCAGAAATAAGTAATTTAGATTCTAGAATGAAAGATGTAAAATCAGAAATGAGTAATTTAGATTCTAAAATAGAACAAAATGTAAACGATTTAACTAAGAAAATGAATGATTTAGATGTAGGAGTAAGACAGGAACTAGCACAAAATGTGAGTAACTTAGAAATTAATTTATTACAGAAGCTAAAACAGGAATTAAAATCTGAAATTTCACAGGAGATTAGAGAAGGGAGAAAAGAGTGTAGGGATAATATGGAAAGGCTCATGCAAATCATAGAGATTAATAAGGATGAGAATAGAAAGGAAGTCAATGAGTTGAGAGAGATAATTCAGGAAACTAGGTTAGGTCAGGACATTGTGAAACAAGAAATAAGAATGGAATTAAACAAAGAGTTAGAAACATTTAGGATACAACAGGCAGAAATAACACAAAAACAAAGAGAAGAATTAGGAGATAAAGTAGAACAAAGAATCAATGTAATTTGTTCTGAAATGCAATTACAACATGATGAAAGTAAGATACACCAAGAGGAAATAAAGTTACAAATTGATGAGATAAGTAAAGTAAAAGAAGAAGTAATTTTGCAAATTAAAGAGGTAAAAGAACATTTTGAAAAAGAAAAGGATAACTTAGGAACATTGACACCAGTTGTAATTGCATTACAGGCTAGAAAAGTAAATAACGGGAAAGAAATGTCTAGAATTACAAATATAAACGATTGTGACTTACCAGGTGAATTAAGCAATCAACAGAAGTCTAGTGATGTAGTAAGTGAATGTAGTGATTTTGTGAGTCCAGATAATGATATTAATTATCACAGAAGCACACAGAACATGTCCTCACACACACAACTCCACAGTCTAGGTCAAAATGAATGTGTACATTATTCACTAAATGATATTAGTCCACCAAGTTTTGATGAGGAATCAGGTGATAATCCAAAAGTATTTCTTAGGGAATTGGAAGAATATTTCCGTATTAAGAGAATTCCCAATGAATTTCGGATGGTAATAGTAAAACGCTGTTTGAAGAAAAATGCTCTTGAGTGGTTAAGGTTAACTTTGGCTTCACATGAAACATATAGTACTTTCAGAAATCTGTTTATAAATAGATTTTGGGGACCTGAGAGACAAAGAAGAATAAAAGTTGAGTTAGCAACGGGTAGGTTTGAGTTTAAAAAAGGGATTTCTATGACTGAATATTTCTTAAAATTAGCAAACAAAAGTAAGTTGATCAATCCCGAAATTTCTGAGACAGAAATTGTCAACATGCTAATACGTCATTATCCACCACATATCAGAAATCATTTAATTGTGGCTAAGCCTATCGATTTCTCTGATATGATTGAATTATTATCCGAATTTGAAGCACATAACCTCATTAATGATACTACATCCTGTGATGGTAACTATAATAACGTCCATATTGAGCGAGGAAGAAATCGACAGGAATCACAACCTACAAATAATAGGAATAATAGGACGAGTTTAAATTGGGGCAGGGCACCCGTGAGAAATCAAAGATTTGAAGGAAGAGGTTATAATCCTAGACGAACTTATGAATCTGTAATTCCCGGAACAGGAAGTGGAGTTCAAAATAATGTGCAAAGGAATTATCATAACAATCAGTCGACGAGAATTGGAAGAAATGATCAAATAAACCATGTAAGATTTTATCGAGGAAATAATCAGCGAATAAGTAATTTTAATAGGGGTAGAGGTACTAGTTTATTTAGTGCAAATCAAAGAGATTTTAGGGGTGTGAGATTTGAAAGAAGTAATCAAAATGAAAGAGTCGAAAATACACAAAGCACAGAGAATGATGTGAGTATAAACGATAGCACCAACCTAACCAACAATGAAAGTAATAATCAGAGGGAGATGGAAAACTAAAAACCAAATCATTTTGTGCTCTGGAAAGTGGTTCGGTGAGGATGACACAGGGCGAATTGAAAGTTGAAGATAACGGAAATAAGCTCACTCTCTTGCAGAAAAATAAGGAATTAGTTAACCCACCTCAGATAATTATTTACCTATGGGTAAATACCTCTCCTTTAAATACCTCATTGATAATTCGAGACTGTTCTGTAATAATCAAGAAATCGAATGTTCCATCACCTTGCAGAAGCGTAACTTAATCTGTGTCGGCAAGTCCTTTATCTCCGGCGCTATGTTTATCTCCTTATGCAAGCTCTTTATCTCCGTGAAACAATATCCGTCTGTTATCTGAGCCGAAACTTTTATGCCCGTCGCCGCGACAATATTTTCATTTGCCAAGTGAAGCTTTTTCTTTTCGTCCCATCACTCAAAGTTGCAGTAAGCTTGCGTAATAGTCACCAGAGATACCTTTACCCTTTTCCACGTAATCAACAAAAAGAATTCCCTGTGTATCCCAGAAAACACTCGCCATAATATTTTAGCTGGCAAAATTGACTTTGCCTTTTAGAAGTTGGTTCACCTGGCGCTATGTACTGCTTTGACTGTGATTTACTTTCTGGAGGGTAGTGATAGATACAGCCTTTTTTATCCATGGCAATAAACCGTTTAAAAACTCACTGGGATTTTTACGGCAGAGCTCCAAATTCTTAACAGAAAGTTTTTCTTTGCAAGTTTTGATAAGGTGTCAACCAATGCAGCACCCATCTTGCACAGGGATTGTGAAAGCCAAACTATTACTTGAAATATTATCTGTACGTTGTTTTGATATATTTACAGCCTCTGCTATCTCAAACAAGTTTAATCTGCGGTCTTCCAGTATTAAACGATTAATTTTTTCAATGAACTCTGGAGTTGACTTACACAGAGCGTCCAGAGTGAGGCTCATCAGTAGTGCTCATACGTCCCATTTTAAACTCTGCAATCCAACTTTTAATCTTTGTATATGAAGGGATGTACTGCCCATTTCCTCCTCGATTTCTTTAGCTGTTAAGTTTTTCAAATGGAAGTATTTAATCACAGCTCGTTTTCCAAATACTGCATTTTCGTGAAACCTCTACATTTGTCTAGTTTGAAATGCTGTCATTCAAAATCTAAAGTATCTACTGACCTGTAACAATGGATAAACGCTAGTATAGAGTTAAAGTATATGATGCTATCCGTCAAAATAACCCAGTGGCGCCATCTCTATGAGGCCTGGGACTTATCAGACAATCCTCGTAGATGGCAGAATGAGGGCGGAATTTATAGTAGAGATCTACGTAGGGCAGCTGTCACTGACCTCCCTCTCAGACCAGGGACTTACCGAGCTGTCCCCAAAGGGCGCCCGGCGCCTCCAAGGCTCTTTGCAAAGGGCAAGACCTAGAAGCTAACAAGCCCCTATATCTGGTCCCAAAATACAAGACGGCGTGGAAGTGGATACGCCACTTACGCGCGCCAAACCTAAAGGGGAATGTTACCGAATAACCTCGGTAGGGCCGCCTGGTGATATAGCACACCTTCTACTAGCTATGCTGGCTAGTACGCGGGAATATATGGCTTCCCTCAACTCCGTCCGGAGATGTACCCGATCTCCCACGGGTATCGGGAAGCACTGCCCCCTCGAGTCCAACCCAATCCGAACAGCTCCCCTACGTGAAGGGCTCGGGAGTTCGGCTCGAGGTTTCTCTAGTAACGTTAGAGATAGCACGAGTGGTAAGGCTCCGCAGCGCTTCACCACAGCAGCTGAAGGGGGCCAACCGCCCTCCCTTGCGGCGGAGGGCGAAATGGATGAAAGCAAAGATGCCAACGGAGCAATTTATGGAATGACAGGGGAAACAGGAGACGCCGGAGAAAACTCGCTCCTGCACCGTGTTGTCCACCACAAATCCCACAAGCGATCGCCTGGGATCGTTTCTGGACCGCCTTCGTTAGTCAAGTGGTGTGACCGTTCGGTCATGGTACAGCCAAAAATTATTCATCAGTAGTGTTAGGAAGTTGAAGATAAAGTTCTTGTTTTTCCCTAATATCTGAAGATCAGGCACAAAATAATTTGTTAATTATGGGTCAATTCAGAATAGAAAATTAAGATTTTATTTGTCCTTTTGTATTTCTATGTATCTATTTTTTCAGTTAGTATTATCTTCACCTAAATGCATATATTTTATCATATTATTAATTACTAGTCCTCACATTTTAATCTCTTGCAACAACTGTTTTTTCAACGAAATCCAGAACATAAATTTAACACAACACCAATTTTTGTAATTACAGACTTTTGTTTACATCTGTAACTAAATGTGAAGTCACACATGCTTCAGCACACATTATCGCACGTGGGTTATGTCTCACGACCACACCGCGTGTTCCTTTATGGACGACCTCATGACCCTAGTCGCTTACTAACGTCACAGCAAACTAATCATGACATAATTATGTTGGTTTATTATCGTGGTAGCGCTCGGTCTGCGGTGAGCTGTGAACCACGTAATGATACACATAATACGAGCAATATTGCACGTCAATGACCATGTAGGACATGTCTGTTTACAGGTGCAATTTCAAATTTTCTGCATTAGCACTTGTACACTCTTTTTATTCCCAGAATCACGTATCTACACAAACATTACAATTTGTTTCATATGTAGGGTAATGCAAAACTCACTCGATTAATTCTTTTAATTATTTCACCTTTGAAAAGCCTAATTCATTATGATGGACATTGGGCTCTAATACAACTCTTAATTTTATAAATGGCTAAAATATTATAAAACATTTGTAAAGCCACTAACCAGCGTCGAAGGGTGCAATGAAGCGCTAGAACCGCCGCTTCCCCAACAATATCAAGAGAAAAAAATAAAAAAAAAATAATGCCAAACAATATTTAATTTGTTCTGGATACTTTAAAAATTTATTCACGAACATCCGCAAATTATGACTGCTTCTGTGAGCTCATTCAATAGCTTAACTACTCATACATTATTCCTATATCCAACCTGCCAAAAAGAAATAATAAACATTATAGGAAGCATCAAAACTAAAAATAGTGTTGGTTGCAATAACTTCCCAATAAAACTAATAAAAGTTTGCAAAGAATCCATAGCTAGTCCTCTAGTGGACATTATAAACTCAATACTAGCAAATGGAATTTTCCCTGATAGTCTCAAAGTAGCTAAAGTTATTCCAGTATTCAAGAAAGGAAATAAAGCCGAGATGGACAATCATAGGCCTATTTCCGTATTGCCCCCTTTAGCCAAGGTGGTGGAAAAAGTAATTTATTATAGAATCATTACTTTCCTTGAATCTTTACCTGTATTGATGCAGGTAACTTTGCAGCTGTGGTTTTATTGGATTTATCAAAAGCTTTCGATTATGTCCATACAAAAATTCTGTTAAATAAACTTGAACGTATTGAACTCGGAGATCTAAGTAATAACCTGATAAAATCCTACATGACTAACAGAACACAATATGAACAACTGAAATGTAAACAAGGTTATTTTATTTCAAAACCTGTAGAGGTACAGTCTGGCGTGCCTTAGGCTCTATAGTGGGACCTTGATTGTTTATTCTGTATATTAACCACATAAAAACTGTGGTACAGGGTAATGTAGCTTTAAGTTTGTATGCAGACGATGCTACATTGAGTTTCAGCAACAGCAACTTACTAAATCTAGAAATCGATGCAAATTTGACCTCCTATATCGTGACACAGTATTTTAATATAAGTTTGTATACTAATGCGCGAAAAGCGAATTAATTCTATTTGATTTTAAAAGACGTCCTTTCGAACTTCAGCCTAGTATAGGGAATTGTCTAGTCCAGTGTGTAAAAAGTGTAAATATATTAGGTTTAATCCTTAATAACAAGTTAACTTGGAACAACCACATTGAAAAACTAGAAAGTAAATTAAGCTCAGGACTTTTTGTGTTGCGATGTTTAGCGAATTTTGTCTCGGTAGATACTAGTAAGTTAGTATATTTTGCATTACTATATTCACACAGTACCATGAAGAAAGTGTACAACTCACACACTTTTGCTAATAACCTAAAACTTCATAAGAATTTCCTATTTGTTCCCACTAAATATGAATCTACGTAAAATACTGCTGATGATAATATTGAAATAGACTTACAGTTGTATTTAAAAGCGCCACATAAAAAAAAAATTGTCACCGCACAGAGACTATACGTGACAAAATCTATCAGTTCTTAATTACCGAAGAGTTGGGATTGCTTCCGGATGCCTACGAAGGATGGTATTCCAGGTTACGAATGCGCGAATACAGAAACATTCAGTATTGAATGAGCTCACAGGACTGGTGACACGAATCTAAGCAGCTGTCAAATTATCCTCAGCGCCACGGATGTTCGCGAATAAATGTTTAAATATGAATCCAGTGCAAATAAAACATCGTTTGGCATGATTTTCTCGTTTTTTTTTCTTATTTTGCTTCTGAAATTCTTGGGAAAGAAGAGCATCCACTTCACTGGAAGTGTGAGCTTTAAAGCTCCTTGAATTAAAATAATGCGTTTTAACAGAGCTCCGTTTGTGTATAATAAAAAAGCAAAATGGTGCACAAAATCATATTTGTTTTTAAATTTCTCCATAAAGGACAAATGTACTAAAACTACTCTAATAATTTTAATAAAATACCAAATATTTAAAATACTTCCAAATCGCCTTGTACCTTGTGCACTATTTTTTAAATATCCCCATAAGAAAAAAAATCAGGGGATCAGGGGATCTGGGTGGGGCGAACAGACCTGAGATTATTGTATTATCAAAGAAACTGCACAAGAGAAGGTGAACATGAATAGGCCACGGACAATTGATGTTCTCAAGGAATCCATTCGAACCGAAATACGTAACATTGGCAAGGATACTCTCCGTAAAACTTCAGAGAATATGACGAGACGAGTACAAACATGTACAGATGCTGGTGGAGGACACTTCCAACATTTTCTGAGATGTAAATAATGTAATGTAATCTCCTAATTGTTTATTATATTCTCCCAAAGTTGCACGTGTGTCCTATTATTGGTTCAAAAGTTATGGGCTATTGAAGTGGTTCAGATTTATATGGATCACACTGTAGTTACTTGAAAATGTACATTTATGTACTAAATGTGAGCATTATAACTTAGGACAAATGACAGAGCAAAAGAGCTTTGTTTAATATTACCATGCTAACGCTGAGTAACAGTCCCAGAAAATGTTGCAAAGTTATTCAGCAAACAAATTTTTAGAAATTGCATGCGAAGACTTCCATTCCCAAGATTTATCCCTCCCGTAACAAATACGACCATTGGAAATTAATTGTTCTTTCACACTGGCCGTGTGTAGGCTAAATTGTGGAAACGTCGAATCTGAATGAAAAATGCAATGCCATAGCCGGGATTTGAACCACGGATCTTCTGATTTCTGTCCAGCCATTCTCTCACTGAGCTACTATGGCCAAAATGCCGATATGACATTAAATTGTCCAACTGACTCGTGTAGTTTCCTGGTAAACCACTTAGTTCTCATAAATACACGAGACAACTACCTTAATGGCGACTTACTATGCTGTAAGTACTTTAAGGCCCAGGCTTTATAGTTCGGACCACTATTAGATACAACTGACTCGTGTTTTTCCCGGTAAACCACTAGGAGTTCTCATAAACACATGAGACAACTACCTTAATGGCGACTTACTATGCTGTAAGTACTTTAAGACCCGGGCTTTATAGTTCGGACCACTATTAGGTACAACTGACTCGTGTTTCTCCCGGTAAACCACTAGCAGTTCTCATAAACACATGAGACAACTACCTTAATGGCGACTTACTATGCTGTAAGTACTTTAAGACCCGGGCTTTATAGTTCGGACCACTATTAGGTACAACTGACTCGTGTTTCTCCCGGTAAACCACTAGGAGTTCTCATAAACACATGAGACAACTACCTTAATGACGACTTACTATGCTGTAAGTACTTTAAGGCCCGGGCTTTATAGTTCGGACCACTATTAGATACAACTGACTCGTGTTTCTCCCGGTAAACCACTAGGAGTTCTCACAAACACATGAGACAACTACCTTAATGACGACTTACTATGCTGTAAGTACTTTAAGGCCCGGGCTTTATAGTTCGGACCACTATTAGATACAACTGACTCGTGTTTCTCCCGGTAAACCACAAGGAGTTCTCATAAACACATGAGACAACTATCTTAATGACGACTTACTATACTGTAAGTACTTTAAGGCCCGGGCTTTATAGTTCGGACCACTATTAGGTACAACTGACTCGTGTTTCTCCCGGTAAACCACTAGGAGTTCTCATAAACACATGAGACAACTACCTTAATGACGACTTACTATGCTGTAAGTACTTTAAGGCCCGGGCTTTATAGTTCGGACCACTATTAGATACAACTGAATCGTGTTTTTCCCGGTAAACCACTAGGAGTTCTCATAAACACATGAGACAACTACCTTAATGACGACTTACTATGCTGTGAGTACTTTAAGGCCCGGGCTTTGAATTTGTCATTCTGACTCTACGTTTCCATACTTTAGCCTACACACGGCCAGTGTGAAAGAACAATTAATTTCCATTAATTGACCTAATAGTGGTTAACTATAAACTTTTTACTAAGTGGTCGTGACCGAAAGATTCATTAAATAATTAAATAACATCTCTTTCAGACAACAATTAGAATATTCAGAACAAAAATTTACTGAAAAGTACTCAACGAACACTTCGCACCTCGAATGCACTAACACGTGGAGCATGCAATTCTTCGTATCTCGCAGATTGCTTATGATGTCATGATAGGCGAGTGATGAGAATACCGAAGAACTAAATGAGCACAAGACACTATTCAGCCTAGTAAACCTTTCTTTGGAATAAAGCTTAAGGTTTTCTTTCTTGGTTCGATGATCGTTTAGCCTTCTGTCATTTAAATGATGCCATTTTAATATTGCAATATTGCCATTGTTTCCTTTTAAAAATCTCTGGTTTGATTCTCCCTGCAAAGAAGAGCAATATTGAAGGTACGTGAAGTCTTGGTATAAAAATGGCACATTTAATTTTTGTATGTGCGTGTGCCTGCGTGCCTGTATCTAAACCAACCCTTTTTGTGACTTTGATTTCATTTTCCTCCTTTCTCCCTCCAACTTCATGCTTATGAATAGACACCCAACGAAGAGAGGATGAGTTAACTTCATGTCCCTTACAGTGGCAACCCTGATTTAAACTCTGACATAAAAGCTCACGATTAACATCAAAACCAGAAAGAGTGAAAGCTGTCGATATGACTTTAGCTGCTGAATACGGCATATGAGGGGATGGGATTGATCGACAACGTAAATAATAATTGCACCAAGCATTGGAAACCACTTTTTTTTTACACAAACCTTTGAAAGTTATTAAAAAGCTCTGATGTAACACTTGCATGATTTACATACCAAATATAATTTATTTTGTATCTGCAAAACATATTCCTATCCGCTTCATGTTAATTAAAAAAAATCGGAGATACTTTAATTACATATTTTATTACACAAATGTTAAAGGCAAAATGAACTAAATATTAAACAGAATCTAAATCTCTTAATACTTCATTTGAAATACAAATTTTCTAATAATTTCTGAAATGAGTACCTTTCACGTTTTACAGTTTCAAATCCTTGTAACTTATAACATTCTCACTACACGGAAGTTCAGATTCCATCAAAAACACCATTTCTTGAGCTTCCTTAACCCCAAAAATCAGGTAAAAATGACAATCCAATAAGGATTTCAAAACTGCACGATAAAATCAATAGCATAGAATATCTTTAAAAATTTCTATATAGTAACAAACTTTGAGTAAATCCAGTGATTTCATTGTTTACAGATTCTACAGTATTTTTTGTCTTATGATTTACCATTTGTAAAAAAAAAAAAAAAAAAAAAAAAAAAAAAAAAATTAGCAAAATTGAATCACCAAATAGATAATTTGCCCCTCCCCCCCAATGCCTTTACTGCTCATATGTTCTTGAAATCTTAGCTTTAAATTCTCCTACATAAGCTTTTTAAGTAACTCACACCTAGGAATGAGAGCTATTAGAGTAAAACAAGACAGCTTCGAGAGTTGTGACGTATTTCAGTAGGGAGCGAGGCCTGTAGTGCCTGCGACGTCAGGCAAGAGCCGTGTAGTGGCGTCGGGGTTTCGGTACGTAGGCCACCACAGCGAGCCCATTGTTCCTATGCCCTCAAGTTGGGGCACCCCCGGGAGGAAGGATGAGGTGAAGGAGACAGTGTGCGGCAGCACGACAGTACAGAGGGTAACACCCTAATACATGCACATGGATTTGTTTTTATCTGAAATCCTCTTATTAGCCAAGATACATCAAAAGATATAGCTAAGTCAGTATTGCCATTTTGTACTATACATGCACTTATAGCAGCCTTCACTGAGTCTTCAGCTGTTTGTCTCACTTGTTCCCAGAATGAATCTGTAGCGAATAATGCTGAACAAATTATTTTCAAAAAGGTAGGTTTTATCATGTTTGTCTGATGTGTAAAAATTCTTCATTATCTCACAATTTGTGCACTTCTGTTAGGTTATCTGCTATGTCATTTCTTTGAGAAACATTTTCATGCAGATTCACTTTCCAACCACAAATATTAAAGTCTGTCTAGTGAACGTGAGTGCAGTTTGCCCTCAAAGGAAACTCACCCTTCCGCCCACTAATGACCGTCATAAATCTATCTCCACACTTCAGAAATAGAACACTGTCGTTGAGGACCAATAGCAACCCTGATTTTCTCGAAGTAACAGTCGCATGTCTACTCCACGTGGAGTCTCAGTTGACAAAGTTCCAACTTCCAGTTGATCTGTTTCATTATGTGCAGAAATTCGTTGTATGTCACGATGTGGAGACCGTGGGAGGGAAATGCAGTGGTAAATGCAAATAAAGTAATAGATAACTTTCAGTCACGTGAAAATAATCAAAGTGAAGACAATAGTGTGAATAACTGGGCCGAGTTATGTTACTGGAAATGCCTCAAAAAACAAAGTTGTAACGGAAACTGTTTCTAAGCAATTTCAAGCTTATGTTTTGAAGACATATAAATATGTGCTGACAAATAATCTTAGTAAGGGACCGTGCAATGAACCTGATGATAATTCTGGGTATTCACAGAAATCTAGTAAGAAATATTGTGACAAAAAGAATACCAAAGACGCCGATCAAGTGTGAAAACAAAAGGATACGTTTCTCTAAAGTAGATAATTTCACATGCAATTTAATTCGTCGAGAAATTTATAGATTCTATGCAAAAGGAAGAGCACCCACCTTAGACGAATTGGTTGCACATTTGCAAGAAATTTGTGATTTTCTTTATGGCCACTGCACCTTGCGCGAACTCCTAAAGGAGCTGGGTTTCAAATACCGCACTTTGAATAAGATAAGGATTATTATGGAATCCATTAGAGTTGTAGAATGGCTATATATATTTGTCGATACTAAGGAAGTTTTGCAGTAATGGACATAAGATAATTGATTTAGACGAAGCCTCGTACGATACACATGACGTATCGAGAAAGGTGGCAACCTTGAAGAAAGGACTGGGAGAAGGAGGTTCAGTGTTGTAAAATGATTATAAGGGTTCGTCAAAGGAAGTGGCCAACGTGCTCGTGAGTTAACTAAACCGACTCTACAACTGACAGTCACTAAATGCTGAACTTAACATATTAAAATTAATTAATATACTTATTTGTTTCATCTTCATTAATGTGACTATAATTCTTTTCTGTGTTATGCAGTTTCTTTTTAGAAGCACTCGGTGGAGTTTCAACATTCTCAACAGGATTGTTCAACACTAAATTATCACATTGTTGTGCAGTTACATCTTCTAACACAGGATAGTTTCTATAATGTTGATTGCCATTGTTATTTTTTCTCTTTTTAAACAAGCCTTTACGTTTTGTCATTGTGAGAACAACACAAAAAGCCTGAGCACAATATAAAAATATACAAATATCCAACAACTTGCTTTTATATAATTAAAGAAACTTTAACCACAAAACTCTGTTATATTGACTTCCAGATTAGTTAAAATATGAATCAGGATTTCTCCTAAAATATAAGACAAACCACAGCCTTCTAGAACAAATATTTCTGGAGTTATACGTTGTTCTAAAAAAGCTTGCCAGAATTTTAAAAAATAGATTACAGTTATAGTTATATAAATTAATTTAAAATTTTAACTATTTGTCTATTGCAATAAAACATATATCAGCTTAATTAGGATGGATTCTATTTTTATAATATGCAAAAAACTGTGTCAAAATTTGTCATATAGGACGTTTATGACTCTCCATTAAAGGTAAAAAAGTATTGAGGGAAGTTCAATAGAAACAGAAGAATATTTAGGTTCAGCTAGAAGTAGATGGTTGAGGAAAACTTGAAATTGATATATGAAGGTAGTATATAGGTTTAGTTATTTAAGTAATACAGAATTGTAATTTAAAATAAGTTGTATAAAATACTGAAGATAAATATCTATCTAAAAAGTCGCTCACATATGGACAAACAACACACACACACCCTAACAGACATTGTTTTTCTTTTGTTTCAGGGAATTTTAAAACTTATTTCTAGTGAAATGTTGCAATAACTTTTATGGTGGAATATATTGCTTCCTCCATTTACGGTAAGTAGAAAACAAAGTAATAATGGACTGAAATATCTATAATGCGAAACATTTGAAACCGTATGAACGTCATAAATATTAAAAGCAGAAGCATTATTAACAGTTAAGTATTCTTCATATTTAAGTTTGATTTATGAGTCACTATGTTTACACTCAAACTTCACTTAATTGTTGTATAGTTGAAACGTTTTCAAGATCATTCGATCTCATCCTCAGCTGTTTGGTGACTAAATGAACCTTCCTCTTCTTCCACTACTACGGAGCTCTGATCACTCTGCCACCTGGTGTTAGGGGCACTAAGTTTAAATACTTCATTTAATGCCGGGATTTCAAAATTTATAACTTTATCACGGTTTTTGTTTATGAATATTTTTTCCCAAATATCCAATTCTATGGGTGTACTTAAAGATTTTAACAGTTTAATGTTGTGGCCAATGTTGTGGTTTTCTGTCCAAAAATGGTGTGAAACTGCAGATTTTTCTGTTTGTTTCAACTTAATGTTCCTCTGGTGTTCTTTTTGCCTGGTTAACAAGTTTCTCTTAGTTTTTCCTATGTAGCTTTTTTTCACAGGTTTCACAATTAATCTGATAAATTCCTGATTTCAAATTGTTGAACGTGATTGTTGCCATTGTTGATGTTAGTTGACCGAGTTCCAATTCTGGTGTGACCTAGAACTGCGTCGATCATTTGATTCGTGAGACCAGAAGCAGAAATGAGGCCAATGCCTGAATGATTAAGACGCAATTAAGAGGTCCGTCCCATGGGATATCTGCCGGTATTGGATTTCCGGGACCATGCAGTTTTCAGCGTGACCACGCCTATCGGTGCACTCTCAGGTACTAAATGTGACATATGTTAATTAATTTGAGTTGTGCTGATACGTTGCTGATTAGCCAATGCAGCATTTTAATCTCACTGTTAATTTTTGGTCTTATTTGCAACTAGGATTGTAATTATGTGGATCATGATAATAACAACTCCAAACTACCTTCATCACCGCTAATTACATTTCCACAGTTTAGATGTCCAACGTAAATTTATGACGGAGAATCTCGCCAAAGCCACGAGCTTCATTTGTTGCCAAATCTGCACTTTTGCTTTCAACTAGTATGACTCATTTTATTGTACGTTTTGAGACCCCAGCTTTCCTAGGCGGGCTCAAGTTTTCTGTGTAGTTGATTAAATAACTCATTAGCGGATTTTTTCTTCATTGAGAATAAATAAATAGGTACAGAAAAACCCCTCTGAAACAGAACGCCGTCATTCTTGCATTTCTTTTCCGATTATTCAGGTTGCCGTCTTACAGAGGTTATTAGAATACAAGGAAATTACGAAATAACCACACAGGAATGCAGTTAATGAATAATATATAATTAAGTGTAAATAACAATAGGCTGATATGTATTATATTTTCACCTTATATACCTGGGTGGGTCAAAAAGTAATGCCTCCTATTTTTTTTCCTTAAATAAGTAAGTTATGTAAAATCTTTGAATTTGGCGCAATTCCTCAAACCTTCTTCTCCAATCCCCTGCAGTAGTAACTTCCTAAGTCAACAGGTGGCAGCACTACACCCTCTTGCAAAATGGTTGACATCGACACTCGTATTACACAGCGCTCTGTGATTGAATTTTTGACTGCGGAAGGGGAAACGCCAATTCGCATTCAGGAAAGGCTAAAAAATGTGTATGCTGATACAACGGTGGATGTCAGCACTGTTAGACAATGGGTTCGTCGCTGTAACGAAACTGAAGGGCAAACAGCATTGGCAGATGAAAAGCGAAGCGGCACGCCGGAGACTGCAGTGACTCCATGCAACATTCAGCGAGTCGATGACATCATTCGTGGTGATCGCCGGGTAACAACAGGTGAGTTGTGTCACATTACCTCCCTCAGTAACGGCAGTGTGATGAGGATTATTCAACAACTGGGTTACTCAAAAGTTTCTTCACGTTGGGTACCAAGAATGTTAACCACCCAAAACAAAGAAATAAGGAAAACAATAGCCTTCGAACACTTGCAGCGCTTCAATTTGGAGGGAGAGGAATTTCTGGAAAAAAAATGTTACTGGAGACGAGTGGTGAGTTCATTTTTTTGAACCTGAATCAAAGAGGCAGTCAATGGAATTTCATCACACAACGTCACCGAAGAAAAAATATTCAAATCTCAGCGCTCGGCAGGAAAGTTATGGTGACAGTGTTTTGGGATGCAGAGGGTGTGCTTATCATTGATTTTTTTTTGTAGCAGGGATGCACAATAAATTCTGTCCAATACGTCAGAACTCTCAAAAGCTGAAAGCACGTCTTCGCCGAGTTCGCCCAACAAAAGCTATGGCGGATATTTTTCTTTTGCATGACAATACAAGACCACACACCAGTTGTTACACCACTGCAGAAATTGAGAAATTGGGATAGCAAGTCTTACAGCCCTGACCTGGCACCATCAGACTTCTATCTGTTCGGGCCACTAAAGGAAGCTCATCGTGGGATCCATCTTGAAGATGAGGAGGCTGTGAAAACGTCCGTGCGTCAATGGCTTAGGGAGCAAGTCCGTGTGTTTTACCACACTGGAATACATGCCCTAGTAAAAAGGTGGACCAAAACTGTGAAAAGGATGGAGATTATATTGAATAGTGACAAATTAATCGTCAATGTTGTAGTTATCAAGTTATGTAAATTGGATTCAATTTTCTTGGCAATTGAAAGAGAGGAAAAAAAATAGGGGGCATTACTTTTTGACGCACCCTCCTACAATAATTGTTTTATCGCCGGGTTTCTCAGCTTTCAGTTTTCCCTTTCCAATCTGGAGCTGTCTGCATATCATCATTTGCTTCACCACACTTAGCATTCAAAACAACGTAATGCTGATGTTCGTAATTCTCAAATCATCCATTGGAAACTCTGAAATTGTCTAATTTTCTTGCCGTCTCTGAAGCTCGAGTGTGAAGCAATGGTCCAAAAATGGAAATTCCTATAATTCCTAAATCACTCGAAAGCTGCACGACATACCTGGCCATACTTTGTTGATTTTATGATACGTTTCACACGATCCACAGTACCCTTTTAAACACTGGTCTATAATCTTCATTTTTTCCTTCAAAATCTTATATATCTGAGTTTTCTCCCACTTTAAACAACACAGTTAATTTTTTATCTGGACGCTTCTTCTTTTCATATTCTTCAATAGCCTTACTTTTCCCCCTCCAATGATAATGTCTTACGTTTAGAACTCATCTTACAGAACTTGTGTACTCACAGATTACGTTTTTAAAATCCCAAAGTTCAGCTTTCTTCCACTCGTACTTCATCACTTGTGACAACCAAACTGAGAATGAACATATTACAAAATAGTTGTACCCTTACCATTTGCGTTGGAAGAGAGTTGAGAGAGCTAATGTTATACTTTCTCTTTTCCTCGAAGGCTTACAGTTTACATTATGCTTCATAGAATTTCGGTGCAAGTGCAGTTGCCCTTATGAAATAAAATATATATTGTGACTTCGTGGGTTGGTAGAGTCAAAAGCCTTCTTAGCAGACATTTGAAAACTTTATTGCAGTAAACGGATGCTGTGTACAGCCCTTGCAGCAGCAAAAAGACGTGCAATTGAGAGACAGTCTTCAAGGTCGTTTCGATGCTCCGGGACACGTAAGCAAACAAAAGAAATCTGAAAATGTTCTACATATAAATTAGTTTTTGATTAATTAGTTTCGTTGTAATTTTCAGTAGGGTGTTAAGTAGATTTATTGGTCTATAATTTTCTGGTTTCTGTTTATCGCCTTTCTTAAACATAGGAATCACAATACTAGTCTTCGAATCATCTGAAATTTTACTTTTATGGAATATTTGTGTAATTAATTTTATTATTTATGATGTGAGTCTATTCCCTTGACATAACAGTGTCATAATAACCGCGAAAGTCTTATTAAATGCATAATTAAAGGCGGATAGATACCAGAATATGAATTAAACAGTTATAACAAATATAGAGGATAATGATTAAATATACAAGTGCAGAAACTAAAGAGGCAATCCCGATATATATTATTGAAAGCACGAGAACCCAACGTGTCATGAGAACGAGGAACATGAACACTTTCACTCACAGGTATTTTATTTGTGTTTCTATCCGACAAAAGGTGGCATTGTTCAAGGCTAGACCCTCGTCACCAGCCCATGTTTTGGTCTGCACATGATACGTGATGAGAGAATAGACACCGGGATTTAAGATACACATTTTTCAAACATGCTTATGCATTAAATAGCTGGACTGTGGGAAGGTGAAAGTTGCGTGGAATACATGCCTCAGACACCATAAATTGCTATTAGATTTTAGAGTAGGGATGAAACACAACCTATAAGGAACAAGCAACAGGTCACATGACCTCTAAAGTGTCCAAAATTCGGCGAAAGGAAGGGGAAATTTGTGCAATGGCGACGTTCGATGTTTGCTAGGAAAAACACTCTGTTTCGGCGAGTGAAGGGGACAACAAGTATTGAAAGTTTATCAAAGTTCGTGTTCGCGAATGGACGGAATAATACACATTAGGTACATACAACACTGGGCGCGTCCTAGTGATTTAACAGTTCACTCGCGGCTATGATTCAGACTAGCCGTCGTGTCATGCGCACAGCAACGGGCAAATCTCAAATCTCGCGCCTAATGTGCGAATAACATCAAGACAGCAGTGACGAGTGGAGAGGACTAATTGTAACAATAAACTTGACATTCAACGGTCGTGGTGTCTTCTATGTGATAATACCCACACACTGTCAGGACGTACCCACTCCCTGAAACTCAATAGAGAATTCATGCAGATCTACCCTGAGAAAAACCCCTACCTGTTGGAAACCTCCCATCCGTAGTCCCCAGCCATCACATATCTTATCATATGAGGTGTTGAGTGCCGGGAGGGCTCCATCTGCCCTTACCCTGCATGGCAGCTCAATCGTGCGCGGTTCGATCTCGTTCTTTCAAGCAACCCTAGACTCGCTACTCCACATTCGGTGTTTCAACAACTTTTTGCCGAACTACTGAGCCGTTACCCTAACTATGTTCCGGTCTTTACAGACGGTTCTCAGGTAGCACTACAGGTTGCGCGTTCTTCATTAACGGTGAGGCTCATAAATTTCGCCTTCTGGACTCCACTTCAGTTTTCTCCGCAGAGCTGTATGCCATCTTCTATTTGCTACTTTTTATTTGCAAGTTAGCTCCTGGCTCTTTTATTGTCTGCACTGATTCTCTGAGTGCTCTTCAGGCCTTGCAACAGCACACTGCCGCTCACACACTTGTTTTAAAAATACAGGCCCAGATCTCGCAAATGCTCAGTTGCGGATACAATTTTGTTTTCACTTGGACCCCAGGCCATGTTGGGATTTCCGGGAACGAGGAGGCGGACGCGGCTGCTAACTCCGCTTGCCGTTTGCCCCGGAGTTCAACAACTACGGTGCCATACCAGGATGTGCAACGTTTTTTCCGTCGCCAACTCCTATCTGCTTGGCAGCAATCCTGGACAGCTTTGGAAGGTACACAACTCCGGGCGATAAAGGAGAGCGTACAACCCTGGCCAACTTCCTGTAGGGATAACCGGCGGGCCGAGGTGATACTCACCCGGCTGAGAATTGGGCACACACGTGCGACTCATGGCCATCTGTCAAGAGGGGAACCGGCCCCTGTGTGTGCTCCGTGTGCAGTACGCCTCACTGTACGGCATGTATTGCTGGATTGCCCGCAGTACACCCGCGTTCGCCAGTCTTTGGGCCTAAGGACTAACTTGCACGGTATTTTAGGGGACGACCCAGTGTCCGTGGATAAGGCTCTGCGGTTTGTTTTTAAAATCGGTTTTAATAAACAAGTCTGACTTGTATTTTATATTTGTTAATTTTAGAGATTTTAAATTTTTAGTACCGGGATGAGTTTTTTATGTGCTTTTAATAGCTGAGTGTTTTTATTTTATCTTACTTTTTAACTTTGTATAGCTTTTAATTTTTAGTATTGACTTCGGGCCCAAATGACCTCGTTGTCGACGGGCCCTAAAACGCTACACACTCACTCACTCAACGAGGTACTTAACGGGCAGGGTTTATCATTTCGTTGGTTATACCATCTTCTCCTGGAGATTTCCTATTCTTAAGCTTTTTAATTGATATGATCGTGACAATTGTCATTTTGTCGTTAAAGTATTATCCTTGGATTTTCCGAGGACAACGTAGACTCTGGTAAGATACCTTGCGAGTCAATGAGGTTAATGGAATGAACTTTCCGGCAAGTCCTGCTCATGATAGTACTACGCCGGTTGGTGCCTTCCCTCTCAGAATTCATATGACCCACGTGGAATTACGGCAAGAGAAAGAATGTGCGATTTTGTAGGCTTCCACTGATCGTTACATAGGAAGCCAATTTCGAAACAATCTCGTACGAAAGTGGTTGGAATCGTTTCAGGAACGGAGCCAGTTTAACAACACGCTAGTCTCGGTTTTTCTGCTGACATTCTCGTCACGTTTTCCTATGCTGACCTTTCCCCCCCCCCCCTTTCTCTTGAGGTTGAGGGAACATTTCCCCCCCTTCCTAAAAATAAAAATCACTCGCTTCCGACAAATCAACTTCGTGATTCAAATGAGGAAAGTTGAAAGCTGTTCGAAACATTTGCATAGAAATGTAAATTTGGCAACATGTGGCCCCTTGCAGTCTTGCCGTCTGAGTTCTGGCGTGCGTTAGACATTTAAATGCACACGTATGCGCAACGTGCTATTCTCATTCAAAAATTACTCTGGAAAGATTTTTACCTCCTAAAGCGGCACGCATCGTCATTTGCAGTCTATTGTTAAAGCTGCTTTTGAATAATATGAAAAGAAATTTTACGCGAATGTAAC
Source organism: Mantis religiosa (assembly GCA_030765055.1). Classification (NCBI taxonomy): domain Eukaryota; kingdom Metazoa; phylum Arthropoda; class Insecta; order Mantodea; family Mantidae; genus Mantis; species Mantis religiosa. Next base: position 22,703,984 of record CM060954.1, read on the forward strand.
TTTCTGCAAAATTTCTCAACGCTGTTTAAAAACAATTGCCTCTCGTTGAATTTTAAATTCCAGAAAGCATTCAAGTACATAAAACAAAAGTATGGCAAGTATGAGAATGTGTGTAATACATTAAGAACATTTCATTAATAAACTGTCTAAGAAAAGCCCAAAATGAGGTGGGAAATATTGAGACAAGTTTCTGTGTTTCTTTTCACAAGCTCTAACTAGAAAGAAAATGAATTAATTAATACTTTATTCTAAGTTGGCTAATGCGAACGCTTCTTTGGCAGTGTATTTTGACCACTGGAAAATCACTAAGGCAACAGCGGCACGATTAGTGAGTCTGTGACCATGGAGTGTCTCATCGTGGGAAACAGGACCGCACTGTGGCTCAGTGGTTAGACCGTTTGGCTCTCAGCAAGGTGGCCCGTATTCGGTCCCAGGTGACCGCAAACTGAGATTTGTGATGGACAACACGGTGCTGGGTCGGATTTTCTCCGGGATCTCCGGTTTCCCCCACCATCTAATTCCATCGGTGCTCCAACTTCATCTCATGCATCAACATGTCATCGCCTGCGGTGCCGTATGTAGTAAAAGCGGGCGTTAAACACTACTCATGTCATTTCAATCGTGGGAAACAGCCAAAAGTCGCTAGGAGCCAGGTCAGGTGAGTAGGGAAGATGAGCAGTCACTTCAAAGTTGTCATCAAACAGCACACGTCCAACCTCTTCCGCCCGTTTTTCATGCACTGCTGGGAAGAGTTCATTCTTCAAAACATCAACGATCCTCCAAAACGACGTTCTCCACTCGCTTTCTTTCTTTCTTTCTTTCTTTCTTTCTTTCTTTCTTTCTTTCTTTCTTTCTTTCTTTCTTTCTTTCTTTCTTTCTTTCTTTCTTTCTTTCTTTCTTTCTTTCTTTCTTTCTTTCTTTCTTTCTTTCTTTCTTTCTTTCTTTCTTTCTTTCTTTCTTTCTTTCTTTCTTTCTTTCTTTCTTTCTTTCTTTCTTTCTTTCTTTCTTTCTTTCTTTCTTTCTTTCTTTCTTTCTTTCTTTCTTTCTTTCTTTCTTTCTTTCTTTCTTTCTTTCTTTCTTTCTTTCTTTCTTTTTTTCTTTCTTTCTTTCTTTTTTTCTTTCTTTTTTCTTTTTTTCTTTCTTTTTTTCTTTCTTTTTTCTTTTTTTCTTTTTTTCTTTCTTTCTTTGTTTCTTTGTTTCTTTCTTTCTTTCTTCTTTTTTTTTTGTAATTTACGTCCTCCAACGTTAAGTCATATCGGACGACGAATGGAATGGTTGAAATGATGCTCAAATGAGCCCAGGGTCCATAGAGCTTAGCTACCCGACATTCGTCTTTAAGGATAAGGGAAAACCCCGGAAAAACCTTATCCAGCAAACTCACCCTAACCGAGATTGGAACTCGGGACCTCTTGAACGTAAGGCAGACACTCTACCACAACGCTACCCAGGCGGGCGTCAAGTAATTGAACCCACGCTATCTTTTGTTTCCTAAATGTAAGCATAACTAACACCAAAACTGTGCAAGACTGTACGAACTGAGCAGTTATTAGCTTAGCGATGGCAACAGTCTTTGTTCGATAATGTGAAAAAGTTTACTGCTGCTTTCAAAACAATCTAGGGTTTTTGTAGAGAAGAGAAAGCATTGAAAACCAGCAAAGAAATGTTCTACTCAGCACTTAAGCTGCGAAGTTTTACTTTTTACCGAAGTTGTTTGCTCTCATTAGGCTGAGTTTTCAAAGTTTGCTAAAGTTTGATTTTTTTTTCCTTGGTCGGTTAGCTACATTAAAAAGTTTTATTTTTGTTCTATTCTTTTGTAACGTTAATTTGTTTTTGTGTCTGTCTTATTTCTACTGTTATCTCAAAAACCAATTTCGACATACAGTGTGTCTCGTTGAACCACTACTAATAACAAGTGTGAATATCTTCTTGCTTATTTAAGTTGTCAGAATATTTTCATCTCGTATCTAGAAGTATTCAAAATTTTGTGATTATGACACCAATGCGCCTTCACGTGTTATAAATACAGAATTAAAATAACGGAGTTCTCAGTTCTGCTGATATTTTTGGTGTTGACTCATAGCATATTTGTCACTGCATGAGGGATGCAATATTTTTATTTATTTCTGCCGGATAATTACATTAAGTAGAGGAAGGACTGTATTTCACTTTAAAATTCGGTACTGGAATTTCACCAGAATTACGTATTTTGAGTCTCTGAATTCAAACAGAAATTTTAAGGAAAAGGTATCTGCGAGCCTGTCTGTTGATGAACGCAGAATTCAAAAACGAAAATTTGGTTAGATACCAAACTTCAGTAACCTGAACGAAGATTTAGAAATGTTCACTTATAAACTACCTTTTATACTAATTTGTTAAATCTGCAGATAATACAAGACATAGAAAAGTTTAAACAACATGTGGTTTCATTGTTAATCCAGTATTATTGATTAACTGACTGTTGAAGCAATTCCTAATATTATAAATAATGAAACGAGGTAATTAAAATATTTCAAAAGAAACCATTTTAATGGATGCTACCTGATTTTTCTAAAAAGGAAAACTTCGTTTACAAGATTTATTAACTCATTTTCTTTAATAATTTGTGATTTTATACTTTTCTGAACTTAGGGAATGTTGAAAAAGTAACATGCAGTTTTTCACTCATGGTTACTGATTTATTACATCACCTAAACCTTCTTCATTGTATAACAAATACAGTGACTGAAACTTAGGTTTTCTCTGCAATTCTCCTTTACTCTATGCGTTATACATCATATTAATTTTCACTTGCATACTTTTAAGTTCTCTTACATTAAGGGGGGGGGGACGTATGCAAATATTCAGGGTATTACATAAATAGCTATAACATCCAAAGTTTTCCAGTTACAGAAGCGAAACTTAGTATACTCATTTAATATAATATAGTTAATATGCACAATTTTTTTATAATTTTCCACATATTTTTTTTCTATATGCAGAGATATTTACAAACTTAAGCCCATTTTTTTTTTTTCAAAATTCACATATGCTATCTTTCTTAAATTTGGTATGTTAGTTTAAAACACACTAAAAATGAATTTGTTGGATTTAGATTTCTTATTGAAGCTGTATAGAATTTAAAAAAATGTTAATCATATGCATCCTTTAAAAATTAAAATAATTTCATATATTTTGTATCATCACATTCCATCTGGAGCTTAAACTTAAATTCTAGAACCAGCAAAATGTTCATTGTGGCATAAGAAAGCTGTGTGCTAAATTGCATCACTGCAGATGCAGTAGTTTGAGAGAAAAATGGGTTGAAGTTGTAGAAAATGCAAGTTACGGGGAAAGGCAATTAAAAATACAATAAGTATTATTCAATTTGCCTTTTAACTTCCCATATCCATAGTCTGTATCCTAATTCTGGTCTTCTTCAGCCTTTCTTTTGAAATTCCTCTTCTGTCTTGCTTCTTTCTGCATTAATTTCATAGCTCTTTCTGCATCAGCGATGCGAATGTTGTCGATACAAAATTGTTTCCATAAACACACCAGGTTGATACCCTAACTGATGCATAACTTTCTTTCTGCAAACATTCCCATCATTAAACACTATTGCAGCATCAAATGTAGCAATTTTCCCCACTATGGAAGACACAAATAATATTTTGGGACACATTTTCCATATCAAACTGTTGAGGCTTTCATTTGGGTTTTGTGTCTCTCCATAGAGACATTTTTAGCAAGTCTGGGTGTGCTAAGAATTGGTAGGTGGGCTTTATAGATTCCAAGACAGCTGATGGAAGACTATGTGTTGCTACTATGCAACATTAGGGCATTTAATTTTTTAAAGGTACATACAGACCACGTAAAGTCATAATATTTTGGCGTTTGATAGCTAACACTATATACTATTTTACAAAACAATTAAATAATTCGATTTTTGAACATTTTCTCGTACGTCCCCCCTTAACTTGGCTCTTGTAAGATAACTCGAGACTATGCTATCTATATATTTATTTTCTCGTCTGATATTTTACGAGGTGCGTTCAAGTTATAACATCGTGACAGAGATGGCAGCACTGTACAAAAAATATTACTAGTGGCACTGACGTGATTTAGGACCGTTTTTGATACTTAAAATGAACAGCGTGTAATCTTTAGTGTTCTTTCGTGGTGTGACACCTATTGAAATTCATTGCCAGTTGAGTGAGGCATGTGGTGATAGTGCATCACTGCTGTTGATGATGGATAATGCCTCCCATGAAGGCGTTTCTTCAAGTTAGGGAATAGAAAGTCACATGGGGGAGTGAGGGATGCACTTCACGTTCGATTTTGCAAGATGTTCAGCAACATTATTGGCAAAATGCGGCCGCGTATTATGGTGGTGCAGCATCTAGCCTGCTTCACGGAAATGTGGTCCATTATGGACTCGCAATGTTTTCAGGACATCCCTGTAGTATTGTCCACTTACTGATGTGTGTGCAGGTACAACATTCCATGAATATCAAAGAATGAGGTGACCATAACTTTCAAAGCAGAAGCAACCACTTTTGCTTTTTGGGGGTTGGTGATGGAGCTGAGCTTTGCTGTTTGCTCTCAAGATTAAAATGGTGTAGCCAAGTTTTATCAGCAGTGATTACGTTTGAAAAAATCTCTGGATCTTCCTATTACATCAACTTTAACTGCATGCAGACCTCTATACGAATGTCCTTTTGTTCGGGAATCAACAGTCTTGGAACCCATCGTGCACAAACACGTCTCATGTGTAATGTGTCTGTCACCAACGTGTGGGTGGCACCCAATGAAATGTTCAGTATTTCAGAAAGTGATCTTAAGGTAATTCGTCGATCCTCTCTCACAATGGCAGCAGCAGTGTTGATGTTTTCTTCTGTAAGAGCAGTAACTGGAGCACCGGGTCCAACTTCCTTTGAAATTGATTGTCACTCCTCTTTAAACATTTTAAAGCACCTTCGAGCTGTGCTGTAGGGAAGAAGATTCTCCATAGGCCTCCTGTGACATTGTATAGGCCTCAACGGAAGATTTGTTGAGACGAAAGCAGAATTTCAGAGCCGCATATTGTTCCTCGCGTGTTGCCTCTATTGCAGCGGTAGGCGATACTGAAGAGGTCTGAACTTGCCTTGTTCTCACAGGCGGGAACCAGGAGTACCAACAATGAAACTACTATGGCGTGTTTGTTTCACATTAAGCTAACAGAATATAATAAGATTGAAGTTCAGTGCGAAAAGTTATGACCGAAAAAAATTATGATAATTCTTTATTTAACAGCCCTCCTAATTAAGAGTTTCAGAATTCATACGTCGTTTTGGGGCTCTTGTTAGTTTAAAGAATAGCAACCTCTTGCGGAAATATTCGACTTTGCCGAATGTCGTCTTACAAACGTGACTACAAAGTAAAACAAGTATTTGTGTTTCCCTGAGAGCATCTTGTTCTCTTATTTCATCTTGGTCTATTTCCTTTGAAGCAAATACAACCAGGAGGTAGTAGCGATTCAATTTCGCTCAAACACCCACCCTCCTCCTCCACCCTGAGAGCGTTGGCAGTATGGCGCCAAGAGAAAACGAAAAGCAACTCATGCATAAACTCAGCCAAAAACGTTTAAAGGCGTGCACATATAGTCCTCTTTTTATGATTTCAAAAAAGTGAACAGGGAGATTGTGGTATGCTATTTAACCGGAGGGGAGAAAAGAGAAATGATGCATTCAGTTCGCACAACTTTGAACATCTTCTTACAACAACTTACTCCTGTTAATCCAGGGAAGCCTTCAGTTAAAATTTACATATCTCGTAAAGTGATAGTCAAAATATTTAAATAACATATCGCTATTTGTTGACTTTTAAATTCCACCCTGTTTGTACGACTATGAGAAAATAAGGGAAGGCTATAAACATTACAAAATTTAAACAAATAACACAGAATTTTTAGAAGTACTTAATTTCACAGAAATGTATTTGATATAAACTGTGGAAAGATAGTCAGACTGAAAAATTCAATGCCATAGCCGGGATTTGCACCACGGTTGCCGTCCAGCCGCTCTAACCCTTGAGCTACTATGTCCAACGTGCCGCCATGACATTAAATTTTCCAACTAACTCGTGTTTTTCCTGGTAAACTTCTTAGGAGTTCTCATAAATAAATGAGACAACTACCTTAATGACGACTTACTACGTGTAACTACTTTACTTACAGCGTGGTTATCCTATTGTCAAGTGGAAGCGTGCTGGGCCCATAACCCAGAGGTCCGTGGATCGAAACCACGCTGTGCTACCACTGAACTTTACCCGGAGGCTAAGGTACAATTATACAACTTACTGTAATAATTTAAAAACTTTAATAAATCTCTCGTCCACACTGACAGCTTACTTGCACAATTACACTACAGTACTTTAACTTAAACTTCCTCGAAAGTTAAACTTTGTACACGTTATAATTTCACTCTAACACCTGTTATTATATGATTTTGAACTGCACCCGGGAGGTAAGACAATTATAAATCACCGTGCGCGCGCTGTGAAAGGAGAACGCCGACTACTTTGACTCGTCAGCTGGGAGAGCTTGCCGAGAGAGGAACCAAAGCAACCTTCACGCGCTCACACGGGGAAAAAAGGAAACCCGAAACAACTGAGGCACACGCCTCGTGAAGGAAAGGTGCAATCAGCACAAGTGGGACCACGAAAATTAAACGCTTACTGACGTAACTAGTGTTAAATGAACCCCTATATAGCAAAGATATAAAGGACAAGGCGATATGTTTGTTTTAAACCATATTGGAACTAAATTTAAAGAAAATATCGCAATAGGTACTAATAAAGATAGAGAATATTTAAACGTTTATTTTCCGAAGTCTAACTTGAACAACAAATATACATAATGGTGCCAAACCACATTGGGTTGGAAAGATATAATTGATTCAGAGCAAAGAGGTCACCAGAGAATATTCCGAGCAAAATCAAGTTATGTTGGTTCCCAATGTCGTAAAAATACCTTAACCATTATTGTAATGAGAACTGAGTTAGTTTTAACAACATGCAACTTTTGAAAAGGTTTCTAATTAATGGGTAATTTGTAGTGCGAGGAAAATATTTAATATCTTCTTTTGCATCCGTAGATAACGTTAAACTTAAATACCAAGTTCTTAATTGGGGTACTCGCACAGAAATTTATAAAAATATCCTTGGAGGGGGGGGAATTCAGAGTTCGAAGACTATATTTGAAACGAAATATTGGTATTGAATTTTTGAGTTTAATACAGAGAAGGTGAAAAGGAACTGCTATTTTTGAAAAAATAATCCTCAGTGCAAAATTATATTATTGGACTTAAAATAAGCTTCCACAATATACAAATTAAAAATTACTTATAATTATGGACTCTGTATATTCTTTAAAATGACTACTTTCGTACGATTTTCATAAATTTCAGTGTTACAATCGTCTAAATAGAGGCCAAAGTTTCTTTTCAGCATGCTTGCACTGCAACATCCATCTCGTTTCTTGGGCTATATTTTTAAGTATTTATAGAACGCCTATTTCTTTTAATTTATCCTATTGCAATTTTGTTTAAATATGAAAACTTGTACTAAACTTTCTGCTTAAAAACGTTTGTTATGCACTTGTTTTCAAACAAATTCATTATAAGAGGAATATTCAATTGTCTTTTGTTTTCACTCCAATATACCCCGTGTTGCTCTAAGCAATTACAATGCAATACTTCTATTGTGCTCACTAATTGGAAGCCAAGGTATGTTCCAAATCAAGTTTCACACAATTGGCTCGTATTACACAGGCGTGCGCATATGTACTTTTAAATGTACGGTGCTGGTCATTAATCATGCTACAGATTACTATCAATTATTCCTCACAAATTTACTACAAAAGCACTATTTTAAGTTTTATCTTTGGTAAATTACCAGCAATTAAAGTAAGTTTTGTACCATTATTACAACTTAAGGAAATGCGAGGGTGGGTCATAAAGTAATGCCTCCTATTTTTTTTCTTAAATAAGTTATGTAAAAACTTTGAATTAGGTGCAATTCCTCAAACCTTCTTCTCCAAGCCCCTGCGTTGTAACTTCCTACGCCAACAGGTGGCAGCACTGCATCCTTTGCAAAATGGCTGACATCGACATTCGTATTAGACAGCGTTCTGTGATTGAATTTTTGACTGCGGGAGGGGAAACGCGAATTCGCATTCACGAAAGGCTAAAAAAATGTGTATGGTGATGCAACAGTGGATGTCAGCACTGTTAGATGATGGGTTCGTCGCTGTGACGAAGCTGAAGGGCAAATACCATTCGCAGATGAAAAGCGAAGCGGCAGGCTGGTGACTGCAGTGACTCCATGCAACATCCAGCGAGTCGATGACATCATTCGTGGTGATCGCCGGGTAACAACAGGTGAATTGTCGCATTACCTCCCTCAGTAAAGGAAGTGTGATGTTGATTCATCAACTGGGTTACTCAAAAGTTTCTTCACGTTGGGTACCAAGAATGTTAACCACCCAGAACAAAGAAACAAGGAAAACAATAACCTCCGAACACTTGCAGCGCTTCGATTTGGAGGGAGAGGAGTTTCTGGAAAAAATTGTTACTGGAGACGAACCGTGGGTTCATTATTTTGAACCTGAATCAAAGAGGCAGTCAATGGAATGGCATCACACAACGTCACCGAAGAAAAACAATTCAAAACTCAGCGTTCGGCAGGGAAAGTTAATGCGACAGTGTTTTGGGATGCAGAGGGTGTGCTTATGATTGAGTTTTTGGTGCAGGGATGCACAATAAACTTTGTCCAATACGTCAGAACTCTCAAAAAGCTGAAAGCTCGTCTTCGCCGAGTTCGCCCAACAAAAACTATGGTGGATGTTCTTCTTTTGCATGACAATGCAAGACCACACACCAGCCGTTACACCACTGCAGAAATTGAGAAATTGTGATGGCAAGTCTTACAGCTCTGACCTGGTACCATCAGACTTCCATCTGTTCGGGCCGCTAAAGGAAGCTCATCGTGGGATTCATTTTGAAGATGAGGAGGCTGTGAAAACGCCCGTGCGTCAATGGCTTAGGAAGCAAGACCGTGTGTTTTACCACACTGGAATACATGCCCCAGTTAAAAGGTAGACCAAAACTATTGAAAAGGACGGAGATTATATTGAATATTGACAAATTAATCGTCAATGTTTTAGTTTTCAAGCTATGTAAATTGGATTAAGTTTTCTTGGCCATTAATAGAGAGAAAAAAAATAGGAGGCATTACTTTTTGACCCACCCCCGTACAAATGTAGAAACGCCTACTTGTAAATGGCTGTCTTGATTTCAGAAAATTGCTGAAGTTCTTCCCTTTTTCTTTTGTGTACATTTTTGAACATCTTATACAGTGTGATCCATGTACACCTGAACCATTTCAATAGGTCATAACTTTTGTACCAATAATAGGACACACGTGCAACTTTGGGAGAACATAATACACAATTGGTAGATTATATTACGCTATTTATATCTGAAGAAAAATGTTGGAAGTGTCCTCTACCAGCATCTATACATGTTCGCACTCCTCTCACCATATTCTCTGAAGTTTTACGGAGATGATGTTGAATTGAGAGGCTATTTCCAGCAAAATGGAGCAACGTGCCATACTTCTAATGACACCATGGAAATTGTAACCAATTTCTTTGATAATCGTATAATCTCATAGTCTGTGGCCCCCAGGTCCCCTCAACTAACCTCACCGGATTTTTTCTTATAGGGGTATCTAAAAATAGTGTACAAGAATAGGCCACGGATAATTGATGTTCTCAAGGAATCCATTCGAACCGAAATGAGTAACATTGGTGAGGATACTCTACATAAAACTTCAGAGAATATGGTGAGACTAGTGCAAACATGTATAGATGCTGGTGGAGGACACTTCCAACAGTAGTGTAATCTCCCAATTGTGTATTATATTCTCCCAAAGTTGTACGTGTGTCCTATTATTGGTTAAAAAGTTATGACCTATTGAAATGGTTCAGACTTTTGGGTCGCACTATATAAAATTGTAATTTTCGAAGCTAATTTAGTCATATTTTTATTCTCAAATAGTTGCAAATATTTCTCTCTCTCTCTCTCTCTCTCTCTCTCTCTCTCTCTCTCTCTCTCTCTCTCTCTCTCTCACACACACACACACACATACACACACAGATATACACAGTATTTTTGACATCATTTCTCTTACTCTATTTGTTTTTCTTCGTCTGGCTATTACATTACATATGTATGTGCCCTGGCAGTGAGACAGCGTTAAACACTATTAAAATGGGTGACGTCTGTAGCGGTATTTCGTGTTGTGAAAACAGTATCTGAAGAGAAATAAGGCACAACAGATTTAACCAATCAGGGAAATGGAAGAACACAACTGGTATACGTACACGCAGGAAAAGATTAAAACAAACCGGGTTTAAAACAGGTAGGGGAGCATGCGAGTAAATAGGGAGTGGAGTATGGTGAAGTACCTTCCCCTCTAATGGAGCAGTAGTGTGATATTGATTCTTCTTTATGAAACGAACGGATTAGAATTGTTTTCTGCAAAGCGCGCCAAACGCTGCAGGAACTAAGAACCAACGTCTTTACACCTCTTAAGGGGACACTCTGGTACCAAAATTTGCAGAAATGTTGTCTTCAATATGTCTAGAATATAGCCATTAGATATTGTGTGTCAAATCCACCTGGAAGTTGGTGTATTTCAAATTTATTTAGACCCTTGCAGTGAAACGTGGGTATGGCAGATATGCCAGATTTCAGCAATAACAGCTAGAGTAAGTCTGTTTGTGGTTTATAGACTTTAATGAGATCTTTACCTTAAAATATAGATGTTGGCTGTTCTTATTGCACAAGTGCTGCTATCTGTTGGCAGAAAATTAAAAAAAAAAAATGAATTATATGTTTTATAAAGTAGCTAAGTAATCCGGTGTGTAGTGAAAGTTAATAAAAAAAAGAAAGCTAAGTCTTTAGCTAAACATGATGGAAACATTCCACAGCAGATAAAACTGAAGAATCATGCTCTACAGCTGAAAGTGTTACATTTGTACCCCTGTGTAAAGATGGAAGCTGCAGAACCAATTACCTTTTTGATGACAGTAATGTTTTGAACTTGTTTGTGTAGTGAGTGTAAAGAGGAATGTGTTACTGTGAATTTTAGAGTTATATAGTTTCTATGAAGATTGTAGTGAAGTGCCAAGGCTGTCGTATGAAACTTCCTCAAGCAAAGGAAAAGGTACAACCACTGAAAAGAAAACCAAAGGTGCTTTTGATATAAACAAGAAAATATAACATTATATGTGGTATGCAATACTGTCCCACTGCTCCATCTTAGATGAAAAACCCATACATTCAAAATGTCCAATAGGCGTAAGCTCCTGATGCATTTATAACAGCTGTTGCAAGAGGTGATAAGTCTAAGAGTCACAAAAGTGAGATGCATACACCTTTAAATGTCAATGTAGTGTAGAAAATGGTACCCCTATTCTAAAGTTTGTTTAAGAGAGCTAGTAGAAAGATGTACCGGAGAAAAGACTCAAAATGCAAATGAAAGTGTATAAAATGTAATTTGGAATATTTGCTTCAAGGAGGTCTTTGTTTGAGCCAAAAAGGCTGGCATAGCTGTGGCAGAAGCTATATCCCTTGTAAATCAAGAACAGCTTTTGACTGAATTGGTAAAGAAGTCAGAAATTTCTCCTCTTTCCATCAAAATAAGTAAACGCATAGATGAACGCCGTGTCAAGCAGTGCTTTACAACATTTAGATATACAAATCAAAACGAGAAATGCAACAAGAGTGGCAAATATCATCAAAGAAGACTTGAGGCTGAAAAGAGAGGGAGTGTTGTATGATGCAGGAGAATTCTAATGAGTGAATGAAGAGACATTTTTCCAATTACTGTTTTCCAAAACTTTAAGGACAGTGGGACTGTGAATGCCTCAAAAAAATCGAATTTTTGTTTTATGTCTTATAAAAATCTGCAAGATCTTACAAATCCAATGATGTATTACATTATAAGTATTCTTAATATTTAAGCCCTTTAAATGGTGATTTAAATCTGGCGTCACCATGTCCACGACCCCTTTTAAAGACATACATAACCATTGAAATTAAAATTGTTATAACTTTGTGATTTCTGGCAGCAGAGCTATGTGGTAAACTTTATGCTTGTTGTTGGTATCTCTACTGCAGATGTGGCTGCATGTGTATTTGCAGAAGGCTTTCACAATATGGTGAATTGTTTACATTTGAAGTACATGTGGATTATAGTTGCAGTTTTGTTTACAGCTCAAATCATCGACTTGAGTGTTATTTATTCAAAGTGATTTGAAGCTTTGCTATAAATATGGGTAGAGTAAAGCGTTTTGGTTGGAGAAAGGCAGTGTTTTGTCGTAAAAACACAAAAAAACAGTGACATTGAAAGTGTATCTAACTTCCTAGTTGCAGTAAATTTTCAGCTTCTAGAAAAAAATTGTCTCAGATTCAACCAGATGATAACAGCTTTTGCGTAGATAACAATGGAGCTCACAAGAGTTTTGTAATTGTAGAGCTATCATTGTTATCCAAACTGGTGCAGGAATGTTGTAACTTTTGGTGAGTTAGCTGAAAAACCTGTTTTAGTCTTTTGCATTTTCCCCACAAGTTGCAGTTTTACATGTTTGGGTACACATTTCTCGGAAACAACTTTTGTTAGAGCTCTGAAACTTTTATTAGTGTCACAAAACATTATGTTTAATAAAATGGCCCTAAAGATATTTTCAGGTAAAACATTTTGAATTTTAAAAAATTTAAAATCTGTGCATTTTAAGGTAAAGAATAATGGTATCAAATTCAACTTTTTTGTCTATATACTTCGCTATATAAAAATTCTATCACGGTCATTTTATGCATCACTGAGTACTTTATTTCTAAAAAAAATGGATTCTTTTTGAAAACAATTATGGCGGTTATGTGTAACTAAATAATGTGTTTAGAAAATTTCGTTTGTTGACGTCATCTTAGAAAGTACCTGAGAAAAGTTATAAATTTATATTACATGTTTTGCTTTATCAATATATAATTAAGAAATAGTTGCTTGTTTAGATTGTACAAATTTCATTGCCCTGTGACAAAGCAAACCCATGAATTTTGATTTTTCAAAAGTGTGTAGTTAAACGCAAGTATTGTGCTTTCCACACGTCCCTCTGTGCTTAAATAGCTTTTTTCTCCGTATAACAGTTTTCATGCTTTGGAGTAAACTTTTTTTGCAGTAAATATTGATGAATAAAGTTGAAATTTTCAGAATATGTAGAATATAACTTGTTATAAAAATGGCGCATTTATTTGTTGATCAAACTCATAAATAAAAATCATGGCAGGTGTAGCTTAATCTAAAAGTTTCATTAAAGTTGGTTAATTAGGGAAGAAAATCCATTTGATACCAGTTTCGTGTCCTGCTACGGGTTAGCTGTAAATAGGAGTAGAGTAGGAAAGGATATAAGGTGATGGAGGTGACATAGGGGTCAAGAATATTAATACCAGCACTTGAAGAGCTCCTCAAGAAATCGCGCTGTCGGCGATCCGCCACCTTGCTAGCTATCGTAAAGACAGATGGAACCAGGAAATGTAGATGAAGCAGTGGGATGGAAGTAGGCGGCTTCCATCCTTCAGGAACTCCGATTCCAGGGTAAAAAATAAGACCTAGAGAGGCTGTTTTAAGATAGATTGGAGCATAAAGCACTTCAGACAGGACGGTCACACCCATATCGTTCTCCGGATGACGGACATTCTTTTCTATTTAACAAGCAGCAAGTCCTACTTTTCCTATATTTAAACACGAATTATTTAACTTCTCTGCACCAAGTGATAAAACACTAATCCTCCACCACAGCTGTGGATGTAGTTGCGATTTAAGGAGGACAAATTCCCACTCTGCAACCTTTCTAAATTTTCAAAGATACTTAGGTTCTAAAAATACTACAATAATAAACATATTAACATAAATATGCCAAGTTTAAGACAGTTTCCTTTGTGCACATACCTACCTGTATACTTTGATGCATGTTGACAGTTTATTTTTAATGTATATGTATTTAAGAAATAACAAGAATGGTAGCCATTGCAAAAAGTTTGAGACGTACTGGCATAAGACAAGTGAAAGCTGAATTAGAAATTGTTTGATTTTGTATCATATATAATTATCTCTGCTTTGTTTTCCATATTGTTGTTCATATTGCCTGTATACTATAATATGTGTCTTATGTTAACTTTTGTACATATATACGCTGTTAAAACTTTATACCTCTTGACATGTTCAATATTCACAGCCATTTCTGGCCACAAGTGAACCTACTGAACGCAAATCAATCTAATCTAATCTATGTAACGATCAACAAAATCTCCACTTTATTTGCTACCCTACAATAACTCTGACAGACTACGAACTCCCATAAGACTATCGGCTATAAACCTTAAATGTATATATCTTATAATCTACATATTGGATATTAAAAACTAGATACGCAAACAAGTACTCCACTATACACAAATATAACCATTTGTAACTTAAAACTTCACTTATCTTATAAGAAATGATGACACTTTTTATAAATTGTTCAGGATCCTTCGACATGGTCAGCCGGAACTAGCAAAACTGTCGTCATCGTTATGAACGCTAGATGTTCACATGTTCTTGTTAGTAATACCAAGATAGTACTTAGTACAACCAAGATAGTATTACAAAGACAGTCTTGTAGTCCCCCTGGTGATCTAGCACACCTAGCTCTCCAGGCTAGAGCCCGTGGAATTATTAGGCAACACTCTGCCCCCTCCGGGCGGCCGTAGCCTGGCCGGAGGTACCTGATCTCCCACGGCTAACGGGAACACACTGGCTCTCGAGTCAAACCCAATCCGAACAGCTCCCCGACGGGAGGGGCTCGTCATTTCGGCAGGAGATTCCACAGTTTAGTGCAGAGATTAATCCTGGACCCGTAGGACCAAGGAACCGGGCCTCCTCCTACCCGGGAGCGAAGGATACTCCGGTGCATAAGGCAATACCTGATTTCTTAGAAACCCCCCGCTGAGCACAGAGTCAAGACGGGATGTAAGTGGATACGCCACGTACGCGCGTCAACCCCGCAGTTAAGACTACCGGGCCGCTTGGTGATCTAGCACACCTTCTACTAGCTCTGCAGACCAGTACCCGGGACTTATGAGGCCACCCTCCACCCCCTCCGGGCGGCCGTAGCCTGGCCGGAGGTACGCAATTCCCCGTGGGTGTCGGGAACACACTGCCCCCACGAATCCAACCCAATCCGAACAACTCCCATACGGGAGGGGCTCGGCATTTCGTCCCGAGGTTCCTCTAGTAACGTCAGAGTGCTAAGGGTCCGCAGCGCCCGTACCTCGGTAGCTGAAGGGGACGGATTCCCTCCGCTACGGGAAGGGGATTCCACCTATACCCCCAAGTGGGATATCCCCGGGTGAAGGATGAGGTGAGTTTACATTGGGCCCGGACCCAAGGAGTCATGACAGTGCAGAGAGCAGCTTCAGTACTCTTTACCATTTGGAAACTCCCTGGCAGGCCAGTTCAACCGGCATTCCACCCACTGTGGTACGGAAATGGCCTACCAGGCTGACCTGGAAACCAGACATCGTCCTACTGGTGGAGGAAGTGTTCATCAGAAGCTTATTATCCTACCATACAACGCCAAGACTCCCGGCAACACTTCATCTGCGAAAGATTCCACCAGAGATGGTGTGAAATAATGAATATGAAATGGAGGAAATGGACATTTGGGGGATTCGGGGATTTAAAAAAATAATTAAACAATTAAATAATTGGAAATTAATTGTTCTTTCACACTAACCGTGTGTAGGACGCACTATGAAAGGGTAGAGCCAGTCTGAAAAATTCAGTGTTATAGCCCGAAATTGAACCGCGGATCTTCTGGTCTCTGTCCAGCCCTTCTAAACCATTGAGCTACTATGGCCAACGTGCCAAAATGACATTAAATTGTCCAACTGACTCGTGTTTTTCCCGGTAAACCACTAGGAGTTCTCATAAACACATTAGACAACTATGTTAATGGCAACTTACTATGCTGTAAGTACTTCAAGGCCCGGGCTTATTTGCATATGTTTGCATAGTTTATTGCAATTAATCTACCCTCATTTGCCTGGCAGCCCTGGAAAACTGCCCCAAAACCCCATGGGGCATGCCACGGGAATCGAAACTACAAATGCAGCTCCTGAATTTATTGTTGAGGAAGCACCTTTAATCCCTAATTTTGAAGTCATATCTATTAGCAATTTTACACTTTAATAGACTAACATTTAACATATTTTATTAAAATAAGTATTTTCAAAATATTTATTTGTCTTTCAAGATTAACTTCCGAAACATGTATACAGCCAGCAACTCTGTCGAATTTACAAAGTCTGGTGCTGCGACCGGTAACGAGGCTTTCTTCGTTAATTTCCTGAACGGAGGATTTATATGCAGTAAACATAATTTTCTTGAGAATGTTTCGAGTGGCCACATTTCTGTTGTATTGCTGATCCAACATAATCCTGAAGCTAATCCAGGACTGAAGCATGCTCTCCAGATTCCATAGGCTCGATGCAGTACCTCGTGTCAGAGAAGACTGTTACTGAGCCAAGAAGCTGAACCCTTCGCGTCCATCTCCTTTATAACAAAATGCTTAGAGGGACAGCGAAGCTCAGCTTCTTGACCCAAAAAGATTCTCATGTTGATGGCGGCATCCGGTGCAGAAAGTTGAATCAGTAGTTCTTCGATGTACTCCATACTTGAAGTATGTGGCTTCAGAGCTAGATTGTTGTAGCTTCTTGTCAACTGCATGCTCTCTGAAAAGGCCCCAGGAAGGTGGACTGTCTCGTTTGGAAGCATCTTCATGTAACCGGAAGGAAGGGCGCTGCTGTCCCTCTGGCTATGTCAAACAACTACTGCAAAGTCAAGTATGCTTGAGTACCTGAGAACTGCAAACAATGGAGCACGATATGCTAGGTTAAAACAAAAATCCACTACGAGTCGTAATATATTCAGTAGCTTTCCGTCCGGCGGGGTAGCGGCCGTTTAACCAAACGTAGCAGGTCCAGGTTATAACAGTGAACATGGTTAAATTAAAAACCAAATGTTTCATTTACATCACTCTCTATCTGCTAGCTTTTATTACAAAATACACAAAAGATTGTTACAAAAGAATGCCTTTCTACTTGGTTTTAATCAAGATACACCTTTGTAGAAATAGCTAAATTACACAAGGATACAAAGGCAATGACGATGTTCAAATGTTTTAAAACTGGACGCTGTATGCTGACCTTTATTACTAACTCCGCGCATTTGCTAAAACAACTGAAGCCGACAGGATAAGATAAAAGTATAAAACATTTCAAATCATTTACAATATAACTTGGTAATTAATGATACAAGAGAAATACATAATTTTTTCTGAAGTTATTTTCGTCTTATTGTCTAAGTTTATCAGTTATACAATATTAACATTACTTTGGAATTAAAACTTTAAATCTTATTCCAGGACTATTCAACATATACATCTTTATGTACATCCCTTTCATATGTGGCACTTAAATCAAAATTGTAAGTCGTTTTCGATGAAATCATGGTTTTCTAAGAATCAATTTAAAAATCCTGATGCAACATTCATGGAATATCTACTCAATCCTCAAAAGTTTTCTTAAAAAAGCCTATGCTTCTATCTAGTTCATACTAATCAGATTTACATTGCAAAAATAGTTACATATTATCTTCCTACTACTTGGAAAATACGGTTAGTTCTGGCATGTACGACTTTCAAACTGTTCTCTTCGCAAGACTCCAAAGAAAAAATTAAGGAGAAAAGGGAAAAAGTAATAATGATTTTGGGGATTAAAAATTATGAAGTGTTAACATTTCAAACCTATAATAAAAAAAATGCCTCTGAATGACTAGTAGCCACTTTGGGTCGCGTTTTAAGTTCTACGTGTGGGTCAGCTATAAAAATCTGGGTAAGGGTATCTGAGGCAATAGTTGTGTCTGAAAGCAGTTTAGGAGAGTTATTAAGGAAAGAAGAGCCATTGGTGCTAGTGCAACAACGTCCTTCTCTATGCCCAGTAAACAAAGTTTAAGAACATGCACAAAATCTAATTTGGATGTTTTAATTCAGAAGTAGTTAGGTGAACTATGAATAATTTTTAAAGCACAGAAAAACAAAGACCAACTTTGAAGAAAGTGCTTATGAAGCTTAAAAATTCTACTGACTTCCAAGGCAGTGTCTGAAGCTAAGATTATTTGGGGAAAATAAGGCACTAAGCGTGACAGACAAATTTTAATCGAACATCGCACCATATGTGCAGTAAGGCTTAAGTATTTACGAAATATTCGGAGATATCGAAGTGAAGTTTATATAGTTTATTGGGATGAAACTTATATAAATACAGCACATATTGGACCATATGCCTGGAGTGAAATACGTTACAGGGACTCTGCAGCGATATTGAAAGGCCGACAGTTGTTTATCATGTCTGCTGGAGGAGAACAGGGTTTTGTTCCAAATGTCTATGTACTATTTAAGATACAACAAAGGCGTGGAGATCACTACCATACTGAGAATTACAACTTAGTTTATAAGAGCTGCAAAAACTGGCTTCCGAGTATGAAATTTATTTTTAGACACCTTATGCACCGCCCTCTCCTCTCGTAATCTTACGCGTGTGACGCATTGTGGCGATAGGTTCACTATCCCCCACCACAGTTGCTACTCATCCCTACCGCGCAAGATTCCTGACAAGATAAAATAATACATCTGTACTTAACTTGATGATCAAGCTGTACAGATCTGCGCTTCTTAAGCCGACGCATTTCCATTTATAAGGCCGGTCTTCAAGAGGAGCTAATCGTCTTTTCACCTGGCTTGTTTCCCGAGAAGGTCTAGAAAATAACTTCAGTACTTTACAAACCTCTATATGCGGAATTAATTGTCAAGAACAGAGAAGTTTCAAAATACTGCATTATAAGACTGTTTACAACATTTTAAGTTGTAGATATATTAAAGTTGGACAGTTTAAATGTTAAATCAGGCGTGGGATCTACGTGGCTGAAGTGCATTGTTTGTTGGGTGCTTGTGAAACTTCTTTTTTGTGTATCAGAGAATTGGTTAGGTGCCAATATATATTTTCCGTTAAAGCACTGCATCCAGATTGCCGATACTTTAGAGTAGTTGGTTCCCGCAGGAAGAATACGAGTTATTGGAAAATAAAACCGAAACTTATGAGTTTCTTTTTCCAAGCACGCTTCGAGGTTTACAACTATAAAACCCTTCGATTCCGCTTTCTCTTGCCTGAAAATACAATATCTACCATCTGTAAGGTTTCCAAGAGGGAAAGATCTTTGCATTTTTACTTTCTCTACTACTTGCAGTATTCAGGGGAAGTGTTGTGTTCCATTAAAAAATTTCCATGTTGAGTTTAACCGGGAAAATATGTTTTGAGGTCCTTACAACCGAAATTCCTGATTTTGAAAAATGTAATCGAACAAAACAAATATCCCAGGAACAACTTGCATTACAGAATTAATATTCACATACCGGTACGGGAATATTTAATTGCCATATTAATTATGAGGTAGGTACAGCACCTACCTACCGTGATAGGGGTCACGGATTCGATTCCCGTCATTGGGGGTGGGCATTTTCCTCCGACCAGGATAATTCCTTATCTTCCCCAGAGTCTGGCAGAATGAATAAGTGTGAATGTGTACGTGATCTAATGATTAAAACCCAACGAATACGAGTTAACACCTTCGATATGTTGCAAAGGAGAAGGGCTGCCGATATGACCATTGGAGTTAAAGGCGGGGTACAAATGTGTGCGTGATCTAATGATTAAAACTCAACGAATACGAGTTAACACCTTCGATATGTTCCAAAGGAGAACAGCCGCCGATAATGATCATTGTAGTTAAAGGCGAGGTATAAATGTGTACGTGATCTAATGACTAAAACCCAACGAATACGAGTTAACACCTTTAATATGTTACAAAGGAGAACAGCCGCCGATAATGATCATTGTAGTTAAAGGCGAGGTATAAATGTGTACGTGATCTAATGACTAAAACCCAACGAATACGAGTTAACACCTTTAATATGTTACAAAGGAGAACAGCCGCCGATAATGATCATTGTAGTTAAAGGCGAGGTATAAATGTGTACGTGATCTAATGACTAAAACCCAACGAATACGAGTTAACACCTTTAATATGTTACAAAGGAGAACAGCCGCCGATAATGATCATTGTAGTTAAAGGCGAGGTATAAATGTGTACGTGATCTAATGACTAAAACCCAACGAATATGAGTTAACACCTTCGATATGTTCCAAAGGAGAACGACGCCGATATGACCATTGTAGTTAAAGGCGAGGTATAAATGTGTACGTGATCTAATGATTAAAACCCAACGAATATGAGTTAACACCTTCGATATGTTCCAAAGGTGAACGGCTGCCGATATGACCATAGCAGTTACAGACAGGATATTTCGCAAAGTAATTAATGCGGGTTTATAGGTAAACTTAGAGTAAATAAAACTAACAAAAAATGACTGTATTAAGCCACTTGGTCATCCTGTGGGACAGTTTCAGGAAGCGGCAGGCGATATGCCGGTTGTGCAAGCCTGCGGGGAGTATTCCCAGCTCTGGCGTGGGCCTCCGGTCTCCTAGCCGGACTGTGGACTATTTCGGGGCCGCGGCAGGAAGGATGTACTGGACTGTGGAGGAACCCTGTCCCATGCACTGTCGTTAGTCCTTGGGGTCAGCCGCTGAATGCCCTCCGCAGAATCCCATCCAATCCTATTAATTGCTTTAAAACACTTAAAAATATCTTACAAGTAACACCAAATTCTAATGGAAATTAATTGTTCTTTCACACTAGCCGTGTAGGACGCACTATGAAAGGGTAGAGCCAGACTGAAAAATTCAATGCTACAGACGGGATTTGAACCACGGATCTTCTGGTTTCCGTCCAGCCGCTGTAACCATTGAGCTACTATGGCCAACGTGCCGACATGACATTAAATTCTCCAACTGACTCGTGTTTTTCCCGGTAAACCACTAGGAGTTCTCATAAACACATGAGACAACTATCTTAATGGCGACTTACTATGCTGTAAGTACTTTAAGACCCGGGCTTTATAGTTCGGACCACTATTAAGTACAATTAATGAAAATTAATTGTTCTTTCACAC
This sequence comes from Mantis religiosa, assembly GCA_030765055.1. Classification (NCBI taxonomy): domain Eukaryota; kingdom Metazoa; phylum Arthropoda; class Insecta; order Mantodea; family Mantidae; genus Mantis; species Mantis religiosa. The sequence goes on from CM060954.1 coordinate 22,725,231, forward strand.
TAGCCGTGTGTAGGACGCACTATATATGGTAATTCGCCATTAAGGTAGTTGTCTCATGTGTTTATGAGAACTCCTAGTGGTTTACCGGAAAAAAAACGAGTCAGTTGGAGAACTTAATGCAATGTGGGCACGTTGGCCATAGTAGCTCAAGGGTTAGAGCGGCTGGACGGCAACCAGATGATCCGTGGCTATGGCACCAAATTCTAATGTTACTGTTATTTGCCACTTTTTACCCAATAGTTTTTTTAATATCTGTACTTTTAATATCTGTATTTTATTGCAAAATTCCTTCAGAACGAACAGGAATTCATAGGCTATTAACATTAAGTTCAAGATTTTCTTTTTGATGGCAGTATCTTGAATATGTGATATTTTAACCAAAATCATTTTCTACTTCGAATAATATCGTGTAGCATTTTGCAAGATGAAACTAGGTTTGGTATTTAGCCGACTTCATTTTTGGGTTATATGATCTTCACACACTCATAAATACACAGACGGATGCACATTAAAACTGTTTCCTTTATGGGTTGAAGAAATCTAAGAAGTTTTTGTTTTCGTTCAAATTTTGGGATGAATGCAGTACTTTATTATCTATAGGTAGAAGACGAAGTAAAAATGAATAAAAGCAAACCAACTTGCAGCATTTCTTTTATTTGCGTTCTCCAACGTTAAGTCATACCGGAAGATGGGTGAAATGGGTTAAATGATGCTCAAATGTGTCCAAGGTCCATGAAACTTAGATTTACCCGACATTCGTTTTCCAGAATAAGGGAAAACCCTGGAAAAACCAAACCAAGTAACTTGCCCTACCGAGATTCTAACTCGGGACCTCATGAACGAGAGGCAGACACTACCATCTACGCTACCAAGGCAGGCGCAACATCCTTATAAAGACTGCTACTTTCTTATACAATTGCATGATTTGTATTCCTTGATTCTAAGAAATTGCTTCAAGTTCTATAAAGCACTCTCTCATGCCTATAAACCATTAAAGTATCAATTTATAGCTGTACACATTCATATACTTTCTGTACTTGCAGATGAGTAACATTACACCTAAGCTTAATTTACTGTTTTCATCATCCCACATCATACCAAAGGTAGCCTTATATTTGTGCTCGTGTTTGCTTAATGGGACTCAGGCATGCTCATTTACACCAGAAGAAAAGACCAACGCTGGGAAAGGGAGAGCATAACTCCTGACTTCGCATTAAGGGACAGAAAACAGGAGTGGGGTTTGTGAATCCATGACACTGCAGCTCTGTAGAAAATGTTAACCAGAATGAATTGCAACCAGCAAGGCTAGAAGCCTCGGTACACAAAAACTAAACTGATGACCTAAGGAAAAATTTGGCACCTCTTGTTCAGCGCCAGCGAAGGAGAGTGAATAGTGGAAAAGCCTGATAAAGAAGGTAATAAAGGACGAGACTAACTTTTTGAGGACAATCTGCAAGCTAGCTCTGCATGAAACTCTTCCTTGAGGAGATTTCGTATAACAGTATAGGCGTTTAGGACACCTTATTTCCTAAGGGTTGCCTATATTTGCAAAGGCATGAAGTAAATGATTGTTAAAATAAAGTATTGATTGATAATACTAAAAAATAATTTCTAATACCAGAAGTGACATCTAAAATCAGATACTCAATGAACATTATGATTATACAGGGTGATTCACTTGAATTTTTAATCCCAAAAATAGTTTTAAGCTTTCACAAGCAAAATGTAACCATTAGACATTAGAGGGCGTAAAAGGAGACATTTTACTGAATAGTATGTATGTTTCTTTTCTAGCTACGGCACCAATAGAAGTGGCATTAATAGTTGGGTAATATAAAGAGGGGAATAATAATTGAAAGAATACTGAAATACTGGTATAAGTGTATTAAAGGGCAGAAAGTGGAATTATTGAATCTGTGCATGAAACAACAGAAAAGCGTTAAGAATACAAACATTTGGTGGTCGGAATTAGAAAGAATGGTATCGAAGATAAGCATGGGAGATTTATGGAGAGCACAGGAGACAAATCATAGCAATTTTTTTAAGGAAGTGAGAAGCAGGGTACAAGACATATATAGGCAAGAGATATGGGAAAGTATAGAAGAAAAGGAATCATCGAAACTGTAAGCAAATAAAGACAGAAGGGGGTAGGGAAAATTATAAAGATCAATGTAACAAAACTAAAAGAGAAGGCATAACATGGATGAGTGTAGGAATATATCTAAAAGGGTTGAGAAGTAATGAGGTAGGGATATGTGAATTTTGTAGAAATGTATGTATAGTGTTTAACGCCTGCTTTTACTACATTCGGCACCGCAGGTGATGACACAGGTGATACATGAAATGAAGATGGAGCACCGGTGGAATGAGATGGCAGGGGAAACCGGAGATCCCGGAGAAAACCCGCCCCAGCACCGTGTTGTCCACCACAAATCTCACCTTTGCGGTCTCCTGGGATCGAACCCGGGCCGCCTTGGTGAGAGCCAAGTGGTCTAACCACTGAGCCAGGGCACGGCCTGAATTTTGTAGAGATGAAGAGAGCACTGTTCATTACCTGATAGAATGTAAGGAACTAACAAATTTCAGGAGAATATGGAATAAGAAATGGGACAGTGTGAGCAAAGAGGTAATGGCGTCACGCATGTTAACGGGGATGGGTGAAAAGAAAAATAGATATATAGGAGAATTCTTATATAGGTTAAGAGAAAAGTGGATTAGGATAAAATAAGTGAAGGTCAAGAAGAAATGTCACCAAGCTGCTAAGGGAAACCAAAGGCTTATAGCCAGGGCACCTGAATCAGCGAGTAAATCTTAGGGTCAGAATTTTCATGTATTTGTACAGGATGTATAATAAGTGCATGTACGATGTTAGTCATTGTAGTGAAATTGTAATAGAAACTGTACAAATAAATATCAATAAATATTAATATCAGGTTTTATCTCCGGGATACAACCTTTGCAGTTTTACTCTCTCCGGCACCTTTTATCTATAGGAAGTAAAAGTATTGAGTGTTTCAAACGGGAAGGGTTCTGGAGTCCAGCTAATCAGATGCCGTATCACACTCAGCGTTGCCATCTTTTTACCCCACTCCTTTTATATTTCCCCCCCCCTCTCTCTCTCTCTCTCTCTCTCTCTCTCTCTCTCTCTCTCTCTCTCTCGCACGCTCACACAACATGCAGCTCTGTATGGCGCAGACGTAAGGGTAAGCAAATTATATTTTACAAACTTTTACAATGATGCAGTTGCCAAAATAAAAATTGAAACAAGTATTTTCGCAAATTATGTATATTTTAAAATACTATAACTACAGTTATAGTTCATGAATTACCTGTTTCTCTATTCCAATGGAACTGCCAGTGGCTCATCCATATCGCTGTCAATGTAACTTCCGTTAAGAGACAATTCGTCATTGTCACTGTCTTCATCGTCTGAGTCTTGCAAATTTATGATTATAGGTTCCAAAATCTCGTCACGTGCTATTTCTTTCTTAAAATCGTCTTTTTGAAGGTTTTCTGCATGCCTTACGTAGTTTTCCGAGTCCTGTTGCGTTACCTTGTCAATTTCTTCGTGAACAGGTCATTCAAAGTCCTTCTGTTTAAAAGCATTTGTTCTGTTTGCAGCCCCCGTTTTTATTTGAACACACATCAACTCAATTGTATTATATTGGCAGTGGTAAGTTGGGAGGCGTATTACCTCGTGTCCCGTTCCAATTGCAAGTTGATCCAACTGATACACTTTTTCCGTTTTTTTTAAACGGAAGTTCTCTTTGCAAAAACTCATTTTTAGTTTCTGTTTCCGAAAATTTTTTGAAGCACGTGTACACCTTAAAAATAATACTTAGAGCCTGACATCGCAATACCTGCCTTTTCAACTTGCCACTAAATTCATTAAAGAAGCCATTGCACTATTTAACTCTTACTCTACTGTTGTGTAAAGAACTGAATTATATTGTCTGTACTCTCCAGAGTAAATAAACACTTCTTATCCAGCATTCATTCATAAACATAAGCATACAGCATTCCACAGGCTAACAGGAAATGAAGTGTTTGCTCTTTCTCGAATTTAACAGCTTGACTTATTCACAGTAATTCCTTTATCCGTCATATCAGTAGTTTAAATTTCAGTAATGAGTAATTAAAAGTATATGTACATACATACACACCAACCACTTTGAACTCTCTAGAGTAAATAGAGATTACGAACCATTCATAAACAAAGATATAATGTGACCAAACACGTTCTGCCAGGGCAGCAGGAAATTTATTGTTTCCTCTACTCGAACTGGATTATTCAAAGTAATTCTTTTATCACGTCATGTCAAACATTTACGTTTCAGTTCTGAGTAATTACAAATATACGTACACGCGTACATTCCAACCAATAATGATATTCATACAGTGCTTACGTCGCGATTTATTGTTATAATACAGATAATAGGGGTTTATTTATTTGTTTTATTAAAACTATTTGAGTTAAAAATACGGGCTTTTCATGGTTATGTTAGATACATGACTCTCTACCTTCCACAGGGATCGGTTTTGCCAAAATCTGAATTTTTGTCTTAGGGCGAATAGTATTTCTTACAGATTGATAAGGTTGGCACTCGTCACACGCCACTTAGCGGGAATGCAATACGACAACACTGCAGGACTCCGATTGGTTGCTCACGTAGTAGAGCTCGATTTTTTTTGTATAATACAATAGTATCGTATTATACAAAAAAAATCGATAACAAAGCAAGAATGAAACTTAGGTTTATTATTTCGAAGGAAATAATTATTTAAGCTAGCATACAGTTTTGAGGACGTGTAGTCCAAGGGTTTGTTTGTTGAATTTGAAGTTTTGAAGTTCTCACGTTCCATTCTATATTAGAGGTGAAAGACCGCTTGATTCTGTTCAAGAGCCTCCTTTTCAGACTTGAGGTTCTTTTACTTGCCATAAATCTACCACATGGGACCACCGACTAAGAATATTCCCGCCTGAAAAAATGCATCGGCCTGCTTCGGGTTTGAACTCGCTACTGGGCAACCAGAGAGTAGCACGTTACGCCTAATCTATGAGGGACGACATTCAACGTCATGTGCTAAGGACCGTTAAAATTAAAACAACTTAAGTTCATCCCATTTATTGTAATTCGATATGTAGAGGTATGCCACGAATTCCGCTGGACTTAGTGTATACAAAAAGTGTATTAAATCAAACCGGTTACACAAACCTCAGAAAAATCAGTTCTATTTGTACTTCTGGAAAAATTACGTGAATCGACATGAAAGATGAAAAGATAAATGGGCAAGTGAGGGAGAGAAAGCAATTTATTACGTTATTGGAGCTGTGGGTTCTCGTGGTATTAAAACAAATGGGCATAACACCTACAAAGATTGGACAAAAGCACTGAATTTTGGCACATAACTTTAAATGTCAAAAAGATCCTGTGAAACAAAAGACATTCTTAAGCATTAAGAGTGGTACTTGGCAATTATTAAAATAACAAATAACATAATGTAAGAAAATGGAAGTCAGTTAATAGCCTACATGAAAATGATGAATTTGGCAGCTTAATGCAATAAATTGATGTTTTGCATTGATATGAAACTCTACTCCTCTTTTACTAATATTCTTAGAAAACTAATGTAATTCTATGTTCTGTTTACATTTACAGATTTTGTTGTAGGATCAAGGTGGCCTGGAATTGAAATGTCATATCCTTTGCATGAACGCGACTAAAACGCAAGTACCACAAATATTTTAAAATTCAAAACAAATAACAGACAGTTATCGAAACATGAAGTATTCAATGCCATGACCGGGTTTCCGTCCAGTCACTCTTAACCTTTGAGCTACCAGGGCCAACGTGCCGTCCTGACATTAAATTCTCCAGTTGACTCGTATATTTCCCCGGTAGACCACTAGGGGCTCTCGCATCCGAGATACACCGTTTGTGGCGACTTACTATCGTAAGTACATAAGTCCCAGGCTTCATTATTTAACTCTTATTATTTTAGTTAATTGACGGAAATTAATCATTTCTTCACACCAGCCGTATATAGGCTAAGGTTTTTGATAGATAGAGTTAACATGAAAAATTCAATGCCATGGCCGGGATTTGAACCACGGATCTTCTGGTTTCCATGGAAAATCCCGGCCATGGCATTGAATTTTTCATGTTGACTCTATCAAAAACCTTAGCCTATATACGACTGGTGTGGAGAAATGATTAATTTCTATCAAGTAACTAAAAAAATATAGTTATCGTCTTTATTTGAAATAAATTTTATGGCTTCTACAGCTAACATTTCCTTTGTAAATACTTTTGTCTGTTACTTAGGTTTACCAATTGCATTAGTCATTGGCAATTGAAACATCATGGTTTAAAAATAACAACACTGATGGTTTTAAGTATTGTCTCATTAAATGTGAACGCCTACTTAATTTTGACATTACAGAGTTCTCTCAAAATTATATTTTGTATTGAAATGACATTTTCTTTTTACGTCCTCCAATGTTAAATATTCAACAAGTGGAATGGATGAAATGATGTTTAAGTAACCCCAGGGACCATAGAGCTTAGTTACCCAACATTCGTCGTTCAGGATAAGGGAGAATCTCGGAAAAACCTTATCCAGGTAACTCATCCTGACCGATACGAACTCAGGACCTGTTTAACGTGAGGCAGACACGCTACTATCCATGCTACCGAGACGGGCTAGTTATAAATGATAGTATCGAGTATCGAAGTGTGGGGTATCATGGAAAATATCTTTGTTGAAATCGAGAATCGAGTATCGAGAAGAAGTATCGACCCATCGCTATAAAATGTAACATCTTTGTGCAACATCTGTGAAAGTTCAGTGACTTTCCTCTGTTTTCAAACTGCTACGTCACTGTTTTTCACTGTCACTGCACCAATATGAAGTGCTTCTTTAACGTCCTCCAACGTTAAGTTGTACAGGACAACAAATGGAATGGTAGAAATAATGCTCAAATGACGCCAGAGTCCATAGAGCTTAGAGTTGCCAGACATTCATTCTTCAGGGTAAGGGAAACCCTCGGGAAAAAAGCATATTGAAATAACTCACTGTGACCGAGATTAGAGCTCGGGACATCTTGAACGTCAGGCAGACACGCTAACATATATGCTTCAGTCGTGGGCAATGTTAACTATTTCACTCTCCACTGTCACTTTTCACATTCACTACCTTCGGCGATGTAGCAGCGCAATTAAATGCACTCAACATCAGGGGCGGTTCCTCCATAAGGTTGCATGTTTGCGCTACACCCACTGATTCTGAATGTGCAACAGGTGCATTTTGTACATTAAAGCTGTACTTGTTATATACAAACATGTTTCAATTACGCTTATCGTCTGTAGCTGCCCATGACCGTAGAAGTCGAAATAAACAGTGATTAGCTGTAGGAGCCGCAGGTTTGCAGTGAAGAGTTAACCTAAGATTTCGCCCAAATGTAGGCTCTCTGAGGGGGTTGCGGGAAGGTGAAGAGATGGGAGGGGCTTCTTATACATTGCTTAAATGGAGGTTTATAAACCTAGCTCCTCCTACTCTTAGCAACGGCTATAGCGTGACCTTCAGGCTTAGCTTCTGTGTGCTCTGCTTTTCGAACACAGGGAGAATTTAATTAAATGCATGGAGGTTATTCAGAAGAGAGCTCTGTTAAACAACAACGCCACACTTGTTCAGGCTTCTGGGTTTATGGTCACTCTGAAAGATTATAATTTTGTATTCTGGCTGTCTTTCTTCTACAAGATCATGCCAATGTGGACATTTTGTACAATCAGCTGCAGAAACGAAACTGCAATGCAACGTTTGCCATCGCCCAGCTAAACGCATTTAAAAGTGAAGTGCAAAAGATAAGAAATAGCGTGGATATCGAGGAACACGAAGAAACTGCAATTAAGAGGAGAAGAATAGAAGATCATGATGTGAAAAGAAGAGAAGCTCTTGAAGTATGTGACATTCTTAGAGAAGCAAAGGACAGATTTAGCTTCACGGGGCATCTGGTAGCCACAACTTTGTTTCATCAAGAAAATATCTAAGACATTTCCAGAGGATTCCCTTAGAGAAACAATAAGGTTCTATCCTTTTATCATTGGAACAAAAATTCGTAGAGAACTGACTGTAATTTACAGTCGAGAGGAATTTCGTGGAATGTCCGGCGCTTTGTGCCTAATGGACTTCAATAAGGAAAACAATTTATGTACTACATTCAGTGACTATGTCAAACTCCTCCGATTACTGTTAACTATGCCAATGTCTACCGCTGAAGCAGAATGCTGTTTCTCAACTTTAAAAAGAATAAAAACTTTCCTTAGGAACACAATGTCACAGGACCGATTGTCAGCATTAGCAATGCTTTCAAATGAGAGAGAGTTTGTTATGAAGATCAGCGATTTCAACGCAAAAGTTATCTAAAGATTCGCCAGGTCTAGGGCGAGTACAGCAGAGAATCTGTATAAATAGATGAGTCATTACTACTCTGTATTTTATTTTTCATTTGTGCACCACCAATAATTTAACCCACCAGCCGCCACTGCTCAACATATCGAAAATACCAGAATATTCTAAGTTAACGTATATGTGCAAGACAGGTGCGCAGCTTATCTTGTTTACCTCTCTAACTACCCGGAGCTGACCTGCTTATTACTTGGATTATAGCCTCTGTCTAGAAAACTGAAGTTATATGCCAGACTTGGCGTGTATAAAATGTTTAGATTTAAAATTATGTGATTCCCCAATTAAAACGAGACATTTGTATAAGTAAGTTGGATTTAGCGAATTCAAGAAGAGAATTTCCAATAAAATGTCCGTATGGAGCTTTTGGAAAGAATGGAAAACTACCTTTACTTAGTATAAATAAGTAGTAGAGAAAGTAAAAAGAGATAATTTTACAGACTAAAGAAACAAACGCAATACGAAATAAACCAGGAGAAATCCAAATGAGAACACCACCACGAAGCGGCTAATCAGCACTGATGCATTCAAAGAGCAAGTGAAACCGTAAAAGTTGGCCCATTAGGTTCACCATCGTTTACCACGTTGGATTTCTTTTATAAAGTCAAAAGCGGCGCTTCTGGCATTCAATCTCATTCTTATGCACCTTGATAAAGTTTGTTTTTAGAAGAGAACTGCTCCCGAGAGGCGGTAAGTTTCAAATTAACCCTCGCCACTTTCTCTAGCCAAGCTGCGAGAGGGGACCGGATCAATATCCTGAATCTGACGGAGAGGAGGTGACTATCTTCCGCCATTCAAAGCCACCCCACTCTCACAACAATATAATAGCATTTTCTCTTCCCTTCCACCCCTTTCCTTACACCTACGCCTATGCATTTCTACTAGCAAAAGCAGATAAACCCTTGGATCGATGTAAACCAGGGGTTAATAAACTTTCTGGAGGATAGAGTAAATCATCAGTAGCTAATACTGTAAATGATTCTTGAAGAATTGTGAATAAAAATAAAGTGGCTGACATTATCATAGTTAGTAGGAAATATAGATGCAGTTTCACGAGTAATGTTGCTTTTTTAAGCGGATGCAGCACCGAAAACCCCAAATCCAGCAATTTTCAACCAATCTTGCTGAAATTTTTACCATTTCCAATAATTAAAACTGCATCGTGTGGAACAATTTGAGAGACAAAAAAATGTTGGAAAAACTATAACTGAGTAAATCAAATTTTAAAATCCAAAACATTTTCCTTCTCAGCTACATGACTTAAAGTAGACTAAAACCCTCCAGATATATAAGCTGGACCCTCCTGCCTCTTCCTTCTCTCTTCTGCAGCAGTTTTCTTCAATTTTAGTTTCCTTCTGGATGTTCTAGAGGTTACCTTCGCAGAAATTTCTGAATGAAGTAAGCGTAATTGGTCCTTACCTTGGCCAATTTTTAAAGATGCTGGGGAAATCTGTGTCCATTATGTCTGACTGCAGCTTGAGTGAGGCAGAACAACCAAATTTTAATTCACTGATGGTTGGTTGATGTCTCAGCAGCCTGAAGTCTCTTCTTTGGAACAAATATTTCTTTTGGGCAATTATTCCCTAATTATGTAAACTTTCATTTGCATTTTGTGTCTTACCCAATGTACATCTCCTTAGGATTTCATCTGATGCCAGCCTTTGGTACACAGGCATTAGTTTTCTTATCACATCAGGCCTCAAGTATGTTCCCATTGTTGTGTTATGTTTAGGTATTTCTTCCCATGTATCGTTTAGCCTATTCATGACCTTACTATGTACACAGTCAACAGAACGTCAGTTGTTTCAAAGAATGTTTTATCTTTAACCTATATACCAGTTATATGCACGTTTTGATGTATAAAATACCTTTATAAATGTTAAATGACACACTAAAACTCATCAGTTATATATAAACAGTATGTAGTTTAACGAGAAACACAAGAACATCACGACCAAGCTAGAAACTCACACAAAAGCAAAAATATAAACATTATTATTCGCTTTCAATGTTTGTAGCCAGTGTTTTGTTTCCATTGTGTTACATATTGTAAGAAATGACCATCATACCAACACACAAAATTCCACCAGAAACTTTGCCCGCTAATTTCAAATGTGTTAATTCAGTACATTCAATCAAACTCAAATGACAGAGTTCTGTGAATCCAAGGGCCAGCATGCACGTGTGCATGAGAATTTAAATTGTCATGTGAAGGTATTTAAATGCGTGAAACTCGAATTTAGCTGGATTATGATACTATAAGTTTCAAAGTATTTTATTAGCTCAAAAAACATTTTTTCCCATAACTTTAGCCAATTTCGGTGCTGCATTCCCTTAAACATTTATTTTAAGTGTGTTTTGACAGGTAATTAACTAATTTTAAAAGTATAGACCATCAGATTTTATGGTCTTGAGACATCGTTCTGCGAGGTTTATTATCCCCACGATGGTACCAGTCTCTGGTTTTTTGATGCGAAACATTCGTGACACCCTCTTGCGCTGCTTCAATGTTGTCAAAATTTCTCCCACGTAGAAAATAAGCCATGGATCGAAAAAGATTATAAAGTGACGGTTCGAGATCAGAGCTATACGCTGTATGCAGTTCGATTCCTCAAATTTCTTGAATTTTCCATGGTTGTTAGTGAGTATATATTTTTGCATATTCCTGTTGTAATACAACTCTATTTCGGTTAACTAATGCTTGGAATCTCCTTCTCAAAATTTCATAAGCACGTTCCAGTTTTTGAGAATAAAAACACGTGAGTCATATCTTCAAAATTCCACCAGACACACATTACTTTGGGACCGAACTGATTTTTTTAATGATGACTTCGGCAACTCAGTGTTTTGAGGCATCAGGGTCTCGGTAATGTACCCATTTTTCATCCCAAATGACAGTTCTCCTGACAGATCTATCATCCTTGGGATTACGGATAATTTGAGGACATACGAGGGGGCGGAACCAAAAACCGGACTCCGAGGGCGCTGTCACTCGTAGACGTGGTGCAGAGTTCTCACGGTAGATGGTGTTGGTAAGGACCTTCATGAAACAGCTGTGCAGACGGCGTCAGTGTAGAGCTGAACGTGCAAGTGTGGTATTGTGTTTCTCTGACTGTTGGCGTGTCACCTCTGCGAAGTCGTTATGACAACTTTAAAACAACAAAGAGTGTGTGTGAAATTTTGTTTCCTGCTTAAAAAAGCTGCAACGGAGACACACCAAATGCTTCAGGAAGTTTTCCAGGAGGACGCTATGAGCCCCACACAGTTTTCGAGTAGTTTGGACGCTTTAAACGTGGTGAGATGTGTGTTGAAGACCAAGCTCGTTCTGGACGCCCTTCAACATCACGAAATGAAGAGAACATTGAAAAGGTCGCCAAAAGATCAACGAGGATCGTCGCCAAACGATCGACGAAATTTCAGCAGGGACAGGAATCAGTTGGAGCTCGTGCCAGCAGATTTTGAGGGAGGATTTGCAAATGAGACGTGTTGCTGATAAATTTGTTCCGCGCCTTCTCACACACGAGCATAAAGCCATCCGCATGAATGTGTGAGGACTTGAAAACAGAGATTGCACGTGATCTAAACTTCTTGAACAAAGTTATTACAGGGGATGAGAGTTGGTGTTACGGGTATGACCCAGAAACCAAGCAAGCGTCAAGCCAGTGGAGGACTCCCAACTCTCCCAGACCAAAAACAGCAAGGCAAGTGAGGTCAAATGTGAAGACGATGATCATTGTCTTTTTTGATATTCGTGGAATTGTGCATCGGGAATTCGTACCCCCTGGCCAGACTGTTAACCAGCACTTTTACTTGGATGTTTTAAGGCGTCTGCGAGAGGATGTGAGGAGGAAACGCCCGGAACTTTGGCGATCAGGTGACCGACTGGTTTCTGCATCACGACAACGCTCCAACACACACGACCTTACGAGTGACCCACTATTTGGCATCTCAGAAGTGGTCTGTCGTTACCCACGCTCTGTATTCGCCGGACCTGGCTCCGTGCGACATTTTCCTATTTCCACTAATGAAAGAAACTCTAAAAGGGGAGCATTATGACGATGTGGAAGCGGTAAAAGGGCACTGGATAATATCGAACTTGAAGAGTTCCAAATATGCTTCCAACAGTGGGAAGACAGACTTGAGTTGCTATTGGTTGCTAATCAGGATTGCTATTGGTCCTCAACGACAGTGTTCCATTTCTGATGTGTTGAGATAGATTTATGAGGGTTATTAGTGGGCGGGAGAGTAGGTTCCTTTGAGGAGCTAACTGCCCTCGCGTTCGCTAGACAGACTAAATGCAGGAGGCCGCAGAGGGGCGTGGAACTTCCTAAGAAGTTCCAAAAGTTCATGACCAGCTGCGCAGCCGCTAGAACTCTATCCACCCCCTCTTGTGCCACCACAAAACGCCGCCCAGTGCCGAGCGCAGGGGTTTCAACACGCTAGCATCCGTGCGAACTGTCCGGCACTGTGCACCATGAGCCTGAAAAAACATCTGAACGGTGATAAAGAAATGGAGTGAAGAGAAATAATTAAATTGGGTTATGAAGATAACTAACTCTCTGTGCCTAAAACCCAAATCAGAACGGTCAGGGGATTACAACGGCGACCTTCCGCATGCTAGTCGCACACTTAACCACGATGCCACCTCACTCGACTTAATAGGGAATTATCTTCAAAATTGTTAAGAGAGACTGTAATTACGTTTGCAGAACTAACTGATGACAATGATAATTATAACTTGTACTTTTAGAAGATGAAATAGAAAAGACAGAGAAAGATCTAAGATCAATATTGCGTTCACGAAGTTCATTGCACAAGGGACGTTGACAAACAGAAGCAACGTCTGTACTGGAGCAGTTTTGTCGAAACAAGGAACGAGTGTAGCGCTTGATATGAGGGGAAGCAAGAAATGGCAGAATCCTCTCCCTCTAGAGACGCCGTCAGGAGTAGTTAAAGGAGACGTGCAGTATCAGGTTCATTCGTTAAGGCACAGGCACTGGTAGCAATTAATTTCCAGTAGCGCGTACCCACAATCATGTCGTAATGTGATACATGCAAAGAGTATCCTGCGAGAGAGAAAATGCCTTCATGGTTCAATTAGGAGCATGTCAGGTTTCCAAAAGCGCTGCTTATTACAGTTTGCTGAATCTTGACGCGAGGATCCAATTCTTATGCAGTAATCTACAAAAAGTACAGGAAAAATTCCATTCTAAACCCAATAAAAAAGTACATACTCATATTTCGCTGAAAACAACGTTCATTGATAGCTGAATCTAAAACAAAAGATGGCTCTAGTAATTATGATTTTGGATGATAAACCTCGTATGAAGTAAAGGTACTAAGAGGACCCCAACAACCAGGACTAAGCCGTATGTAGACCATAGGGTTATTTGTGCTTCTATCGTAACACCAAAGAGAGCGGGATGAGGAAAAGACCCGAAGTATGGCCTGATCTGGAGACTACGGGTACTAATATGGATGGGATCTCAACGTTTCCATTTCAAATGCATTCGTCGCCACCCCGACTCACCACAAGCAGGGGTGCGTCCATAATGGGCAGCCCCAATGTCAAAGAAGAAACCTTAACAGAGGAGTGAGTGAGTGTGTCGTGTTTTAGGGCCCGTCGACAACAAGGTCATTTTGGCCTGAAGTCAATATTAAAACCTAAAAGCTACACTAATTACGCTAAAAAGGTAAAATAAAATAAAAACACTGAACTATTAAAAGTACGTAAAAAACTTATCCCAGTGCTAATAATTTAAAATCTCTAAAATTAATAAATATAAAACACAAGTCAGACTTGTTTATTACAACCAATTTCAGTAAAAAATCGCAGTGCCTTATCCACGGCCACTGGGTCGTCCCCTAAAACACCGTGCAAGTTATTCCCCAAGCCGAAAGACTGGCGAACGCGGGCGTACTGCGGGCAATCAAGTAATATATGCCGCACAGTGAGGCGTACTGCACACGGAGCACACACAGGGGCCGGTTCCCCTCTTAACAGATGGCCATGAGTCGCACGTGTGTGCCCAATTCTCAGCCGGGTGAGTATCACCTCGGCCCGCCGGTTATCCCTGCAGGAAGTTAGCCAGGGTTGTACGCTCTCCTTTATTGCCCGGAGTTGTGTGCCTTCCAAAGCTGTCCAGGAGTGCTGCCAAGCAGATAGGAGCTGGCGACGGAAAAAAACGTTGCACATCCTGGTATGGCACCGTAGTTGTTAAACTCCGGGGCAAACGGCAAGCGGACTTAGCAGCCGCGTCCGCCTCCTCGTTGCCGGAAATCCCCACATGGCCTGGGGTCCAAGTAAAAACAAAATTGTATCCTCGACTGAGCATTTGCGAGATCTGGGGCTGTATTTTTGAAACAAGGGTGTGAGCGGCAGTGTGCTGTTGCAAGGCCTGAAGAGCAGGATATATCCACTCACAGAACACCGTCACCTAGACCTGCAGCCCTGATGACTTTGAGGGATCGGAAAGTCGTGGTATACTCTATCTCGCACTAGTTTAATCCTGCTGTAAACAACAAGGCGGAGCTGAATCAACTCGCTACGTGTTAGACGCTACATGAACGCACATAAGTTTTGCAACTCTAGCAGAATATATATCAGCACTAACTTCTAGACAAACAGTGTTGGGTTATACATTGACGTAGCCCCTGTCACCTAAGAACACTGAGACGGTATATAACCTGATATCAGAAAGACATTATCATTTATTTATATTTATTCGTTTGTGTCAGACATATAAATATAAATAAATGACGTATAGCTAAAGTCTGTTTAGTTAACTCATGTGTGCACGTCGGCTTCTGCCTTTGGCGAACCCTTGTAATCGTTTTACAACCCCCGACCATTCTTCTCCTAGATCTTTCTGCAAGGTTGCCACCTTTCTCGATACGTCATGGGTATCGTACGAGGCTTCGTCTAAATAAATTATCTTATGTCCATTACTGCGAGACTTCCTTAGTTTTGACATATATCTAAGGTGGGCGCTCTCCCCTTTGCATAGAATCTATAAATTTGTCGACGAATTAAATCGCATGTGAAATTATCTACTTTAGAAAAACGTTTCCTTTTGTTTTCACACTTGATCGGCGTCTTCGGCATTCCTTTCGTCACAATATTTCTTACTGTATTTCTGTGAATACCCAGAATTTATAATTTGGTTCACTGCATGACCCCTTACCAAGATTATTTGTCAGCACATATTTATATATGTTCAAAACAAACGCTTGAATTTGCTTAGAAACAGTTTCCGTTATAACTTTGTTTTTTGAGGCTTTTCCAGTAATATAACTCGGCCCAGTTATTCACACTATTGTCATCAATTTGAATATGTTCACTTGACTGAAAGTTATCGACTACTTCATTTGCATTTACCACTGCATTTCCCTCCCACGGTCTCCATATCGTGACACACAATGAATTTCTGCACGTAATGAAACAGATCAACTGGAAGTTGGAACTTTGGCAACTGAGACTCCACGTGGAGTAGACATGCAACTGTCACTTCTAGAAAATCAGGGTTGCTATTGGTTCTCAACGACAGAGTTCCATTTCTGAAGTGTGGAGATAGATTTATGAGATTTATGACTGTCATTAGTGGGCGGGAGGCTTAGGTTTCTTTGACACTGAACTGCACATGCGTTAACTAAACAGACTTTACCAGAATAGACATGTGCCATAGTGCTAGCATATACTCCGGAGACCGTCACAGTGACAAGGCCACTCTGCGACGGCCATTAAACTCGCTTTGCAATCCCTGTAAACAAACATCCCTACTATATTGTGTGTTTTGCCCTCAAGGAAAATTTGGCGCCTTCCAGTCGGAAACCAACCCATTGTTAAAATCCCATGCGTGCTTCTGACAACAGGCTATATAATTTTGACCGTCGCGCAGAGCACATGCCTTCGCATAAATGTTTGCACGCGTACCGTTAGAGAAAGCGTCTCTGATGTTAGGTCCGAAACTGGAAATTCTGAACACTGATCTCAAGTGGGGATAGGTACCAGCCAATAGAAAATTGATATTTGTTCATGTGATATCGCAAACTCCGAGAAATACCTAGAGTGGGTGTAACTCAAAGTGATGGCGGAAAATAGGTTTTTCTATTAAGATCATTTCGGTCCTGAGTTCTACGTGAGACGTACGCGTATTCGACGCCGCCTAACAAGTACACTTCCGCGCCAAGCACCGAGACAAAGTACAATATCTAACAATCTCTCCAGTTAGAGATAGCACAAAGAGTAATATATAGGGAAGACGATAAATATATCCAGTTCGACTACGTAATGCTACTGCCTCCGTGTTTCATATCGCAATATTGACAGTGACGCTTAACACAGCAACCACACCGATGACGACTTAACGGTGGCGAGCAAAGGAGCCTAAGGAAAACAAACTTCTGTCTACCAGATTCGAGGTGTCATCTTCCAACCCACAACCAGTCAGGACACACCCACTCCTGACGCACAGATGAGAGTTCTCATGCGGGAGCTACAAGTCACCTCGAACCGATTACAATCTCCCTTTCCTTAACCTCCTCACGCCACCAATCCTTAATTGTGAGGCGTTGAGCACAAGGTAGAGTTCAACGTGGTTCGCTACGAGCCGGACCGCCTCTGCATTAACTTATTAAATCTTTTAGTTGGTTCATTTCTGAAAAAAGATAATTTTGAACTCTACTGCGTATAGCACTTTCGTAAAATCGTCATATTTCTCCACGCGATGTTTGCATTTACGCGATTTATCCCGGTGTTCCTAGAGTTCTGGGTGCTTGCTGCTCAATTCTAACACTATCTACACTATTGCGGAAACACCAAGGAGATCACCGGCTTCTTTCTTAATATTTTTATAGGCGATTCCGGATATCTTTCCTGAAGTGCCGCGAAACAATGCGCGAACATTCGCCTCTCGCCAGTTTTTAAGGTTTACCTCGATTGTTTCATTTCGGCTGAAACACTGACCTGCTCCAAGATGAAAATGCTTACTTATTTTAAATTGCATAATAAAGAGTGTTCTTGAGCTTGTGAGGTATGCGAGATGTACAGCAAGTACAGTGTTAAATATCAGAAGCAAATCCATGCTATAAACAATATCAACGTGCAGAAGATCCGTGGTTCAAATCCCGGCTATGGCATTGAATTTTACTGTCTGACTCTAGCCTTTCATATTTTCTTTTAATTAGTATTTTCTCAGGTATTTCTTGTTATTGACTTGGATTTTCTACTACCTATACTTCCTTCAAACAAGAAATGTGATTCGGTTTTTCTCTTTCCCTCTGTCTCCTAAAGTTATCCTTAGAAAGAGTGCGGTATTTTAAAGCCAATATGTAGCAACCAACTCTTGAAAGATTTGACTTTGGCTTGTTTATTTAATGAGAGGTTTTGACATCTATCAATGGCCACAACGATATATCTCAATAATTAAAATACTATTAAGAAATTAAAAATTAAAGAAAGTATAATTTACAAAGAATATTTCACCGTGGGATTATGGCCATCATCTTCTCTCTCGCCTCCCAGTGTCTGTCTGAGGGTACTGGTTGTCAAAGAGGAACTGTAGAAGTGGTTAGAGTACATAATACTGTTGCAAAATACCTATGTAAACCGGGGAGATTGTAGACTCTTATGTATAGCGTTGTGTTTAGGTAAGTGTTTTACCGTCAGGGTTTATACTCTACTTTGCTACTGGGAACGTAGCTGAAGCGATACGGGGTCAGATGGTAGAGGTAAACGGTCGAGGAAGTTGGTAGTCAGGTTACAGTTTGAGTCCAGAGGGTCTACTACCATTAGTCCTGGTCCCGTAGGACCAAGACCCGGGCGTCTTAAAGTATCCGAGCTATCCCAAAGGGCGCTTGGCGTCCACCGTGGGGCTTTCCATAGGACAAGACCTGGGTTACTAACAAGCCCTCCCCCATCTGGTACAAGGACACAAGACGGAATGGAAGTGGATTCGCCACTTACGCGCGCCAACACCAAAGGTGAAGGCTGGTGGGGCCGCCTGGCGATCTAGCACACCTTCTAGCTTTGCAGGCTAGTACCCGGGAGAACTAATGGCTTCCCTCAACCCCGTCCGAAGACGTACCCGATTCCCACGGGTATCGGGAACACTGCCCCCCTCGAGACCATCCCAATCCGAACAACTCCCGGAGGTAGGGACTCGGCAGTTCGGCCCGAGGTTCCTCTAGTAACGTCAGAGGTACTACGAGTGCTAAGGGTCCGCAGCGCCCGCACCACGGCAGCTGAAGGGGAGGATTCCCTCCCCTACGGGAGTCAGGTTGCAGATAGATAAAGACAGACAGCACAATTTTCTACCAAATACCAATTTACTATAACCTAATGGTTGGCTACAAGGCAAGTCATCCCCGAACATTTCGGGGTGCTATGGTGTTGATAGCTACATTAATACATCAAGACCCAGTCGGGCTTACCTCCGAGGATGTGTCGTTGCGTGGTGAGATGAAGATCAGGCGTGGCCTCCGGCGGCAACGATACACTTTAGACTCTCTCGCACCCCGACACCCACGGCTATATATATGAGCGGCCAAACACAAGAGGAGGGGGCAAACCCACGTTGAACCTTGGAACCTTTTCCATTTGATCAGCAGAAAATTCTCTGGAACATTGCATCCGCCATGTTGGTTTAGACCCAATGACCTGCTGATTATCAAGTTCTAACTGCCGGGTTCAACGTCTATATTTGCTGTATTTAGCATTCCTACTTGGCTAATGCTCCGAAAATTTAGTAAACTACGGGTTTGACGTCTAATGTTCCGCTATGAGGTTTCTACATCTTTACTTCAACAAATTAAAAATTTCAATTGTATAAAGAAACACCATACTATTAATATTTCTAATAAATTCCTAAAATAAATCAAGTTCCTTCATTTCACCAAAGCATACGCGACAATACCATGGTTACAGAGCATAGCTTTCGCTTATAAGCTAGTGTATCTTCCTAATTCATTCGTTGAAAAAAGCCACTGGCATTACAGCCCTTAGAGGGCCAAGGCCTACCAACCCGGCTGCCGGCCTCACGCCCACTTACGCACGGCAGAGGTGGACGATCATCCAACCGATACGGGGAGGAGATGTGGTCAGCATCTCGACATCCCCCGGACGTAATGTTGGTTCTCGTGACCAGGGCCAATTACCTAGCGTCAGCTCCTCTACTTCCTCACGATGCTGAGTGGGCACCGGTCCTATACCCGGGACTTAAAATCCACACCATGGGTAGGATCGAACCCGGGTCGCTTTCCGTGGCCAGTGACCAAGGCATGCTACCTAAGCTCGCTACACCACGGCGCAAGACTATTCATTCGTACCTACCAGGAATTATACTACGATTATTTTGGCAAGTACTGTGCCGTGGCTGAGTGGGTAAGAGCGTTTGCCTTTGGTTCCTGCCACGGAATGCGCCGGTATCTGTCTCATCCCTGTGGGGGGGTACTTATTTATGCCAGAGTAGAGACCAATGTGGGTTCGCCACAACAGATATTTGGGATTTAGGGGACTTCAAAGTGCATATTCCCAGTAGAATTGATATTAAATCTTTGGTTGAAATGACATTAAGTTAGAGAATGAGAGATAAATTTGAATTAGTTGTGCTAAGCAAGATGGCAGTAAAACATTAATTTAATTTCTTTTTGTACTCCAAGTTTTTGGAGCCATTCACTTTAGGAACTCGCTCGCAACAGAGCAAATTACCTACCCATCCCCGCTCCAGTGATAAAGACGCTTCCAGTATCTCCCACATGCTCCAACATCGGAGATTGGAAGAAGCATCATATGCATAGAGAACCCCTTTTCTAAGCCTTATCGTAAAAAGACATGTTTATCGGCGAATAAAAAAAATTTTTCTTCGTCGTTTTACAGCCTCTGTCGCATCAAAGAGGATCCGCTTCACTGAGCTTGAATATAACGAAAAGCTGGATTTTTTGAATGGCTTTTTGGGGAAAAAGTCATTCTAAGCCCCTTATGTATTCATTATTTTGCTCTACTCTCTCTGTGTGTGTCAAATAGACTCATCCGGGGCAAGTTTCAAAGCTTTTGTAGCTCTGGAGCTACATCACTGCCTAAAAGAATCCGTCTGATGTGTAACCACACATGGGGAAGAAAAAACAAAATGTAGGAATAAATGGCGCATCCAGAGATAACTTGTTTTTAAAAACGCAGAGCTCGCTACATAAAGGTTGTGTACATACAGCGGTTAGATGTAGAAGTCGAGATATTTGCATGGGCAATTAGGATCATTGCAAAGAACAATGTTAGATCAACATTTACTTCATTTGTGGACCTAAAATTTCACTTATTAAAAGCAATGTGCTGTCAAGTTGCTTAGTAATTCCATGTATGGCACATACAAGCCTTAGGTACTTATTTTCGCCTCAGAGGCGTAAAGCAAAGTGGGCAGATCTTGCCTTAAAAAATGTTTGACTACTGAATTGGAATGCTTTCCACAGGTCAATAGCCTTATATTACGAGTTCAATTTATAACACCTTTTTCAGCACTGGGACTAGATAGAAAGTTCTGGCTTTTTCTGAAATACACTTAGGCTCTTTGTGAATGCGTGACAGAGATGCAGCATAGAACTCCAGCGGCATCGGCAAGAATTAAGACTGTTTTTGGTACTTAAAATGGCCACGTTTTCATTGCAAGAACAGTAATCATTCGTTTTCTCTATTTTCGTGGTGTGTCACCTGTTGAAATTCATCGCCAGTTAAGTGAGGCATGTGGTGATGGTACCATGGACGTGTCTAATGTACGTTCCTGGGTGTGACAGTTAAATGAAGGCAGAACATCGTGTGACAACAAACCAAGAGATTTAAGTGAGGCATGTGGTGATGGTTCTATGGATGAATCTAATGTGTGTTCCTGGGTGTGACAGTTCAATGAAGGCAGAACATCGTGTGACACCAAACCAAGAGATTTAAGTGAGGCATGTGGTGATGGTTCTATGGATGAATCTAATGTCTGTTCCTGGGTGTGACAGTTCAATGAAGGCAGAACATCGTGTGTCAACAAACCAAGACAGTTAAGTGAGACATGTGGTGATGGTACCATGGATGTGTCTAATGTACGTTCCTGGGTGCGACAGTTCAATGAAGGTAGAACAACGTGTGACAAAAACCAAGACAGTTGAGTGCGGCATGTGGTGATGGTACCATGGCTGTGTCTAATGTGCGTTCCTGGGTGCGACAGAGCATCGTGTGACAACAAACCAAGACAGTTTAGTGAGGCATGTGGTGATGGTGCCATGGATGTGTCTAATGTACGTTCCTGGGTGTGACAGTTCAATGAAGGCAGAACATCGTATGACAACAAATCAAGACAGTTAAGTGAGGCATGTGGTGATGGTACCATACATGTGTCTAATGTACGTTCCTGGATGCGACAGCTCAATGAATGCAGAACATCGTGTGACAACAAACCAAGACAGTTAAGTGAGGTATGTGGTGATGGTACCATGGATGTGTCTAATGTACGTTCCTGGATGCGACAGTTCAATGAAGACAGAACATCGTGTGACAACAAACCAAGACAGGTAAGTGAGGCATGTGGTGATGGTACCATACATGTGTCTAATGTACGTTCCTGGGTGCAACAGTTCAATGAAGGCAGAACATCGTGTGACAACAAACCAAGACAGTTAAGTGAGGTATGTGGTGATGGTACCATGGATGTGTCTAATGTACGTTCCTGGGTGTGACAGTTCAATGAAGGCAGAACATCGTGTGACAACAAACCAAGAGATTTAAGTGAGGCATGTGGTGATGGTTCTATGGATGAATCTAATGCGTGTTCCTGGGTGTGACAGTTCAATGAAGGCAGAGCATCGTGTGACAACAAACCAAGACAGTTTAGTGAGGCATGTGGTGATGGTGCCATGGATGTGTCTAATGTACGTTCCTGGGTGTGACAGTTCAATGAAGGCAGAACATCGTATGACAACAAATCAAGACAGTTAAGTGAGGCATGTGGTGATGGTACCATACATGTGTCTAATGTACGTTCCTGGATGCGACAGCTCAATGAATGCAGAACATCGTGTGACAACAAACCAAGACAGTTAAGTGAGGTATGTGGTGATGGTACCATGGATGTGTCTAATGTACGTTCCTGGATGCGACAGTTCAATGAAGACAGAACATCGTGTGACAACAAACCAAGACAGGTAAGTGAGGCATGTGGTGATGGTACCATACATGTGTCTAATGTACGTTCCTGGGTGCAACAGTTCAATGAAGGCAGAACATCGTGTGACAACAAACCAAGACAGTTAAGTGAGGTATGTGGTGATGGTACCATGGATGTGTCTAATGTACGTTCCTGGATGCGACAGTTCAATGAAGACAGAACATCGTGTGACAACAAACCAAGACAGGTAAGTGAGGCATGTGGTGATGGTACCATACATGTGTCTAATGTACGTTCCTGGGTGCGACAGTTCAATGAAGGCAGAACATCGTGTGACAACAAACCAAGACAGTTAAGTGAGGTATGTGGTGATGGTACCATGGATGTGTCTAATGTACGTTCCCGGGTGCGACAGTTCAATGAAGGCAGGACATCATGTGACAACAAACCAAGACAGTTTAGTGAGGCATGTGATGATGGTATCATGGTTGCGTCTAATGTGCGTTCCTGGGTACGACGGTTCAATGAAGGCAGAACATCGTGTGACAACAAACCAAGACAGTTGAGTGAGGCATGTGGTGATGGTACCATGTATGTGTCTAATGTACGTTCCTGGGTGCGACAGTTCAATGAAGACAGAACATCGTATGACAACAAACCAAGACGGTTAAGTGAGGCATGTGGTGATGGTACCATGGTTGTGTCTAATGTGCGTTCCTGGGTGCGACAGTTCAATGAAGGCAGAACATCATGTGACAACAAACCAAGGCAGTTGAGTGAGGCATGTGGTGATTATACCATGGATGTGTCTAATGTACGTTCCAGGGTGCGACAGTTCAATAAAGGCAGAACGTCGTGTGACAACAAACCAAAACATTTTAGTGGGGCATGTGGTGATGGTACCCTCGATGTGTCTAATGTACGTTCCAGGGTGCGACAGTTCAATGAAGGCAGAACATCCTGTGACAACATACCAAGAGATTTAAGTCAGTCATGTGGTGATGGTTCCATGGTTGAATCTAATGTGTGTTCCTGGGTGTGACAGTTCAATGAAGGCAGAACATCATGTGACAACAAACCAAGACAGTTGAGTGAGACATGTGGTGATGGTACCATGGATGTGTCTAATATACGTTCGTGGGTGTGACAGTTCAATGAAGGCAGAGCATCGTGTGACAACAAACCAAGACAGTTTAGTCAAGCATGTGGTGATATTACCATGGATGTGTCAAATGTACGTTCCTGGGTGTGACAGTTCAATGAAGGCAGAACATCATGTGACAACAAACCAAGACAGTTAAGTGAGGCATGTGTTGATGGTACCATGGATGTGTTCAATGTGCGTTCCAGGGTTCGACAGTTCAATGAAGGCAGAACATCATGTGGCAACAAACCAAGACAGTTGAGTGAGGCATGTAGTGATGGTATCATGGATGTGTCTAACGTACGTTCCTGGATGCGACAGTTCAATGAAGGCAGAGCATCGTGTGACAACAAACGAAGACAGTTTAGTCAAGCATGTGGTGATGTTACCATGGATGTGTCAAATGTACGTTCCTGGGTGTGACAGTTCAATGAAGGCAGAACATCGTGTGACAACAAATCAAGACAGTTAAGTGAGGCATGTGGTGATGATACCATGGAAGTGTCTAATGTACGTTCCTGGGTGTGACAGTTCAATGAAGACAGAGCATCGTGTGACAACAAACCAAGACAGTTTAGTGAGGCATGTGGTGATGGTACCATGGATGTGTCTAATGTGCGTTCCTGGGTACGACGGTTCAATGAAGGCAGAATATCATGTGACAACAAACCAAGACAGTTTAGTGAGGCATGTGATGATGGTACCATGGATGTGTCTAATGTACGTTCCTGGGTGCGACAGTTCAATGAAGGCAGAACATCGTGTGACAACAAACCAAGAGAGATTAGTGAGGCATGTGGTGTTGGTACCATGGATGTGTCTAATGTGTGTTCCTGGGTGTGACAGTTCAATGAAGACAGAACATCGTGTGACAACAAACCAAGACAGTTTAGTGAGGCATGTGGTGATGGTACCATGGATGTGTCTAATGTACGGTCCTGGGTGTGACAGTTCAATGAAGACAGAACATCGTGTGACAACAAACCAAGACAGTTGAGTGAGGCATGTGATGATGGTACCATGGATGTGTCTAATGGTCGTTCCTCGGTGCGACAGTTCAATGAAGGCAGAACATCGTGTGACCACAAACCAAGACAGTTTATTGAGGCATGTGGTGATGGTACCATGGATGTGTCTAATGTGCGTTCATGGGTGCGACAGTTCAATGAAGACAGAACATCGTGTGACAACAAACCAAGACAGTTGAGTGAGGCATGTGCTGATGGTACCATGGATGTGCCTAATGTACATTCCTGGGTGTGACAGTTCAATGAAGACAGAACATCGTGTGACAACAAACCAAGACAGTTGAGTGAGGCATGTGCTGATGGTACCATGGATGTGTCTAATGTACATTCCTGGGTGCGACAGTTCAGTGAAGGTAGAACATCGTTTGACAACAAACGAAGACAGTCACGGCCTCGCACCAGCCTGTCTGATGACATGATGCAGCGAGTAGAGGATCGCCGATTGAGTGTTGCAGACATTGCCTCCAAAATTGAGACTCCACGTGCAGTAGACATGGGACTGTCACTTCGAGAAATTCAGGGTTGCTATTGGTCCTCAACGACAGTGTTCCATTTCTGAAGTGTGGAGATAGATTTATGACTGTCATTAGTGGGCGGGCGGCTCAGGTTCCTTTGACTCTGAACTGCACATTCGTTAACTAAACAGACGGTATCATGCATGTGCGGAAGTGCGATCGCAGCGCTGCAGTGAAGATAAATTGAAACAGAACTTACTTTCTGGACGCCCCTTGTAAATAGCTGTTATAACTTGAACGCATCTTTTAGTTTGCGCATCGATGTGTGAATAAATAGAAGTTACGTGGACAGTCTATACTGACAAGTATGGTTTATTTCGCGGCGTGATAATGGACGTGCAAGGGCGATGTGTTTATGAATAAACTGTCAAATCAAATGGGAAGGAATCCACTGCATAATGGGTGTTTACCTCACCCTGTGTTAATTTTAAACCACAAAACAATTGCCACAAAATCTTGGAATTGCAATACATACTCTATGTATTTAAGCAAAGATTAGAAGAGCGCCTCTACGTGATTAAATAAAAAGAAAGTCTTATTTTTCTGATCAGCCTTCAAAGGGAAATACCAGTTAATTCACATGAAATTGCTACAAGCATTAAAGGTATGATTCCTAAAAAGCATTTCGTGCGGATCTAAAACTCGCTGGATTTGCTATAACGAGTTTCGTGCTTCCTTGGCCATAAACTGTAATCCTTGGATTTTATTCTTGCACACATGCAATGCTCACATAACGTAGCCGTCCATCCACATATTTCCACAACATAATCCTTTGAATGCGCTGAATAGGTTTTGTTCATTCATCCGCGCCACCAACTTCTGAAAACAAACTCTCGAATTTTTTGGTAATCATACTTTGTACTAATGAGGTACAAAAAACATGGGAGTTGTTTTGTTCGTAAGCTACGTGCCGTAGATGCTCTATTTTAATGATGCGAGTAGGATAAGAGTTGGGTTACCACTTTGCAGAGAGTTCTACAGCACATCGTTCGATTTAATCCCCACACAAAACGGACCAATCGCCAATATCCGCATTTGCACGGCTTAGTGTAAGTTCTTTTAAAATGAAATCCTATGTCTGGAGAGAGAAAAATACATCTCCGGTATTAGATGTTGTGTGTTCGGTGAGAGTAGGAAATAGCTTTGGGTTTAATCCATTACTGGGGAGGTGAAAAAGGTTGTGCTCAATCCCCAAGTAAATGACTTTCTGTAAAAAATTAATGGAGTAAATATATCAACAATAAAATACCATAAACGTCAGTCATGGACTACACACTAAAACGCATAACTTGTTATAAAAATGTACGAGAGCTCTTCAATAAAAATAATCTCTACTTTTTTGGGCAACTTTTTTTGGGCAACTTTTTTGGACAACTTTTTGGACAACTTTTTTGGACAACTTTTTTGGACAACTTTTTTGGACAACTTTTTTGGACAACTTTTTTGGACAACTTTTTTGGACAACTTTTTTGGACAACTTTTTTGGACAACCTTTTTGGACAACCTTTTTGGACAACCTTTTTGGACAACCTTTTTGGACAACCTTTTTGGACAACTTTTTTGGACAACTTTTTTGGACAACTTTTTTGGACAACTTTTTTGGACAACTTTTTTGGACAACTTTTTTGGACAACTTTTTTGGACAACTTTTTTGGACAACTTTTTTGGACAACTTTTTTGGAAAACTTTTTTGGAAAACTTTTTTTGGAAAACGTTTTTTGGAAAACTTTTTTTTGGACAACTTTTTTTTGGACAACTTTTTTTTGGACAACTTTTTTTTGGACAACTTTTTTTTGGACAACTTTTTTTTGGACAACTTTTTTTGGACAACTTTTTTTGGACAACTTTTTTTGGACAACTTTTTTTGGACAACTTTTTTTGGACAACTTTTTTTGGACAACTTTTTTGGACAACTTTTTTTGGACAACTTTTTTTGGACAACTTTTTTTGGACAACTTTTTTTGGACAACTTTTTTTGGACAACTTTTTTGGGACAACTCATCCTCATAATTTTAATGGTCCTTCTCAAAATAGTCTCCCCTGAATGCGATGCACTTATACCAGCGTTTCTGTCAGTCTTCAAAGACATGCTGGAAACCATTTTTGAGAGATCCTTCTAAATCGCCTCCGCAGCCTTCACAACTGCTTCTGATGATTGATAATGCCTCCCACGAAGGCGTTTCTTCAAGTTAGGGAATGGAGAAAAGTCACATGGGGCTAAATCCGGACTATAAGGAGGGTGACAGATGCACTTCACGTTGACTTTTGCAAGATATTCCGCAACAACATTGGCAATATACGGCCGCGCATTATCGTGGTGCAGCATCCAGCCTGCTTCATGGAAATGTGGTCTTTTGCGTCTGATATGGACTTGCAATGTTTCCAGGACATCCCTGTAGTATTGTCCAGTTACTGATGTGTGTGCAGCTACAATATGCTGATAAACCATTCCATGAATATCAAACAATGAAATGACCATAGCTTTCCCAGCAGAAGTTGGTGAGGAAGGAGATTTCCACACTGAGCTTTTCTGTTTCCTCTCAGGATCAAAATGATGTAGCCAAGTTTCATCAGCAGTGATTACGTTTGAAAGAATCACCGGATCTTCCTCTAACATCAACTTTAACTGCATATTACCCCCATTGCAGTGGTAGGGGATACTGAACATGTCTGAACAATGAAACCAACAATGAAACTACTACGACGTATTTGTTTCACATTAAGCTAACAGAATATAATAAGTTTGTATTTTAGTGCGAAAAATTATGTCCGTAAAAAGTATAATCATCCTTTATTGAACAGCCCTCGCACATCTAGTAGGCAGCGCCGTGGTAACGTATGTGCCTTGCCTTCGGGAAGTTGCAGGTTCGATCCTCATGCCACCTATGGGAATTTTTAGGGTGCCTATTTTCACACCAGATTTCCATTCTATAATTATCCTTCATTCGATTCCTCTGTAGCTTTTGACGTGCGCTATTAAGTTGATGCTTATGTCGCTGTTGGATAGATGGCGCGGTTGCCAAGTATGGCTCATGCATTGCATTAAATTTAAATTTGACCTTAGTAGTGAAAGTAAAGTATTCTTCATTACTCACTACCTCATAATGACTAAAGTAACAATGGAAATTAATTGTTCTTTCACACTGGCCGTGTGTAGGCTAAACTATGGAAAGATACAGTCAGACTGAAAAATTCAATGCCATAGCCGGGATTTGAACCACGGATCTATATTTCCATACTTTAGTCTGCACACGGCCAGTGTGAAGGAACAATAACTTTCCATTAATTGACCTAATAGTGGATAACTATAAAGCCCGAGTCTTAAAGTACTTACACGTTGTAAGTCGCCATTAAGGTAGATGTCTCATATGTTTATGAGAACCCCTAAGTGGTTTACCGGGAGAAACACGACTCAGTTGGAGGATTTAATGTCATGTCGGCACGTTGGCCATAGTAGCTCAATAGTTTAGAGCGGCTGGACGGAGACCAGAGGATCCGTGGTTCAAATCCCGGCTATGGCAGTGAATTTTTCGGTCTGACTATCTTTTCTAAACTAACAGCGTAAGAGTCTAGTGGGCCACGGGAGAATCTCTTAACTCGGTAAGCTCTGCCTGCTTTCATAACAAGCATTTGTAGATGGTAACGAACCTAAATATGTTGACAATACATACTTACATACATACGTACGTACGTACATACATACGTACGTACATACATACATACGTACGTACATACATACATACGTACGTACATACATACATACATACGTACGTACAAACATACATACGTACGTACATACTTACATACGTACGTACATACTTACATACGTACGTACATACATACATACATACATACATACATACATACATACATACATACATACATACATACATACATACATACATACATACATACATACATACATACATACATACATACATACATACATACATACATACATACATAAGAGAACTTATAAGACATGTAGAAAAGAAATATAGATCCGAAAATATTGTCACCGATTGCATTGTTGTCTAGGAGCTGCGATAACCGATGCCGAGCGCGCGTGGGCAGAAAAGAAATGAACAGAGAGTAGCGCGCGATCTGGACCCTTGCCGAGAGAGAAAGAAGCAGAAAGATGGAATTATCCAGACTTCTCTCTCTTTCTCTCTGTTTGTTTCTCTTTGTCTCTCTCAGCAAGCGTCCAGCTCGCGCGCTACTCTCTCCTTCTTTCCTGCCCACGCGCACCCGTCACTGGCTTGTCGCAGCTCCAACACAACAATGCAATCGGCAACAATATGCAAACTGTGTTCACAACATTAAGTAGCTTTTTCCTTTCATATTGTTCAAATACAATTCAAGTTCCGGGAGTGTACCGTATTCCCTGTGAATGTGGGACACCGTATATAGGACAAACCGGAAGGACCATCGCTACTAGAATAATCGAACATGAACGGAATATTCGATTAATTCAACCTGAGAAGTCTGGGCTGGCAGAGCATTGTTTTGATAACGACCATAGAGCCAATTTTCGGGAGACGATCATCTTGGTAAAATGCAGCAGTTACTGGGAGCGGAGAATTAAGGAGGTTTTTGCCATTTCCTCTGAAAGGAGCACACTTAATCGTGATGCTGGATTTCAGTTGAGCTCCTCTTGGAAACCGGCCTTAAAATGGAAATCCGTCGAATTAAGAAGCAAAGATAAATAGAGCTTGATAATCAAGTTAAGTAGTTACGTTTCTTTGACACAATTTTCTATACTCACGCCATCTCCTGACCTGACATTTAATTTACTGAAAACAGTCTTTTGTTCAGTAGTGCGAATTTTGATAGTGTTTTGTCTATATAGTTGTGTTATATTCAGTATTTCATTTGTTGTTATAACATTTTATAAATATCCTGATGATGGGAGAGATGTACACTCACGAAACGTTGATATCTAATCATCTTTTCACCTGGCTGGCTGCCCGAGAAAAAAGTGAGCATCTCCATTGTTTTGTATTAGATGCCATAAGAAAGCACATTTATGATTATTACACCCGAAAGAAGGACCCTATCATACGTGAGCTTCTTACTTCTCTTAAAGAAGCCTTAGCTCTTTGAACAATATCCTCCATGAGCTTGGATTTGAGTTCAAAAAATAAATAACAGAAAACTAATATTCAAATGATCATATATTGTAGCAATAGGTGTTTTATTTTTAAGAGAAATCTGAATAAGAACGTGCTAGAAGTAGTGTGGTTGGATGTAACCTGAGTAAATGCTGTCCATACTACGTCAAAGGGCTATAGTGACGGTAAACTTGAAGGTACAACAAAAGGGCCTATAGGAAAGGATGATCACTTTATTATTGGTCATGCCGGTACATTGCATGATTTTGTTGATGATGCCCTTCTGCTCTTCAGATCGAAAAATACTGGGGTCCATCACAAGGACATGGACCATGAACACAAACTCTTTCAGGTTAAAATTCTGGCACACTGGCGATGCTGATGTAATCATTTCATTTAAGAGTCGTTAGTAATTTAAAAAATACTCATGCCATGAAGTTGCTACAAGTGAATGTAATGAATGTGCTTTGAGAATTTATTTTTGTTCTTAGAGTAGCCTAATACAGATTAAATATGTTCCTGAGACAACCTCGAATGCTTCTTTATATAGTCAACTTGAAAAATTCAATGCTACTGCCAGGATTTGAATCATGGATCTCCTGGTTTCTGTCAAGTCGCTCTAACCAATTGAGCTACCATGGACAATTTGCCGTCATGACTTTAAATTCACTAATTGACTCATATGTTTCCCTGGTTAACAACTAGGGGCTCTTGCAACCTCTAGGGACCTCTTGAACGTGAGGCAGACACGCTGCCATCTACGCTACCGAGGCAGGCTAACTGGCACTGAATTTGACACACGGTTATTATCTTGCAAAATGTTGCTGTGCAGGTACTACATTCCTGGCTTTCCAATGTTCTACTTGCGGTAATTGTAATTTGTGATTTTAAACTAAAATAAAAATTTCAGAATAACCACCGAAGAATCGAAGAAGTACCGAGCGAATGTTCTAAACTTCATTTGATGTCGATACCATGCAAGCATTTTCAGTGTCTTGAGCCCATCCCTTGTCCAAGTTTCTCTTCTTTCTGTTTTGACTCTTTTTCTTCGAACGTTTAGAACTTGTCGCTTTACGATCTTTTTATGAGACGTCACATAAAATAGCTAACGTAACATACCACAAAATTACTTTAGGCTTTCATGGAAGCAAATCATTTATTCCGGTTCCTAGACGACCTTAGCCTGACAACAGTTTTCGATTAGTGTCGATACAATCATTAGCAACAGGGATATAAAACGTTATTTTACGGCTCTGCCATCGCCACTACGAGCACAGCAATCACGAAGTCAAAGAAATTCGTTTTCCGACACATTTATGTCAGCATTTCCGCAAAAGCTCAATTTAATGACTGCCGTTTGATTCGAACCAGTGAAGCGGAGGCATTGATTAAATGTTCAACGATGCTTTTTTGTTTCACTGAAAACAAGTGAAATTGTTACTTTAATAATGAAAAGCTATTCCAAAATAAATTACGGCTCCATTATTTTCTGTTTTATTTAGTCTGCTTGAAAACAGAGAAAAATCAAAGCATTTATTGCTGCTGAATATTTCAACAGCAATTTAAGAAATGTTTGTCTGACACGGTTATTCTGGATTTGCTGTTTGTCTCTAAACGGATATCGAATGCTTGAATAATTCTATTGTACACTGGAGACAAGATATTCCTGGCTGGCCCCATAGCTCAGTCGATAGAGCACCTGCCTGCCGTGCTAGGGGTCCCGGGTTGGATTCCCGGCGGTGGGGTTGGGGCTTTTTCTCCGACCAAGATAATTCCCCATCTTCCCCAGAGTCTGGAAGTATGAATGAGAGTGTGAATGTGTGCGTGATGATTAAAAAACAAATATAACGAGTTAACACCTTCAGTATGTGCCAAAGGAGAACGGCCGCCGATATGACCATAGCAGCTAAAGGCGGGGTATAAATGGAACAAGGGGAAAAAAACTTAAATCAGTCGAAAAGAGGTAATGCTTGAATTAATATACAGGGTTTAAGTTAATTGATGGAAATTAAACATTTCTCCACACTAACATGAAAAATGTAATGCAATGATGGTCTACCGGGGAAATATACGAGTCAACTGGAGAATTTAATGTCATCGGAGCCATTGCAGCTCAAAGGTTAAGAGCGACTGGACGGAAACCAGGAGATCCGTGGTTCAAATCCCGGCCATGGCATTGAATTTTTCATGTTGACTCTATCGAAAACCTTAGCCTATATACGGCTAGTGTGGAGAAATGATTAATTTCCATCAATTAACTAAAATAATAAAGATTCAAATGATGAAGCCTGGGACTCAAGTACTTACGATAGTAAGTCGCCACAAACGGTGAATCTCGGCTGCGAGAGCCCCTAGTGGTCTACCGGGGAAATATACGAGTCAAATGGAGAATTTAATGTCAGGACGGCACGTTGGCCATTGATACAGAAATTAAGGGGTTGAAATAAGGGGTTGATGGATTTCAAAGGAATGTTGGTTCTTTGTTACAACACGTGCAAGGGAAGTTGAGTCGAATAGCAGTTTGGGCGAATAAGTTGTTTTAACAAAAGAAACGTAAGAAACAGTGTCCTTAGCAGATTTCTAAAGGATGACATTTGACTTGGTGAATAGGGTATTCTTTGGACCATTCATAATGGCATGACAAAACAGCCACAAAGGGATCTTTGTGTGAAAAGAGGGTCTTCAGAAAGTGAAAATTACATATACACCCACACACGCAGCTGTGGACAACAGTCTTCGGCGTGGAGCCGATTAGAGCACTTCGTGGCTGGCAAGCCATTGAAACAGTCTGAGGCGTGAGGGCTATTAGGGCAGTCCTCTTGTTCTGTCTTGGGCCAGGCATACAAGAAATGAGAGAATATATTTTTTGGTTCATATATACGTGAGTAACGAATAAAGTTTACCGAGTAATTAACATTCTGCCGTCAGTAACTCTAAATTGGGATATTGGTAACCCTTGGTCGGCAACTTCAATTTCGATGTTTTGAAAAAGGAAACAGTAAATAAATAAGTTTGAAACGGGCATTCCAGTGTCATTAAAATATCCTTGTTACACACATCCACGCATACCCTGTGAGAAACCTTATTGTTTTACCCTGAGCCACACATTATAATAGCTTCAAAGTAGCATCAACGTGGGGCCCTTGCCAAAATATAAAATTTAGTTACACCATGTTAGCTCAAAGGTTAAGAGCGACTGGACGGAAACTAGGAGATCCGTGGTTCAAATCCCGGCCATGGCATTGAATTTTTCATGTTGACTATCTAATATACAGGGTGTTATTGAGCTATCCCGACATTATTTCAGCTGTTGTAGACGTGACATATAAGCCAGTTGAGACAGGCAACGGTATTGTCTGCGGCTAAACATAATGCAGTCATTTTCGTTAAACTTAGTTGGTATCAGATGCTGATGAATTGGCATTTAAATAAGATGGGTAAAACTATTGGATTAAAATGTCTTTAATATTGGTTCCAGAGTATAGAAATATCGATTCTTAGTAGCTGCTTATTTGCCTTCTCAAGATTTAATGCCTCAGTCTCTCAAATCTCGAACTTATCTGCCAGTACGACACGTTAATGTTAATGTCCCATTAGTCCTGGACCCGTGGGACTAAGGACCCGGGAGTTACCAAGCTGTCCCAAAAGGGTGCCTGGCGCCTCCGTGGGGGCTTTTCATAGGGCAAGACCTAGAGACTAACAACCCCCCCCCATCTAATCCTATGGACTCAAGACGGGATGGAAGTCGATACGCCACTTACGCGTGCCAACTCCAAAATGGGAAGACTACCGATATGACCTCGGTGGTGCCGCCTGGTGATCTAGCACACCTTCTACTATACTGCTCGCCAATCTAGAAGGTGATTGACGTTTCGTCCGGAGAGAGAGGCGACGTTGTCGCTTATGGCTGCCACGTGGAGAGCTGATGGCACTACGCGTGCGAGGGTGATTCAGTTGCGACTGCAATGGGTATTTTATTACTATTGTTATTATTAATTATTTATAGTGTTGTACACAAAGGCAATAGTGCAGTCGTGGATCTACATGCAAACGCTGAAACATGGAAGAACACATAAATGTAAAGGTCATCGTAACAAAAGAGGCATACCTGTGACATTTTGATGCTTATTGAAGTGGGAAACTGCCGCTTACATAATTTTATCCGGGAGTTTCTAATTTATACTCCAATGTCTAACTTTCTTCTTTAAAATACTTTTCTTTCCCAGTCTTAACATTAATGCCCTTACTGATACCTACAGTACGTGAAGTCCTATCAAGCACCTTAGAGAATGGAATACTAGACTCCCCTTTCTATTTCTCCTCATCGAAGTATTCTCTCACAGAGCATATTATGTCCCGTGTATGTCCTTTAATTGGAATACCTTTACCAAATATAGTTTTATTTGGTTCCCGAGCACGTTCAGATTTTCGCTTGTCACTATACTTAGACATAATTAAACATTCATTAAACACAATTGTAAACGATCACAACACACGCTGAGGTACACGGACTCAGTCACACGTAAACCAAGGCAAATTGCCACAAATAAAATGCAAAGTAACTTGCCAGTACAGGATCTCTAACTGTGAGGGCATTCTGTTTATGCAGCGGTATCAGAAAAGAAATTAAAACCTAGGTATTGTGTTTACTGCAGCGTTTGCGTAACTCGCTCGCCCGCAAGTCATGCTTAGCACGTGTTAGAATATCGGCAACCAAGGTTTAGTGTCTAACGTTGTCATGGAAACGTCTTGACTCTAATTGGTCCTTCTAATGGATACTATGACAACCGTTATGACATACTCATTCCCTCCCATTTATTTAGACTGTTATTCCATGTGGTTACTAACTGTCAATCACATTCTAGTTTGGCGACCAGCATAGCTATGCTGCCTAGTACGCGAGAATATTAATGGCTACCCTCAGACCCGTCCGCAGACTACCCGATCTCCTACGGGTATCAGGAACCACTGCCCCCTCGAGTCCAACCCAATCCGAACAACTCTCAATCAGGGAGGGGTCCGAGGTTCCTGTAGTAACATCAGAAGTGCTAGGGGTCCACAGCGCCCGCACCACGGCAGCTGAAGGGGACGGATCCCTTCCCCTACCGGAGCAATGAACAGCGATTAACTGCCTTCTTACATCAAGTAGCCTACTCCTGTGGTGTTTCTGTAACTGTTCTGATGACGCAATCCATAATGCCGAAAACTGGTATTCCTGTTGTTGACGGGGTTGAGGGAAGCCATTTAAGTTTCCGGGTACTAGCCTGCTAAGCTAGTAGAAGGTGTGCTAGATCACCAGGCAGCCCCACCGAGGTCATATCGGTAGTCTTCACCTTGAGTGTTGACGCGCGTAAGTGGCGTATCCACTTCCATCCCGTCTTGTGTCCCTAGGACCAGATGGGGGGGGGCTTGTTAGGTAACTAGGTCTTGTCCTATGGAAAGCCCCACGGAGGACGCCGAGCGTCCTTTGGGACAGCTCGGATAACTCCCTGGTTGTAAGAGGCCCGGGTCTTGTTCCTACGGGTTCAAGGCTAATGGGAGTAGAACCTCTGGACTCAACTGTCTGTAGAGATTATACGCAATGTTGAACGCAATGAGACCTTAGGGCTATCCTCTTCCAGAAATTTTGTCAGTGGTATTTGGACAAAACTGAAAACAGTGAGCAGATATTTACTGTCACAGTTCACATGTTTGGGCCTCCGAAAATACTTGTGGCACTTTAGTGCCCGAATAACCTTCCAGCTGGCGAAATCAGAAACGGCTGGAATTGCTTAAATAAAGCACCGTAGCAAAGACTACCCTTATCAAAAGGTGTTAAAAATAATGATATTTGTACGTGCCCAAACTTCGTCGGTCTAATTTTGGGACTTCCAAAGAAGTTCAAGGATTACTACTTAAGAATATTTTATAAGCAAAACTTATAGTATAAATATCAAAAGTAATACGGTGTAATTTTAGTGGTAGGAAACGTATTTACATATTGGTCACCGAGCTCAACCCTGCAATGTTGCAAAGACTTTGGAAGTTCGCTTTCTGGTGAAGGAGCGACATTAGTTTAGCAAAGTTTGCTCTGGTAGCATTAAGCGTTGCGGGTTATGTAAAACAGTTCTCTCCCAGCAATTTAAGGCGGAAACGCAGCACGAACCTCGTCTTCCGCTCAGTAAAGGAAATGCGAGCTGCGAGATCCATTTGATGGGATTCTCGCTTTAACCAGTCTGGGAAACTGGGATAAACAACAAATCATCTTCGATATCTTTGCACCGGTACTTTCTCCATTGCGTGTTTATCGCAAATAAATGCGTTGTACTGCATCCCGAAATAAAAGTCGACACCCAGAATTCACCAAAATGTTAGTGTATACACATTAGACTTTTTACGAATAGCTTGCAATTAGTGCAGGTACATTAAAATGGTAGCAAGAAAGCGGTGACACTATATACAGGATGTTACAAAAATGTACGGCCAAACTTTCAGGAAACATTCCTCACGCACAAAGAAAGAAAATATGTTATGCGGACATGTGTCCGGAAACGCTTAATTTCCATGTTAGAGCTCATTTTATTACTTCTCTTCAAATCACATTAATCATGGAATGGAAACACACGACAACAGAACGTACCAGCGTGACTTCAAACACTTTATTACAGGAAGTGTTCAAAATGTCCTCCGTTAGCGAGGTTACATGCATCCATCCTCCGTCGCATGGAATCCCTGATGCGCTGATGCAGCCCTGGAGAATGGCGTATTGTATCACAGCCGTCCACAATACGAGCACGAAGAATCTCTACATTTGGTACCTGGGTTGTGTAGACAAGAGCCTTCAAATGCCCCCATAAATGAAAGTCAAGAAGGTTGAGGTCAGGAGAGCGTGGAGGCCATGGAATTGGTCCGCCTCTACCAATCAATTGGTCACCGAATCTGTTGTTGAGAAGCGTACGAACACTTCGACTGAAATGTGCAGAAGCTCCATCGTGCATGAACCACAATGGGGTATTTTGAAAATTGTCTGCACGAATGATTTCAATTTACATTTTAAGAGAAATACTAAAATGAGCTCTAACATGGAAATTTAGCGTTTCCGGTCACATGTCCACATAACATATTTTCTTTCTTTGTGTGTGAGGAATGTTTCCTGAAAGTTTGGCCGTACCTTTTTGTAACATCCTGTATAATAATATATCATATACGGTGTTACCTTATTTCCCGCCCTTCGATTTTTTTTTTTTTTTTGGTAATTTACGTCCTCCAACGCTAAGTCATATCGGACGGCCGCCAATTTCCCCAAGGTCAAGGGATCAGGTGGGAGAATTCAATCAAATACTTGGGAGTCAAGCTGGACAAGGGCCTAACTTTCCGGGAACACATCCGGGAGCAAGCGCATCGGTCGTGTGGTGCCGTGGCATCAGTATACCCTGTGCTTAGGTCTGCGATGTCTGTTTCCCTAAAGTTGCGCCCCTTTATGGCTCTGGTCCTCTCTGTCATGCTCTATGCGTGCGAAGTCTGGGGTATGGCCGCAGGCTCAAACCTGGTACTGCTCCAACGTGCACAGAATAAATGTCTTCGGATTATTTATTCTGTTTGCACAAGGTTCACCGTGAGACTACTTCACGAGGCTTCATCCCTCCGCTATGTGGAGGATGAAATTAGGCGCCGGGCGACAAAATTCTTCGAGAGTTTGCCTCACCACTAGAGCGCCCTAGTCAGAACCCTTGAGGACTATGTACCTCGTGAGCGTCGCTTAAAGCGATACCGGTTACCCCGCAAGTCTTGCGGTCATTACCGGTAACCACATGATCTCCATTCCTGCCTAAACTAAATTACAGCTATCCAAAATTTATTCTGGAAAACTCAAAATTATACTTATCTTCTTCCAAGTTTATTGACTAATCCACCAGCGGTGCACGCTGTCTGTAGCACCCGGTTCATCATTCCCCGAGGAGCAACAAGCTACCTCCCTTACTACACCCACTTAATTTACAGCCGTCTTCCTACAACACCCACATCCCGCCACTACGTGGTGAAGCTCTTCCAAGAGCAGGTACACGATTTGACCACGCTTCGGGCTGTTCCAAACAGCCCGCCAGCATGGAGTTGATATGGGACGGTGAATGAATTGGGTAACCCACCCTCACCGAGAGTCGAACTCGGGACCTGTTGAACGTGAGGCAAACATGCTACCATCTACGCTACCGAGGCGGGCCGCCCTTCGATTGAGCAAGAATGACGTCATAATTGACTGGTGAGTCTATCTTGAAATCATAGTGCCCTTTGCGAAGAAGAAGCGGTACTTCTTGCTGAACAGTAAGCAAATTACTGTTTCGCTCTCAGCGTGGTTGCTGTAATAACTAATACAACCAGCTTTCCCTGGATATGAACACAGAGCACCAACACAGAGCACGATGGTTGAATGCTACTTTAGTACCGACATTAAAATTGGGGCGACATATACACTCCTGGAAATGGAAATTAGAACACATTGACACCGGTGTGTCAGACTCACCATACTTGCTCTGGACACTGCGAGAAGTCTGTACAAGCAATGATCACACGCACGGCACAGCGGACACACCAGAAACCGCGGTGTTGGCCGTCGAATGGCACTAGCTGCGCTGCGTTTGGGCACCGCCGCCGTCAGTGTCAGCCAGTTTGCCGTGGCAAACGGGGCTCCATCGCAGTCTTTAACACTGGTAGCATTCCGCGACAGCGTGGACGTGAACCGTATGTGCAGTTGATGGACTTTGAGCGAGGGCGTATAGTGGGCATGCGGGAGGCCGGGTGGACGTACCACCGAATTGCACAACACTTGGGGCGTGAGGTCTCCATAGTACATCGATGTTGTCGCCAGTGGTCGGCGGTAGGTGCACGTGCCCGTCGACCTGGGACCGGACCGCAGCGACGCACGGATGTATGCCAAGACCGTCGGATCCTACGCAGTGCCGTAGGGGACCGCACCGCCACTTCCCAGCAAATTAGGGACACTGTTGCTCCTGGGGTATCGGCGAGGACCATTCGCAACCGTCTCCATGAAGCTGGGCTACGGTCCCGCGCACCGTTAGGCCGTCTTCCGCTCACGCCCCAACATCGTGCAGCCCGCCTCCAGTGGTGTCGCGACAGGCGTGAATGGAGGGACGAATGAAGACGTGTCGTCTTCAGCGATGAGAGTCGCTTCTGCCTTGGTGCCAATGATGGTCGTATGCGTGTTTGGCGCCGTGCAGGTGAGCGCCACAACAGGACTGCATACGACCGAGGCACACAGGGCCAACACCCGGCATCATGGTGTGGGGAGCGATCTCCTTCACTGGCCGTACACCTCTGGTGATCGTCGAGGTGACATTGAATAGTGCACGGTACATCCAAACCATCATCGAACCCATCGTTCTACCATTCCTAGACCGGCTAGGGAACTTGCTGTTCCAACAGGACAATGCACGTCCGCATGTATCCCGTGCCACCCAATGTGCTCTAGAAGGTGTAAGTAAACTACCCTGGCTAGCAAGATCTCCGGATCTGTCCCCTGTTGAGCATGTTTGGGACTGGATGAAACGTCGTCTCACGCGGTCTGCACGTTCAGCACGAACGCTGGTCCAACTGAGGCGCCAGCTGGAAATGGCATGGCAAGCCGTTCCACAGGACTACATCCAGCATCTCTACGATCGTCTCCATGGGAGAATAGCAGACTGCATTGCTGCGAAAGGTGGATATACACGGTACTAGTGCCGACATTGTGCATGCTCTGTTGCCTGTGTCTATTTGCCTATGGTTCTGTCGGTGTGATCCTGTGATGTACCTGACCCCAGGTATGTGTCAATAAAGTTTCCCGTTCCTGGGACAATGAACTCACGGTGTTCTTATTTCAATTTCCAGGAGTGTATATACTGCCGCGAACCCGTTATCTACGCTAGCGCGGCTTGTGTACAAAAGAGCCGGCAAATAGAGTGTTTGACTTTTAGATAAGGACTTGCCGGCACAAATTAAGT
This sequence comes from Mantis religiosa, assembly GCA_030765055.1. Lineage (NCBI taxonomy): Eukaryota > Metazoa > Arthropoda > Insecta > Mantodea > Mantidae > Mantis > Mantis religiosa. The sequence goes on from CM060954.1 coordinate 22,765,610, forward strand.
TACGCTTCTGGAAGGTTCGGGTTTCGTCTAGTGACAGAACATTCGAGGTCTTCCTTATTCCAGAAACATCTAGTAATTGTTACAGAACAGTCTCGGATTATCAATGAGGTATTTAAGGAAGCGACGTCTCGAAAAGAGTCAGTCGTACAAAAGAATAAACAGTTGTAACGAGATCTGATGTAATCAGACCGCCGTTGTTGTGGCCATCGACCTTGGTAGATTGTCATTGTGTATGTGACGTAATGCTGTTACATGAGAATTGAACAGGATATAAAGAACATTTACAATTTCTGCTAATTGGACTTTTAATTTTACGAACCTATAAAGTAACAATATATTTTAAACCGCTGCATATAGGAGTTTATGCAACGCTATCCGGCATTCAGACAAGTCCCTCGGAGCGTAATGTTGTCCAGGTAACGTCAAATTGACATTCTTTTGTTTGCAGCATATATGTCTTAAGTTTTAACAGTATACGATACAAAATTTTTGTCATTCTCACGCTTAATTAAAATGTCTATTAATGTTGGTATCCTTATGTCTTTTAAAACCAATAGATGCATCAAACATTTCCAAGATACAGGATCAGTTACTCGTAAAGAGAGAGACACTGGACTAGTTCCAATCTAGAAGCAATAATTAATGTTATGACAGAAATACCACAAACATACCTTCTCGCAATACAGACAATGTTTAAGGGGAAGAGAGAAAGGAAATACAAGAAAATGGACACGTAAGACAATGTAATAGATATTTCCTTGTTTAGACTTGGAGAAAAGCTTTGTACATTTTGTACCACTAATTTATTTTTCATTCCTAGAACATGTTCAGTTAATTTTGTAGTTTTCAATAAAGTTACATTGTGAGGAAACTGTGGGTGTTAGAAAAGAAAAGAATTGAGATCAAGTTGAAATATTTCCATTTTATGTGACAGACTTATAATGAATAATGATTTATTGTCATTAAGCTTATTTTAGCAATAGACAAAGTCAAAAATAGAGTACAAATTAATACAGTTATAATACAGTGAAGATAAAAAAAAGTCAATAAAATACTTACATTAGATACACAAATATAGAGACTTAAAATAAAATGAGGAAATAAGAATACTTCATGACATAAGCCAAAGTTTAACTACACCTGTTAAAGTATTCCTGTATTGAATAATAAGGTTTGGAAACTAACCATTCATATAATTTGCATTTAAATGTATTACCTGATAATTCAGTTAATTCTAAAGGTAATTGATTATATAGTTTAATGCCCAATACTTCACAGCTGTTAGAGGTTTTAGTTAATCTATGATATGGTATATTGAGTTTATAATTAAACCTAGTATCATAATTATGAATATCCTGCCTGAATAGCTGGTCGGTTAAGTTACTTTTTACATAGACGAGAGTATTATAAATATATACATTTATCACAGCCATAAGCCTTAATTTTATAAATAGAGGTTTACAATGTGCAAATTTATCTGAATTTCAGATGGTACGAATTATTATTATTTTTTTTTTTTGTAATATTAGGATAGTAGAAATATGACTACTGCTTCCCCAGAGTAAAATGCCATATGAGATTATACTGTGGAAGAATGCAAAATAGGCTGTTCTTAAATATGAATCAGGTACATGACTTTTCAAATTTCTGATTAAATATGTAACTCTGGACAGCTTCTCTGTAATATAGTTGATATGGGGTTGCCATGTCAGCCTATTGTGCACAACCACACCTAAAAATTTTACATTCCTTGAACAATTTTCATAAGAAGTCTCACGCAAACTAAATGTAAGTTGTTTAGTTTTGTTCTCATTTAGCAGGAAACCATTGGCTCTAAACCAAGTATTTGCATGCCTGTCTACTATAACAGAAAAACAGATGTTCATTGTGAAATAAGTGTTCATTGAGTTATAATTTCGTATATTCCTCATGGTATACTTTTATGGCTGCATAATTAGCTTTGCAGTGCATTACATTGCGGTATATAGCTTTTTAGGAATAGTTATCGTACTTAGGCACCAGGTGAAATTACGCACCTTTATATTACGCCGGCAGACAGACGCACATCTCAAATGGTACGTTTGTCCATGGGACCGAACCCTTTATATACGGTCTCCATGGCAGCACTTCCATCTACACCGCGGAGCTCCAGGCAATATACCGAGCCATTTTGCATGTTCGCCGGAGAAGGATGGGTGCCACCCTTATTCTAAGTGATTCCCTGAGCGCCCTTCAGAGCCTTCGTGAGCTGTACAATTACCATCCCCTTGTACAGCGCATCCAGGACGCTCTCCACGTTTTACACACTCGTGGTGTTCACGTGGATTTTGCATGGGTTCCTGGACACGTTGGCTTATCAGGGAATGAACGGGCTGATTCGGCGGCTAAGTGTGCCAATATTTGGCCCCAGGTTCGGTTACCACTAGTTTTTACCGCGGATTTTAGCCTTGAACTGCGGAGAGCTGTGTTGTCCTCCTCGCGTGCAAAGTGGTCCGCTCTGCGCGGCAATAGGCTCCGATTAGTGAAGGACGATCCAGTTCCCTGGGTAACCTCCTGCCGTCCGTCCCGTCGCGAAGAAGTTCAATTGGCTCGATTGCGCATTGGTCACTGCTTTTTTACACATAGTCACCTTTTAAAAAATGACGCTGCTCCGGTTTGCCCACTCTGCGGAGCTGCTGTTACGGTCCAGCTTGTTCTTTTAGACTTTTTTTTTTTTACCTGGCTAGTCTTCGCCGGTCTCTCCAGCTGCCGGCCAGCCTGGCAGAGATGCTGGCGGACGACCACCAAGCAGTGGCCAAAGTTTTAAAGTTGTTTTTAACCCCCAGTTTTAGAATCTAGTTTTTACATTTTTTATCCTTAACTTCGTGGTTTTAGGCTTGTTTTAGAACTTCATTTAGAAGGACGTGTTTCTCTTATTTTATGACCACGTATTTTAGTTCTTTCTTTATCTAGCTTTTAGCACAATTTTAGCACTTTCAGGGTGCTAATGACCACGCTGTTGAGCGCCCAAAAGCACAATCATCATCATCATCAGCAGCATCTCAAATAGTATACTTACCTGCCGCCAGAGGGAGGCCTCATAGCTGCTGTCAACACATCAAGTACGATTGCAAACCGCTAGGGGAATCGTACATAAATTCGCTCCATCAGCGATGCTATTGATGACGTCACTTTTTGCGCGGTGAAATATCAGATCCAAATGAACACCATATATATATATATATATATATACGCCAGCCAGCTTAATGTACGGCCGAGAGTTACGCCTTCCTTGTGACCCGGCTTTTGGAAGCCCTCCGGAAGCGAAACAGCCAGTGACCGAGTATGTGGAGAACTTGGTGGACCATCTCCACGACATGCACGAGATGGCTCGCCAGAACATCCAGAAGGCGAGCGACCGCATGAAGACCAGGTATGACAGGCAAGCCAACAGCCAAGGGTTCCAGCAAGGTGACCTGGTCTGGTTGCACCGCCCTACCCGGACCAAGGGACACTGCCCGAAGCTCCAGCAGCCATGGCAAGGACCGTACCGGGTGGTGAACAGGATTAACGACGTGGTCTACCGCACCCAGAAAGTTCCCCGAGGGAAGATGTTGGTGGTACACCTGGATCGCCTGGCACGCTACGATGGTGCTGTTCGGGACGACCAGCTTTGAGGAGGAAGCAATGTCACCCGAACGTCGGAACACCCTATAGAGCGGGCAAGCAGGGGACGGTCGGCGTTAGTCACGCCCCCCTCGTTTGTCTTATAGCGTTAAGGACGGGTGGCTGGGACAAAAAAAACATCACTGCGCCGTCTCTTTCTGTTCCACCTGTGTTCTCGAACTTACGGGATATTTCATCTAATCTGGAACCTTCCAGATCGGCCCGCTGACCCTATATAAGCAACACGACGGGCAAGAGGAGTCAGTCAGTTCTTGGCGTAAGGATGCAGTGCTAGTGTACTGTGTGAGTGCATCGGAGGATTTTACGTAATTACGAGATCAAATGAAATTGTAACGGACGAACTGGTGAATCGTAATTGTGTGCATTACGTAATTCTGTGTAATTGGAAAGAGTTTAACTGTAAGTCGGTGGAAATAAAGAACATTTTTGAGTGGTGCAATTAGACTTTTCATTTCACGAACCCACAAAGTCACGATATATATAATTTATTAGGTTTAAATTCAGAGTGGGTAATAAGGTGGAAATATATGATGAAACCATTCGGCTCACAAAATTGGAGGATATTCAAGGACGTGCCAGATGGTAATGTTTGAAATCTAAAAAAACCAAATGGGCATTTCCTACAAACTTCTGAGTTTAGTTTTAAAGTATGACATGAATTAATGTATGTAATGCTTCAAGTAATTATGTAATTTGTTTGCGACACCTTTAACGACAACTTGTTTTTGCCATCTGGACATCGGGAACTAAAGTTTGTGGCCATAAATCCGCTTGCTAGGGCTTTGTTCTGTTACCACAATGTAGCCCCAAAAGGCTAGCATGCTTGTTTGTTACCCTCCAGCATTTAAACTCTGCATCTAGAGTAGCAATGTTATTTGCTCAACTCTGTCCCACTTGAGCGACACTGCACTGTTGAGAAACTTCTCTAAAGCCATCTGCTGCTGTATGTGGACAAGCCTCTTGGATCTAACGAGAACCAGCAACAACCAAGTTTCAGCTTGTTTGGCAATTGTATCTATCCCTTTGGATTGCTGAAACATTTCTTTCACTCGTTCATATTTCTCAGTTTATCTTTATAGGTCAGAAGAAAATACTGTTGCTGTAACTCTGGTAATTGTTTTGTTATACAACTACCGAAAGGAGCATCGATTTTACTAACGGTTCATCATTATCTACATTTTGATACTTATTACTTAATTTATCTTGTTCTCTTAAACTCAAAATAAGTGAAGTCGCTACCGACATCCCCATGCGGATAATCTATTTGGGAAATCTTTTGACCAACCAACGAAAATATGAGCCATGCTTAGTTAGTGGGTGGGGGTGTTGGGGTGTTTAGGTGGGGGTGGGGTGGGTGGTTGGGTGAGGGTGTGGGTGGGGGTGGGTGGTTGGGTGTGTGGACACCGTCGTTCAGAAAGTCGTAATACCAAATTATATATCAAAGTTTGTATTTAAGTTGAAGGTCCTCCAAAGATTTGATACAAAGATTTACAAGAATACTTCCCATTTCAAAACACTTTACATTAACAAGTTTCGAATCTGTCGATTATCTAACAAAAAAAAAAAAAAAAAAAAAAAAAAAAAAAAAAAAAAGCTGTAACAGTTTGAGATGAAATATATTTAAGATCCCTTCAAGATAAATGAAATGCATATTTGCAATTTTCTGGGAAAATCCTCCAAAGTCCTGTTCGTTCTGTATACGTTTTCAATAACTGCGAAGCTTAAAGAGATAGAAGGAATGTTACTATGCACAAATTTAGATTTCATACGGTTTATCATTTTTGAGAGGTAACGATTTCGAGTATTTCCATATTTGTTTGAATTTTCAGATACCTACGCTTCGCAAATAAGAAGTTGCTAATAGTGTATCTTTGACTGTGCAAACAGAATGGAATTTATAGAAGCAACAATACGTAAATTTAATAATTATATCAATTGCCTCGATGATATCAGTGAAGATAGTGAGATGGGAGATGTGTAGTGTTTAATGCCCGCTTTTACTACATACGGCACCACAGGCGGTGACTGATGATACATGAGATGAAGATGGAGCACCGGTGGAATGAGAGGGCGGGGAAAACCGAAGGTCTCGGAGAAAACCCGCCCCAGTGCCGTGTTGTCCACCACAATCTCACTTTGCGGTCACCTGGGATCGAACCCGGGCCGCCTTGCTGAGAGCCAAGCGGTCCAACCACTGAGCCACGAAGCGGCAAGTGAAGATATATGCCAACAAATCTATTGAGGTTGGGTTTTCACTTTCAACACAATTCCCAGGCTTGAATCTACGATTTTGGGACCAGTAGGCCAATGTCTAGTAGCAGAGTTACAGACCGAAGCGGAATTTAAACCATCACTTAGTAACAAACTCTGAAAGGGTCTATCTTTGAAGAATACATCATGAAATTACATAAATTTAAACAAATTTATCTTGATAGATATGAAGTGTGATAATATAAACTATTGCAAGAAGAGGGAGAAACTCATATGCGTGCAGCGCATCATATTTTTGATTAGGCGTAATAGAAATTAGTATAACGTGATTGTGTTAGCTACTTGTACTTATCATTTACTGTTAAGTTGTTGATTGGATCATGAAAGAAGTGTTAAATGAATCATATCCGAGTAATCAATCTCTAAAGCACTTGAAGTTGCAGATAAAATTAACTGGTTTTGTATTATAGGTGTGCCGAAGTACTACCTGAGGAAATTCTGGCTGCTCACGTTGTGCAATTAGAACAAGGCAACTTGGCGCTGCGCCCATTAGTTTGTAATGTTTTAGTGCAGAAATTAATGAAATTGCAGTAAAGTCCAGAAAAGAAAAGAGTAGGAAGTGGTGATTGAGGTTTATTGGTCCCAATGAGTGTTATCTAAGGAACAAATACACAATCGCTAAGTTGGGAAGATGGCAATATAACTAAAAAATGTTTTTATATTCAAAGGAGAAGTAACTAGGAAGGGTCTTGATCACATAAAATGAACGTGTTGAAACAGATAGGTATGGGTCATTCTTGGATATATGTAGAGCAGGGGCGGCTGGTGAATCTGAAAATCGGTGGTTCACAAATTTATCCCTGCAATTTAATTTTTTTAAAGTAAACGGTTGTTTAAGCCTACCACTATAGACTGCTGTATACTCAAGCTAACGGTAATTCACAGCGTATAACACAACATGCGTATTTCAGAAACACTCTAGAGCATAACACTTTTCTATTTATGCAGCTAAAAATGTACTTGATATCTCTTCATGGCAGACTTCAACTGTACATTGCAAGATTTCGTTCTGGATTGTCTTGGAGGTCCCCTTAAACACTCTAGCATTCTCCAGATAGGTTTTTCAGAACACAGTCTACCTCTGCACTGAAGTTTATCAGTCCTCGAAAAATACCAGGATTGCTTGACGTAACTAAATCATCGCGTCCTCGTAGAGCTAACTCAAAGGCTCCACAAAACTTAATGCAGTTAACAATAATCTTTAAAACATACCTATTTTGAGCCACTTTCTGGTTGTGTTCTTCAATTGTTCTCCGTAATTCACTGTCCATCTGCTTTGCTATATTTACATTGCCAAGCATAGCAAAACTGTTTTTCATGTGCAGTTTTTAAGTTACGTGTTTTTAGGGCGATCATGAAGATGCTGCAAAGCATTCACGCCATGTTTTGTCCACGGATCTTCACCGCCAAAGAGAACGCAAGGAAAGCACAACAGGCTATTTTTAATATTACAACCACACATCAAATCATATTTCTCATATACATTGTTGTTAAAGTTCCTGTTCAAATATCTTGTTTTGGTTTTGACTACCTATGTGATTTTTATATTTGGCGTGGGACTTCCAAGTCGCTTATTTTCGGTTTTTTCTTCTAAGCTCATTTTAAAAAGGCTGTGCTAATAGACCCTTTATGGAATTCCTTGTTTCTCCTTATATAACACATATACTTGTATTTAAATAAATCACTCTTATTCACTACTCAAAGCACAACACAGCTAACAAAACACGGCACAAAACATGTGGCTATGCTCTGGTAGGTAATAGTAATCTGTGGTAATATTTGACCGATGCGAACATTTAATATGATAATAATAGGTGGCGTTGAAAACAGAAGAAGGCTTGGCATTCACTATTTTCTGGCTGCTAGGTTAACCAACCTTATGCAGCCATAACCCTCGCCCTTCCCCCCCCCCCCCTACTTGCCTCGGCTCACCTAAGGTTCATCCTGCCCTATACCTCCCCATTGTATACCAGTGGTTTGCAACTGAGAGTGAACTACTTGGCACCTGCAAACAATACAGCGCGCTGAGGCCACTGCAGTAGACAAGGTCGAACTGAACGCCAAATGGAACATGCCCTTGCATTAAAGGGAGGCCCAGCATTTTGGTTGTAGCGCAAACATGCTACCCCATTGAGAAGCCGCCCCTGATGTAGAGTATGGGTATAGAGGCTTCTGCAAAGAAGATAAGCATAGATTAGAAGATATTGTAACTTTGTGGGTCCGTGAAATTAAAAGTCCAATTGCACAAAGTCAAAATGTTTTTCACTTCCACCAAATTTCAGTTAGAACACTTGCCGATAACATAGAATTACGTAGCGCACACAATTACAATTCACCAGTTTGTCTGTCACAGTTCCACTCTGCACTCGCAATTACGTCAACTCCTCCGATAAACGTATAGTTTTCCAGTCCGTTCCCTCACTCGGCGCTCCTTACAGCTGCTCGCCAAGGACTGAGCTGACTCCCAACTGCAAGCCTTATATAGGGCAGATCACCGTTTCTGGAAGTTTTGCGGCGCGCACAATTATCCCGAGGTTTCCAGACGTCTGGTGGGAGGTGAAAGTGACGGTACAGGGCTCGCGCCGCTCTTCTAATCATCCCTTCAGTTAGTGACACGAGACAAATGGGTATGCGTGGGTTGAATGCTTCCGCCTGGCCCTACTGCCGGACGGATCTATCGGGAGTTCCGAAGTTCGGGTGACAATATTGACAGACAATACATCTTTTTCCAGTACAAGTGGGGGCGGGGGGTTATATAGAGAAATAAACACAACCCGTGGGAGGGAAGGATATAAAGACATATGTAACAAGTGAGGGCGAGAAGATTCAGCTTGGGTGAGAACAGGAGTGAGAAACTTGTAAGGTATAGGTCAAGAGAGGGAGCTAGATAAATGTCCATTGTGTGGAGAAGAGAATGTAGATTTCCACTGTATATTATATTGTAGTCAAACAAAGATATGGAGAGAGCAGGCCTGGCTACGTAACTGGGATAATTTAGGGGGCGAAGTAGTAATTAGAAGCTTTTTTTCAGTAAATGGAAAAAAGAACAGGAGAAATATAGGGAATTATTTAGGGAAAGTTAACGAGAAATGGCTAAAAGAAATTAAGAGAAAAATGTAGATTAGGATAGGTGAAATGGAAAAATGTTTAAAAGGCAGTAGAGGGCCTCCAATACACAAAAACATAGGGTTAGGTGTATGGAAACTGAGTTATTCAATGGCAAGCAACATGGTAGGATTCTCAGCATTTAGAAATATATGGCGTTTTCAAGTATGGATTTTATAATTGTAATTTGATTTTGTATTTCCATTTGATGATGTAAAATTAAAGATGAAAAATAAATTACAAATTACGAAATCATAAATTTCATAGACTTTTGCCTTTAATAAAAATGATCATTTCACATACTTTTTAAATATGCGTTTCATTCTTCAATTTTTTACTCTCTCTGCCAAAAAGATAGAGAAGGTATTGCATTTCACCCAAAAATTCTGTACCAAAATTTAAGTGAAGATAAAGATCTGCTCCAGTAAAATACGATTCTAATTGTAAGCATAGAGTGGGCTCAATATAAATGAGAGGCAATTAAAATAGTAATTATATTAATAGGTTGAGTGTTTATTTTAATAAAATGTTATTAGAAGTAACAGGTAAGGTTAAATTATTTTCTGAGTGGCCCTAAATAAATAGGAAGTTAAACGATATGTGTGCGCGCGTTTGTTTTTGATCAAGAAAATTAGCAACAAAGTAAAGTGTACATGGAATAACGCGAAGTAGAGAAATAAGTGTTTGTAGAATAGTTAGCACTAGAGCACAAAAATTCATGCAAGTGCAGCATGTGAGATTTTTTTCTTTGTTTCATTTATACTCCGCCTTTAACTCCAATGGTCACATCGGCAGCCGTTCTCCTTTGGAACATATAGAAGGTGTTAGCTCGTATTCGTTGGGTTTTAATCATTAGATCACGTACACATTTATACCTCGCCTTTAACTCCAATGGTCATGTCGGTGGCCGTTCTCCTTTGGAACATATCTAAGGTGTTAACTCGTATTCGTTGGGTTTTAATCATTAGATCACGCATACATTCGCACTCTCATTCATACTGTCGCCAGGCATTGTTTTGCTGTTGCCGGCGCGTGCGTAGGCGAACGCAGAGAGAGAGAGAGAGAGAGCGAGAGAGGGAAGCGGGGAAAGAGGGGGAGAGAACGTGCCCCAAGACACGCCCATGCGCACGCTGGCGCTGAACACTTACCGAGAGCGAAAGAGACGGAGTTAGTCTGGAATTTCTCACTGCGCCATGAAACTCTTTGAAGCTTCGACAGGTTTCTGGAAACAATGAGTGGTGAACTCACTGGGTCACTGCGACCACCGCCTCCCCAGGAGACGCAGGAGCTACCGCCTCCCCAGGAGACGGAGGAGCTACCGCCTCCCCAACGGTGCCCTTGGGTGGTAAAGTCTGCCTCTCCTCCTTCATTCCTAAACATCGCTCTGACCCAAATACCTCACATAAATACCTCACTGATAATTTCGAGAGATTTCTGGACCAGAAGCGTAACCCTATCTGTGGCGGCAGGTCTTTTGTCTCGTGCTATCTCTATTTGTTCCGGCATACTCCTTATCTCCAGCCTCTTTGTATACACAAGCCGCGATTGGGTTCGCCACAATACTTATTATGAATTTCTAAATAATAGAAAAATTAAGAACTTTCACAAAATCTAATAAGTTTATTCAGAGGCAGTGATATTGTGTGAAACCTTCTCAGTATTTGTAGTGGAATTAGAAGTTAAACATGTGCCCTGTGTTCACCATATAAGTTAATGTATTACAAATTAGTTTTGTGCTGTATTGTTTAGTCTATAGGTTTTTTTTAGTCTATATTCTGTTTGTGACCTCTGTTGTGTGACGTCAGGAAACACACTTCACGCTACAATGCGCTCCACATTTCTTGGTGTACTCTAGTTTTGTATTCCGTTCTTGCACTCGAACGCCTGCATAGAATTCCCACCGAGATGTTCTGAGTCAAGTTACACCGAGAGAAAGGTTCGCTTCTGAGGGAAATCAATGAAATTCCGTCGTAAGACGAGACAATGGTTTGCCAGTGACAAGCGATAAACATCTTCGCTCCCACCAAATACGTACCTCCGCATTTGTTACCTTCAAGTATCTGCTTTCTATTGCTGCTTCAAACTTTGAGGTATTATTGAGTTGGTGTTCAATAACAGATACGCCGTATCTGCTCAAGAATGCCAAGTGTCTATCGTATCCTTCAAATAACAAAGTTGTATAATCAACAGTAGTTTCATAAAGCTGCGCTCAGTTAATTCTGAATAACTAAATGAATATTTCTATGATAATTTTATATTCTTATAAATAAAATAGACATGTGTAGTATAATACCTTAACAAAGTGTTTTATTTTTGTACTACAACCAGTGTTTGTACACAGCGGTCATTTTATGACACGGCCCAATGGAAGTAATCATCTAATGGAACCATATTAAAGAAAATTCTCTTTCATTCGTTTAGAAAACACAGCTGGTGAAGTCTGTTAATAAAGCGAGAAGGCGTATCGGAAAAAATTAGCAACACAGATGCTTTTGATAGAGCCAACATGAAAAATTCATTGCTACGGCCGGAATTTGAACCATGGATCTCCTGGTTTCCTTCCAGTCGCTCTAACCCATTGAGCTACCATGGCCAGCTTGCCGCCATGACATTACGTGTAAAGACATGATTAATTTCCATCAATTAACTAAAATAATAAGAGTTATATAATGAAGCCTGGGACTCAAGTACTCACGATAGTAAGTCGCCACAAACGGTGTATCTCGAATGCGAGAGTCCCTAGTGGTCTACCGGGGAAATGTGAGCCAACTGGAGAGTTTAATGTCATGACGGCACGTTGGCCATGGTAGCTCAATGGATTAGAGCAACTGGACGGAAACCAGGAGATCCGTGCTTCAAATCCCGGCCGTGGCATTGAATTTTTAAAGTTGGCTCTATCTATCAAAAACCTTAGCCTATATGCGGCTAGTGTGAATAAACTAAAATAGCAGATGTTTACCTCAGCTTATCGCACATACACGGCGAGTCCACTGTATGTATAGTCTGATAAGGTATAATCATGTCTTCTGGACAGCAATGTGTGATACATCGACAGGCGCGAGAAAACATATATAGACACACGCAGCTTCCAATCGCTCTATCTGTGCTTCGTAACTTCTGTAGATCAACTTACTAATATTTCACTCTTCTAATCGAAGATAAGACCCGATAAGGAACGATCGCAGCGCTGCTCACCTGAAGGTCAATACGTCACAACGCTCTGTCGAATAAAACTGTCCTTTATTTTGTTTATTTATCAACAAAAGTTCTTGTTAACAGATTGCAGCTCCTTAGGAAGGACTGTTTTTTAAACCGAGTATGAGGGCTCCTCACTGACAGAAAAGTTTTGTAATCTATTAATTCCACTAACGAGGGCTGTTCAATAAAGATTGATCATAATTTTTCGCACTAAAATTCAACCTTACTATATTCTGTTAGCTTAATGTGAAACAACACGCCGTAGTAGTTTCATTGTTGGTACTCCTGGTTTTCGCCTGTGAGAACCAGGCAAGTTCAGACATGTTCAGTATCGCTTACCGCTGTAATGGAGGTAACACGCGAGGAACAATATGCGGCTTTGTAATTCTGCTTTCGTTTCAACAAATCTTCAGTTGAGGCGTATACAATGTTACAGGAGGCCTACGGAGAGTCTGTTCTTCCCTACAGCACAAGTACAAGGTAGTTTAAAATTTTAAAGAGGGGAGACAATCAATTTCAAAGGAAGGTGAACCCAATGCTCCAGTTACTGCTCTTACGGAAGAAAACATCAACACTGTTGCTGATGCCATTGTGAGAGAGGATCGACGAATTACCTTAAGATCACTTTCTGAAATACTGAACATTTCGTTGGGTGCCACCCACACGTTGGTGATAGAAACATTACACATGAGACGTGTTTGTGCGTGATGGGTTCCAAGACTGTTGATTCCCGAACAAAAGGACATTCACATGCAGGTCTGCATGCAGTTAAAGTTGATGTTAGAGGAAGATCCGTAGTTTCTTTCAAGCGTTATCACTGCTGATGAAACTTGGCAACATCATTTTAATCCTGAGAGCAAACGGCAAAGCTCAGTGTGGAAATCTCCTACATCACCAACCCACAAAAGAGCAAAAGTGGTTGCTTCTGTTGGAAAATGGTCATCTCATTCTTTGATATTCATGGAATGGTTTATCAGACTGTTGTACCTGCACACACATCAGTAACTGGTCATTACTACAGGGATATCTGGAAAGCCTTGCAAGTTCATGTCAGGCCCAAAAGAGCACATATCCATGAAGGAGGCTGGATGCCGCACCACGATAATGCGCGGCCGCATATTGCCAATGTTGTTGCTGATTATCTTGCAACAATCAACGTGAAGTGCATCCCTCACCCTCCCTATATTCCGGGTTTAGCCCCATGTGACCTTTTTCTATTCCCTAATTTGAAGGGAGGCATTATCCATGATCAGAAGCAGTGGTGAAGGCTGCGGAAGCGATTTTGAAGGATCTCTCAAAAATGGTTTTCAGCATGTCTTTGAAGACTGGCAGAAACACTGGGACAAGTGCGAAGCATTCAGGGGAGACTATTTTGAGAAGGGCGTTGGGAATTGAGGATGAATAATACTTCACTTGCTTTAGAATCTTCACTGCTCCTATACAAATCTCTGGTTCGGCCTCTTATTACTTATGCCTGCCAGGTCTGGGGGGTTGCCAGTACTTGTCACCTGAGGCGTTTACAGGTCATCCAGAGTCGATTCTTGCGAATCGCTACCAATGCGCCTTGGTTTGTCCGCAACCAGCAGCTGCATCACGAGCTGGGACTTCTTCCTCTCCACCATTTCATCCGAGAGACTTCTCGATGCTTCCTCTACAATCTACGCCACGTCCCAGGAGCTGTAACGTATAACATCGGCGTCCGAAGTCGCCGGCCAACGCGACTGAAGCGACGACTACCACAGGACCTGCTTTACAGTGATGACACTTCCACTTCTGAATAATCTACTGTTTCAATTTATCATTTCTATTATTCTGTTCTACTATGTAAATTCTCACTATGGAAGTATGTATACCATTTTATTAGTTCAGTACCACATTTATATTAGTGTAATAACACATTTGTTTTGGTTCAGAGGAGGCACAATGTTATTACTATGTGATTATTTTGTATCTGTTCGCTCAGATCTGTAAAGCATATTTTGACTTTGTGGGTTCGTAAAATTAAAGAGAGTTCAAATTCACCACTCCAAAATGTTCTTTATTTCCACCTTATTCCAATTACAGTTTAATGTACACAATTACAATTTACCAGTTTGTCTGTTACCGTTCCGATGCACGTACACAATTGCAATTTAATTTACACCATTCAACCTTGCCAGTTCGTCTTTACACGTCCGCTCAACTCAGCTACACTTCCGCCCGGCTCACGGTCACTCACTCAACTAACTACACGTCCGCACACCGCGACGTCCTCCACTCCACTAACCGTCGCCTCGCTTGTATCGATCGCCCCGAAACCTCCTGATTCTTCCATTATGGAGGGGGAAATCATTCTGGAGCCTTCGAGCACCTTCGCGCGGTAGGAGGAGGTGCCACCCCTTGCGTCCCCCCCCCCCGCCACCACCGCCAGTCCGCATTATCGATCGGCAACGCGAGTTCGCCGTCTACGTCACAATATTTTAGTGCTGACCGATCTAATAAATATATTTAAAAAAAAGGATGAATAAAGGTGCGTTGTCAAAAAAAAAAGAAAGAAAACCTTGTGATCATTCTTTATTGAACAGCCCTCGTACAAGGAATAAGCAAAATGATTTGTTGATTGCTTTTCCGAAAGGACGAATATTAGAAGCAAATTTTAGAATATTGTGCCTTTGGGGGTTCGTGAAATGATAAAACGAGGTTATAAAACACAAAAACTACACTTTATTCTCCTAGCAAATACATTCGTCCATCACAATTTGCTAGCTAACCTCCTACAACTACTCTCAACTGTCTCTCACTTCCGGTAACGATCGGCTATCATTTTTCATCGGCTTCGCGAGCCTACCACCAGGGTGACAATATTTTCCTTGCTGAGTTTTGTGAAAGTTCTATGTTTATTTTATATAGTAAAATCACAGTAGTTTCTTTCGGCGCTAATGTTCAAATACCTCACGTCACCCCCACCACAACTACAAGTAGGTTAATACCTGCAATGTCTACCGAAGATTTCTGAATTTCATGCATAGGAAATAATTTTTGGAAGGCGTACCTCGTAGATATCCAGCACACTGTGTTATCTTCATTACAGCTTAGGCTTATCTATCTGTTGAATATCCAAACAAAATTACAACTACTCCCACCATTTTTCCTAGTGCCTAATACAGGCCGCGCCGTGGCTCAGTGGTTAGACCGCTTGGCTCTCACCAAGGCGGCCCGGGTTCGTTCCCAGGCGACCGCAAAGTGAGATTTGTGGTGGACTACACGGCGTTGGGGCGGGTTTTCTCCGGGACTTCCGGTTTCCCCCGCCATCTCATTCCACCGGTGCACCATCTTCATCTCATGTATCATCAGTGTCACCGCCTGCGGTGCCGTATGTAGTAAAAGCGGGCGTTAAACACTACACACTAGTGCCTAATACAGAGTGGATTGCTGACATAATGAGGGAAAAGACTTTGAATGCTTTCTGCAAGGCTAATGACCGCACACTACCTAGGCCAGTAGGTAGGCTATGCAAAACAGTTAATCTCTACTGAAAGGTGTTCATTTGTCTACGTAGTTGCAACCATACAAAAGCATCAGATAGTAGACTACATAACTGGTTTGTAAGAGAAGCTTCCCCTACAAAAAACTGATAAACCTGTTAGCGAAAATGTTTTCTACTAGAATTCGTCAAACGTGTTTACAAAAATGGACACATCTGTATCGATTTTTCTATCGTAGTAAGAATGCAAGGTAAGATATCTCACAGGAAATGAAGGTTATGTTCTAAGGGACGTATTGAGCGATCGCTGAACTTGGTTAGAAATCTGCTGACTGTACCAATGCTGCGAGAAAAACCCTTCCACAGAGACTGGAGATCAATTAGCTAATGTGCAGCACATTCATCATTTGGGGATGTTGTAAGCTTTAGATTATGCAAAGCCAGCAGTGCATACAATAAGAATAATACAGACATGCAGTTTTTTTGGGATATAAGTCATAAAAAGTAATGCATAACATCAACTGATTAGAAAGTCACCTCTCTGTGAGAGGTATATATACACATTTTGTTAGTGGGTTCTTGATGGTACCGATACATCGATAATATTTGCATAGTATCGGTATTGTACGATACTTTAGAAAATTCACTCGATACTTTTTTGATTATTC
Organism: Mantis religiosa; assembly: GCA_030765055.1. Lineage (NCBI taxonomy): Eukaryota > Metazoa > Arthropoda > Insecta > Mantodea > Mantidae > Mantis > Mantis religiosa. The sequence continues at coordinate 22,781,981 of CM060954.1, forward strand.
GGTGGTGATTCTGCAGTTTTTATTTTAAAATCGCACAATATTACAGCAAGTAGGACATTGCATACGCTGGCCCCGTAGCTCAGTTGGTAGAGTACCTACCTGCCGTGCTAGGGGTATCTTGTTCGATTCCCAGCGGGGGGGGGTGGGCATTTTTCTACAACTAAGATAGTTCCTTATCTTCCCCAGAGTCTGGAAGTATGAATGAGTGCGAATGTGTGCGTGAAATACGAAGGGGGGGGGGTCAAAAGTAATGCCTCCTATTGTTTTTCTTTTAATTGCCAATAAAATTCAATCCAATTTACATAGCTTGACAACTACAACACTGCCGATTAATTTGTCACTATTCAATATAATCTCCGTACTTTTCCACAGTTTTCGTCAACCTTTTAACTAGGGCATGTATTCCAGTGTGGTAAAACACACGGTCTTGCTTCCTAAGCCATTGACGCACGGACATTTTCACAGCCTCCTCATCTTCAAAATGAATCCCGCGATGAGCTTCCTTTAGTGACCCGAACAGATGAAAGTCTGATGGTGCCAGGTCAGGGCTGTATGGGGGGTGAGGTAAGACTTGCCATCCCAATTTCTCAATTTCTGCAGTGGTGTAATGGCTGGCGTGTGGTCTTACATTGGCATGCAAAAGAACAACATCCACCATAGTTTTGTTGGGCGAACTCGGCGAAGACGTGCTTTCAGCTCTTTGAGAGTTCTGATGTATTGTAAGGAATTTATTGTGCACCCCTGCTCCAAAAATCAATCATAAGCACACCCTCTGCTTCACAAAACACTGTCACCATAACTTTCCCTGCCGACCGCTGAGTTCTCAATTTTTTTTCTTCGGTGACGTGGTGTGATGCCATTCCATTGACTGCCTCTTTGATTCAGTTTCAAAAAAATGAACCCACGTTTCGCCTCCAGTAACATTTTTTTCCAGAAGCTCCTCTCCCTCCAAACTAAAGCACTGCAAGTGTTCGGAGGCTATTGTTTTCCTTGTTTGTTTTGGGTGGTTAACATTCTTGGTATCCAAAGTGAACAAACTTTTGAGTAACCCAGTTGTTGAATAATCGTCATCACAGTGCCTTTACTGAGGGAGGTAATGCGACACAATTCACCTGTTGTTACCCGGCGATCACCACGAATGATGTCATCGACTCGCTGAATGTTGCATGGAGTCACAGCAGTCACCGGCCTGCCGCTTCGCTTTTCATCTGCCAATGGCGTTTACCCTTCAGCTTCGTTACAGCGACGAACCCATCGTCTAACAGTGCTGACATCCACCGTTGCATCACCATACACATTTTTTAGCCTTTCGTGAAAGCGAATTGGTGTTTCACCTTCCGCAGTTAAAAATTCAATCACAGAACGCTGTCTAATAGGAATGTCGATGTCAGCCGTTTTGCAAGAGGATGCAGTGCTGCCACCTGTTGACTTAGAGAGTTACTACTGCAGGGGATTGGAGAAGAAGGGTTGAGTAATTGTGCCAAATTGAAGGTTTTCACATAACTTACTTATTTAGGGGGAAAAATAGGAGGTATTACTTTTTGACCCACCCTCGTCCTTACATCGTAACATAAAGCAGACACTGCAGACACTTTGAGTGACCACATCTGACTGTGCTTCCTAGCTTTCGTCGTGATTGCTTCCGGAAACCTACGAAGCATATGTTGAATGAGCGTCGGGTATCGGTCACTGTTAAATTTCCTGCAGCCCCGCTGATATTTACGATTAAATTTTAAAAATATATCCAGAACAAATATTTTTAGGCGTGAATTTTTTTCTTCTTCTCCTGAAATTCTTGGAGAATCGTTACTTCCAGCATTTCATTGCATCCTTCACCACTGGTCCAGTTAGTTCCCTATTTCCTCCAGTCATAGCTTTAGTGCTTTGACACTTTATGCTTCTGCATTAAGATGGGAAATGCACATTACTTTTAGCTTAAGAGATAATGAGCAAAAGAGAAATCGCAAATACATTGCTGTCTTTTGTCAAAGGATTGGACAGACACAAACAGATGAACTTGGGCAGTAATCAAGAAAAAATGCTCAGATAGGCGAAGCTTGTACAAAAGGGTACTATTTAGTAATATACAGGAAAACAGAAGAAGCATCACAAAATATTACGTGCTACCGTGGCTTTGTATTTTGTTTATATTTGGTAAATTCCGATTATGAGGGCTGTTCAATAAAGAATAGTCACAACTTTTTTTTTCAGAACGTACCTTTACCCATATTCATAATTTTGTTACCCAAGCGGCAAGCCCTACGATGCCGATCAATAAATGAAGGCTAGTGGAGGGAGGGGAGACCGCAGGGGTGGTTGGGTCTTCGTTTACCACTCCTCCGACCGCCTGAAAGAGCGCGAAGCATCGAGAATGTTTTCCCTCTCCATAAAAAGAATACTCGAGAAACTGCGGGCCGCCGATCAATACAGGAGAGGCGACGGTCAGTTGAGTTGAGTGAGTCGTGGCGTACGGTGTGTAAGGAGCGCCCAGTGTGCGTGGACCGACGAACTGGCGAGGTTGCAGTTGTGTGCATTACGAAATTTTATGTAATTGTGACATTGGAATAAGGTGGAAATAAAGAACATTTTTGAGTGGTGTAATTGGACTTTTTATTTCACGAACCCACAAAGTCACAGTCCATCTCAAAATAGTTTCCCCTGAATGCGATGCACTTGTTCCAGCGTTTCTGCCAGTCTTCAAAGACATGCTGGAAACCATTTTTTGAGAGATCCTTCAAAATCGCCTCCGTAGCTTTAACCACTGCTTCTGATGATGGATAATGCCTCCCACGAAGGCGTTTGTTCAAGTTAGGGAATAGAAAAACGTTTCATGGGGCTAAATACGGACTATAGAGAGGGTGAGGGATGTACTTCACGTTGTTTTCTGCAAGATATTCAGCTAAACCATTGACAATATGTGGCTGAGCATTATCGTGGTGCAGCATCCAGCCTGCTTCATGGGTCTTTTGCGCCTGATATGGACTTGCAATGTTTTCGGGACATCTCTGTAGAATTGTCCAGTTACTGATGTGTGTGCAGGTACAACATGCTTATAAACCATTCTATGAATATCAAAGAATGAGATGACCATAACTTTCCCAGCAGAAGCAACCAATTTTCCTCTTTTGGGGGGTTGGCGATGAAAGAGATTTCCACACTGAGCTTTGCTGTTTGCTATCAGAATCAAAATGATGTAGCCAAGTTTCATCTGCAGTGATTACGTTTGAAAGAATCTCCGGATCTTCCTCTAACATCAAATTTAACTGCATGTTACCTCCATTGCAGCGGTAGGCCATACTGAACTTGCCTGGTTCTCACAGGCGGGAACCAGGAGTAACAACAATGAAACTGCTACGGCGTTTGTTTTACATTAAGGTAACAGAATATTGTGACGACCTGTTCTTACTTTGTGAATAATTAAGGGACACGTGGTCAGGTCGAACACTCGGGAGCAAACACTCAGAGCAGAACTACATGCTTTATAGAGAGGATGGGATGTTTTCTATAAAGTTTCATTGGTAAAAAGGTAGGGTAAAGCTAATTAAAAGTGGAATTCACTTAATAAGAATATTTACTACAACAAACATTTACAAAGGCGGCCATAACGGCCGTTTACCTGCCCAGAAGCGGAGCTGCCTACAAAACCATCCTACCCCATCAGCGGGCAGTTACAGAGAGAGGTCTCTTGCTTAAAGATTATTCATCTAGTCATAAAGGAGGGGAGGGTATGACGTCACCTACTTGAGTCAACAGAGAGTAAATTAATACAGTCCGTGACAATATAAGGAGGTTGAATTTTAGTGAGAAAAATTATGACCATAAAAAAACTATGATCAGTCTTTATTGGATAACCCTCGTATTTTATGTGAAACCCTGAGGGTGTATTTTTACTTCTGAAGACTAACTAAACATCCTATTCTGAAGATAATATTAAAGTTGTACAATTTCGTAAATTTCGTAAACAATTAATTTATACAATTTTTTCTTAGAGTTTTAAGGATAAACTACCTTCATTTCTGAATGGTGGAAAAAAATCACCTGTAAATTGAACCCATTTTACGTATACAATGGTATAGAAGGAAATACAGTATTTATTTTCTTATCACTGGTTATCACAGACTACACGTATATCAAAGAGAAGTCTATAAAAACAAAATCGTTTTAAAAATTATATTTTAATACCCTCTCGGGTTCACTACCGTAAAATGTATCAATTTTCCTTCTATAAAATTGTGGGTTTCGGATAGTTCGCTGATCAGCTAAACGAATATAGCTCATCAAAGTCAATTCACTTAAAGCACAGTTCATCCAGAACGTTGTTAGCCAAGCGAACCGAACCGAAAACCATGGTTCGTTTCACTTTAAATTTGGCATCGAAATATGGCGAATTCACGGTTTGTGATGCAGCCTTCATGTGTGACACTACTTTTAATGGGTTAAGGCTTGAACATTACTTACGCCAGCGGAAACAAACAGCGAATGTCATAATTTTGTTATATGATTTACTTCACATTTTACAAACTATTTACATTTTACATTTCTACAAATGCTTATTCCTCTTATGTTCCTCGTGTTAATCGAGATAAGGGTTATCTTACTGCTAAATATTCTTCTAAGTAGAGTGGAATGTACGAATACAGTAGGTGTTAAGTGATCGTCAATTTTTTATAGAATTGTTAATTAAGTGACTTCTTTGAAACTCCATTTTTGGTATGGCTAAGAGAAACAGATGAATAACCAGCCCCGTTTGAGAAAATTAGTTTGGAAAAGTTAGAAAGGCCTAACAAATAACGAGCAATAACTCCGTATTGGTTATTTCCATAAGAAATAGTTTCACATGATCGGGTTTAAACGAAACGTACACTTTTGTGTGGTAAGGTTTCTTTTCAATTAAGAAGTGAGGGAGTGAGGGAGGGAGGAGTCTTTTAAGAATATTCCCGATAAGATTAAGTTATACACATAATTTTTCATAAAGATTTCTTAAACATATGTTATTGTTATAGTCAACAAGAAAAATTCATTGCCATGCCCGGGATTTGAAACACGGATCTCCTGGTTTCGTCCAGTCACTCTAACTGATTGAGCTACCATGGCCAACGTGCCGTCCTGACATTAAATCCTCCATTTGACTCATATATTTCTACGATAAACCACAAGGGGCTCTCGCATTCGAGATACACCGATTGTGGCGTCTTACTATTGTTAATACATGAGTCCTAGGCTTCATCATTTAACTCTTTATTATTTTAGTTAATTAGTCCTACGCCGTGGCGTATCGGACTAAGGCAGCATGCCTTGGTCCCTGGCCACGGAAAGCGGCCCGGGTTCGATACCCCATGGGACCGGTGTCCACTCTGCATCGTGAGGAAAGTGAGGAGCTTACGCTAGGTAAGCGGCCCTGGTCACGAAAACCAACATTCCGGCTGGGGTATGCCGAGATGCTGACCACATCTCCTCCCCGTTTAGGTTGGATGATCGTCCACCTCTGCCGTGCGTAAGTGGGCGTGAGGCCGGCAGTCGGGTTGGTAGGCCTTGGTCCTCTAACCCTCGCGCCAGTGGTTAACTTTTAATTTTAGTTAATTGATGGAAATAAATCATAGCCGTATATGCTAAGGTTTTTGATGGAATCAACATGAAATATCCAACGGCAGGGCTGAGATTTGAACCAGGCACCTCCTGGTTTTCGTCTAGTCGCTCTAACCCATTGAGTTACAATGCCCAACGTGGCTATTAAATTCTCCATTTAACTCGTATAATGTCAGGACGGAGAGTAAACTGGAGTAAATAATGCTATTAGATCAACAAGTGTTCAGTCTGTAGATATAGAAACATTGTACAGTGTACATTTTCTGAAAATGTAAATTGTTATATCAAAGGACACCAAGAAAAGAAATAGATTATTAGCTGCAGTATCACTCATTTGCCAAAAGTGTAATAAAGGATATGCATTTGAAATATCCAGAACTAAAGAAAGTGCTGCAGAAGTAAATGTAAGGTTTGCTTATGACTGGAGAAGCATTGGCAAGGGAATTAAGACAGGTAAGACATGGCTGCTGTTCTCAATTTACCACTCCCCAGGCAAATTTAACAAAATAATGCCATAGAACAAGTGAACAAGGAGTCTAGAAAGAATAGGAGTGGAAAACAAAAGAGGAAGGATGCTGATGATGGAAAAGATGCAGAATATGGATCTGCGGAAAGTCTGAGGTTTAGTTGCAACATAGCGAAATTTTAGTGCTGTTTTTCTCTGATGGATGGATGGGATGGGATGGGATGGGATGGGATGGGATGGGATGGGATGGGATGGGATGGGATGGGATGGGGTGGGGTGGGGTGGGGTGGAGGGAGGGAGTTATTTTGTGCTTTGTGTACGCTCATCTATAAAACTACTGCAGCTACAAGTATACACTTTTTCTAGAATTAAAGCAAGACTTAAATTGTTTTAAAGGTACTTGTAGAAAGATATGGCGAAATTTGAATTTAAAAAACAAATATTGACTATTTTTAGAAGTAAATTCAGGACATTTATTTATAAATCACATATCTTTTATCAAAACTCCAAAAGAGGGTCTATTATCTTATGAAAGTTTTGTAGAATAACAAGTAAAAGTTTCAAATTGATGTTTTCAGTGGTTCTTGAGCTAAGCTCACCAGAAAACTCATTTTGACATCGATGCAATAGACTGTTCCGGCTCTCCTTAAAACTACTTGTGTTTAAAGTAAAATGTTGAGCAATACTTTCGCAAGCCAATGGCATACTATTTTACAATATTTTCTCTGCGAGGGCTTAGCCTACTAAAATGCCACTTTTCGGCATTTCAAAATTCCTACAAGAAAGTAGTTCTCAGCGATCATGTACTGGAAGGCCCGTTATTTACCATGAAAACTTTTCAAAACTTGAAAACATTATATGACGAAAATGAATCTAGGGACATAAAAGGTGGATGAAATAAATAAACATGCATTCAATTTATCTTCAAATAAAAAGTTAGCCACTCAAAAGCAGAGCATATGGTAAAGGCGTCACGCTCGGATGCCACACATGTTTCCCTCGTGTTACTATGAACACAATTTGCTGAAAGCGTAAAATTAAGAAGCACGATGATGCAAAATTGGAGCACAGGCAACGACGTGTTTCCTCCTACCTCTGCCTCGTCCTCACCTTCTCGTAGAACATGCAGGCTGTTTAAACTAACGAGGCCCTTGGGACTGAGTCACGGCGGTATAGCCGTTAAACCAGTACAAGGTAAATACTCCAACACCACTCTGCCAGACAAGTCACAAATACTTCAACTGTACACGAAAAAAATCAATTTGCAGAAAGCTCTAATGCGAACATGCTGTGCAAATAGTACACTAGATACAAGAGTGTTGTATGCATCACTGGAAGACTTAGGGGTTTGAAAATACGTGGAAAAATGTCAAGCAAAATAATGAAATAAATTATAACACCTGTTGAACATGGTGGTTCCAAGGAATACGGCAATTGTCATTAACACAATGCGTAAGTATAACTTGGGAAAAAGTTTATATCATAAATTTTATTTTACTTTTAGTATAGATTATATAGATACTGTCTCCCAAGTAAGACTTCTTTAAGAAAAAAAACATTAAAGAATGGTATACTTCTGTGATAAGTACGGAAAAAGTAACTGATAGCCGTGTGCTCAAATGCTGATGCTCTTATGTAACCACAACTGTCTTTTATGGCCGCGCCGTGGCTCAGTAGTTAGACCGCTTGGCTCTCACCAAGGCGGCCCGGGTTCGATCCCAGGCGACCGCAAAGTGAGATTTGTGGTGAACAGCACGGCGCTGGGGCGGGTTTTCTCCGGGACCTCCGGTTTCCCCCGCCATCTCATTCCACCGATGCTCCATCTTCATCTCATGTATCATCAGTGACACAGCCTGCGGTGCCGTATGTAGTAAAAGCGGGCGTTAAACACTACAAAACTTTCTTTTTTTTTGTTTTTGTTTTTGTAATTTAAGTCCTTTAACGATAGGTCATATCGGACGATGAATGGAAAAGGTGAAATGATGCTCAAATGAGCCCAGGGTCCATAAAGCTCAGATTTACCCCACATTCGTCTTTCAGGATAAGGGAAAAACCTTACCTAAGTTACTCACCCTCACAGAGACCCGAACTTGGGAACTCTTGAACTTGAGGCAGACACGCTACCATCTACGCTACCGAGGCGGGCAGTCACTATTTACTACGCAAACAGGCAAAGAAAATACGAGGGCTGTTCAATAAAGAAATATAATTTTTACGCTCATAAATTTTCGCACTAAAATTCAATGTTATTATGAAACAAACACGCCGCAGTAATTTCATTGTTGGTACTCCTGGTTCCCGCCTGTGAGTACCAGGCAAGTTTAGATATGTTCAGTATCGCCTACCGCTGCGATGGAGGTAACACGGGAGGAACAATAGGCGGTTTTGAAATTCTGCTTTCGTCTCAACAAATCTTCAGTTGAGGCCTATACAATGTTACAGGAGGCCTATGGAGAGTCTGTTCTTCCCTACAGCACAGCTCGAAGGTGGTTTAAAATGTTTAAAGAGAGGAGACAATCAATTTCAAAGGAAGGTGGACACGGTGCTCCAGTTACTGCTCTTACAGAAGAAAACATCAACACTGCTGCTGCCATTGTGAGAGAGGGTTGACGAATTACCTTAAAATCACTTTCTGGAATAGTTGAGCCAGAGGTACTACTCCCATTAGTCCTGAACCCGTAGGAACTGGACCCGGGCCTCCTTCGACCAGGGAGTATCCGAGCTGTCCCAAAGGGCGCTCGGCGTCCTCCGTGGGGCTTTCCATAGGGCAAGACCTAGAGACTAACAAGCCCCCCCCCCCCATCTGGTCCTATGGACACAAGACGGGATGGAAGTGGATACGCCACTTACGCGCGTCAACACTCAAGGTGAAGACTACCGATATGAGCTCGGTGGGGCCGCCTGGCGATCTAGCACACCTTCTACTAGCTTTGCAGGCTAGCACCCGGGAGAATTAATGGCTTCCCTCAACCCCATCCGAAGACGTACCCGATTCCCACGGGTTTCGGGAACACGCTGCCCCTTCGAGTCCATCCCAATCCGAACAACTCCCGAAGGAGGAGCTCGGCTGTTCGGCCCGAGGTTCCTCTAGTAACGTCAGAGGTACCACGAGTGCTAAGGGTCCGCAGCGCCCGCACTTTGGCAGCTAACAGGGACGAATCCCTTCCCCTACGGAACACTTTCTGGAATACTGAACACTTCATTGGGTGGCACCCACACGTTGGAGACAGAAACATTACACATGAGACGTGTTAGTGCGCGATGGGTTCTAAGACTGTTGATACCGGAACAAAAGCACATCGGATGCAGCTCTGCATGCAAGTCTCCATGCAGCTAAATTTGATTTTAGGGGAAGATCCGGAGTTTCTTTGAAATGTAATCACTGCTGACGAAACTTGGCTACATCATTTTGATCCTGAGAGCAAACAGCAAAGCTCAGTGTGGAAATCTCCTTCATCACCAACCCCCAAAAAAGCAAAAGTGGTCGCTTCTGCTGGGAAAGTTATGGTCATCTCATTCTTTGATATTCGTGGAATGATTTATCAGCATGTTGTACCTGCACACACATCAGTAACTGGACAATACTGCAAGGATGTCGTGAAAACATTGAAAGTCCATATCAGGCGCAAAATATCGCATTTCCGTGAAGCAGGCTGGATGCTCCACCACGATAATGCACAAACACATACTGCCAATGTTTTTACATGAAGTGCATCCTTCACCATCGCTATAGTCCGGATTTAGGCCCCTGTAAATTTTTTCTATTCCCTAACTTGGAGGGATTATCCATCATCAGAAGCAATGGTGAAGGCTGTGGTGGCGATTTTGAAGGATCTCTCAAAATTGGTTTCCAGCATGTCTTTAAAGACTGGCAGAAACGCTGGGACAAGTGCATCGCATTCAGGGGAGACTATTTTGAGAAGGACCATCAAAATTATGAGGATGAATAAAGGTACGTTGTCAAAAAAATTGTGATCATTCTTTTTTGAACAGTCCTCGTAAATTACATCCTTTAACGTTGCCGTATCGGACGATGAATGAAAAGCGTGAAATGTTGCTCAAATGAGTCCAGGGTGCATAAAGCGTAATTACCCGATATTCGTCTTTCAGAATAAGGGAAAACCCCAGAAATACCTTATCCAGGTAACTCATCCTGACCGAGTTCCGAACTCGGGACCTCTTGAACGTGAGGCAGACACGCTATCATCTACGCTACCCAGGCGGTCGGTCACTATTTACTATGCAGTCAGCTAAAGAAAATATTAACATAATTCTGTATATGTGGAAACGTTTAAGCTAAAAATTAATGTTTATGTATTCGTTGCACAGATAGGAAAACAAATTGTAGCAAAGGTTGGGTCTGAAGGCAGCATTCAAAATACAATTTTTGCCAATATTTCGATCTGTGTAACAGCTTGACTTGCAATTATTTATCCTACACGCACTGTAACAGGGGCACACGCACGTATAAACGAGCGCATTACAGATCTGTTTTGAAAATCGGTTAAAGCTTCAACAGTTTCTATATTTGAGTTTAAAATGCCTCGCTCCATTTTGTACGCGATGTTTCTCTCCTTATTAATCAAACGTGTTTGCCAGAACAGGCATGCCTGAGAGGATTTCCCGCGTTTACAAAGTCATGAGAGTACTGCCGTTCATTTGCTGTACGACATGTCAGGGTTCATTTCCGTTTCCAGCGTGTAAAACTTTGTGATTTATTTTTTGTGATTGTGTCCGCTCTCGGGAATACAGATAGCTCCCCGTTACTTTAACCTTTTGCACGACGTGTCAGTCCAATTCTTTGAAGAGCAGTTCAAATTAAGCGTCACCAGTTAGATGGCCTCAAAGTGTATGCTGTTGACTGATTTAAGTTTAGCATGAAGTACTCTAATTACACGTTTTATATAAATATATAATCAAATATCTACAACGCAACTTTGGTATAGAAAGCATTCGGCTCCAGTTGTCGCGATCTACAGCCTTACCTGCAGGTAATACAGTATATCGACATGCACAACATCGATATGTATATCGACATGTATATCGACTTGCTGTTTATCGATACAGCTTCTTAATGAACGCGAGAGTCTCAATTATTTTGTTCCACGGCCAATTAAAATTTACATCACTAACAGAAGATATATGAAAATCACATGGGTATATGTATAATCCCGCTTCCCCTATCACGCCGGACGCTCGCCAAGTGCGCCGGCAACCGCCGGGAGAAGCAGCACCTGAACGGCAGTTTGCAGTTACTTCACCTGCAGATGTACAACGACCGCTGCAGCCAACGGCGTCGAACATTCAGAGCAGCAACACGCCACGTGTCAAGAGAGGTACGAAGAAACGAGCAGTCACCACCGCAGCACAGCCAGCCGAGAAGGAACTTCCTGCGACACCGCAGCCAGAACCCGGCCCTGCTAACCAGCTGGGAGCAGGCCAGTCGCCAGCCAGTCAATGCCGCCACAACCTCTGTACCGCCGCACAAGCATAGTAGTAACCGGAGTGCCTCGGAACCTGCAAGCACGATACGTGCTTGCTGCAGCGCAGCAGCAGTGGCCGTCAGCAATGAGGGCCACACGCATCACCTCAGCCCGAGGTCCGACACCACTAGTCCGGGTGGAGCTAGCCTGCCACGCGGAACTGGAAGCTGCTTTAACTAACGGTCTACCCTTATTAGGGTGGGTGCTGCGCACTGAAGTCAGCCAACAGGACCGTCAAGCTGCATGCCGCGGCTGCTGCGCCTTTGGGCATGCAGCCGAGTCCTGTGCAGCAGAGCCTAGGTGCCACTACTGCGGTGCTTCCAGCCTCACCTCAGTCTGCAGAGAGCACGACCTCCGCCGACGTCGCCGCTACTGTTCCTCCTGCGGCGGGCACAGCCACTCCACCGGGCAGGCGCTATACCCCCTGCATCCTTGCAGGAAGGCGACGCCTGTCCCTCCTGCGCCGCCAACCACTCAACAGCAGTTGAGTACTCAGCCTCAATAAATTCACCAACAGCCGGCAACACCAAACTACACCACAAACCACGAGCTGCTCAGAGAGCAAGTTCGAGGCCTAGTGGAGGCTGTTCGGGTTCTCCATTCGAAGTTCCTGGTCGTAATGGCCAAGCTGACCAACTTGGAGGAACTTCTCACAGAGCTCTGGACTTCATCTGCACAGCAAGCCACATCATACACAGATATCAGTTCAGAGCTCGCAGAATTGCGTGAGGATATAGAGGAGAAGCATCAATTCTCCATTAAACAACGCGACACACATACATTCATGTTCCGAAGACTCGTCAAGGAGGAAGTGGCAGGCCTCCAAACGATGTTCGACGGACCCAACACAAGAGGTCGACACCAACCGCCGCAGAGGCCCTACAATTCCTCATCCACTTCCAAACCAGATCGCTCCTAATGCGGGCGTAAGCAGGGCCTTGGTCATGCTTACGTCCTGCCGCCATCCTCACCTTGGACCTGGCCTCTGCCGGGCCAATATATCCCTTCCTATTATCCGCAGGTGCTCACAGCGGTTCTGTCACAGCACCACTCCTGAATACTCACCGGTAGAGGCTTTATTAGTGAGTAGGGCTGCTGGTTCGATTCCCCCAGTAGAGTCCCACACTCCAATCCCAGGGTAAGTGCGTAACATGCATTTTTCCTCCACTGGAAAAAAAATGATTTTATGACCTCACTCTTGCCTGACTCTGTAGCGTAGATGGTAGCCTGTCTGCCTCACATTCAAGAACTCCCAAGTTCTAATGTCGATTAGGGTGACTTATATGAATAAGGACTTTTCCAGGATTTCGCTTACCCTGAAACACGAATGTTGGTTAACTCTTAACAAGGTGTAACCGCAGTGTCAGGCAGCGATTAGGAGGCGGCGAATTAATCGAAGCCAAATAATTAAAAAAGATAAATTAATAGAAATGCTTTGCTAAACTAATATACCAATCTTGTAATAATATGGAATTAGAATGATTAAAATAGCAGTTGACCTATAGAATAACAAGGGAAGAATATAATTTAATATAACATATATACTAGCATCCGAACAAGAAAGAGAAAATAGTATTGTAAAAATCTATACACGTGGGAGAGACATGAAAGAAGCGCCGTTACCTTCTTTGTGTTAGTAAAGTTCAATGTCTGAAGACTATAGAATACTTCCAGCCAGGAATGTGTTCGGACAAAGGATTTTCAAACTGCAATTGAGCATGAACGCTAAAGAGATTTACTTTGCTGATTTGATAACGATGCACACCGTTACAAACAACTCAGGGTATGCGTTCCCCAACTCAGGGTGGGCGGAACGTCAGTGAGTTGGAATAAAATGAGAAACCAATAATAATGTAACATTTGAGAAGGTTGAGCTAGTTTGGTCATGTGATAAAGTTAGAGAGGGGATTAGAATAAGGTTCGAACTGAATCGTGAAGTAAGAAAAAACTTCACTTACAAGTTGATACTACGACATGAAGAACGTCTTCATGTGCATTAAGAAGAGAAGCGAAGATTTCGAAGTCTGTATGGTGGTCACCGATCCAAGTCGATAAACAAACATAGATTCAAGAATTAAACCAAATAACTCTACAACAAACCAAGTATTATTAATACGACTGAGTAAACAGCAACAAACACCAAAAGCCATTTCCTACAGCCACTCACCTGAGGATAACAGAAGCCATAGCTCCAATTAAGCTCCAATTAGAACCCTATTAATTTAACAATGGTATTAACCATTAATAGTCAATATGTTGCGAATTCATCCCATTAGTTTAATATAACGCAAGAAAATGGAAGTTCAAGTGGAAGAAGTTGCTGCAAAAGAAACAAGGAAGCGAAACACTAACAAAAATGTGGGCAGTTCCAAATGAAAAATGGTTTCCTTTATGTTCGAAACTATAATCATGGCTTGAATATTTATTTAAATTTATAAACTAACAAACGGATTTTCATAAGGCCTATCAGAATGGTGGAAAAATATTCGCCATTATATTGGGAATAGTATTTTAGTTATAGTTTTTCGGCTGTCCTGCAAAGAAGCAAAAGTGGAGTTGTCCAACTTAGATACCAAGATCCTCATTTGTTCATTCTCTACATATAACCTGAGCATAACTGCTAAATCGTAAAAATTTGAGTTATGCAATAGAGAATTCAAAATATACATTGCATTTGTAATGAAAATGTAATCAACATATGGCAGTTAAATTAAGCACTTTCGAATCGTTTGCAGTGGAGAGAGTTTTGAAAATCATTACCAAGGTGCAGCCTCAGAGGATACCAGATCTGATACCTGTACTGTACACACTTGCGTGCGGAATTTTTTTTTTAAAAAAAAAAGACACTTTTTAGGTCCCGAGAACCTCAAAGCATATATTTATGTTAAAAAGTTAACGTCAATTTTTTGGGTGGAATGCAGTATTTACCCTAACATAGTGGATAAAATAGAACAGCGAAGAGTTTTGAGAGACAGTATGATAACTCTAGAAATGGAAAAGTAAAATGTTTTTCTGTGCTGTATATCTCAATTGCTTAGCATTTTTCATAAAATATCCCACTTAACCTTTTGTTTAATTCATAAAATTGCTTCGTTTTTCCTTTACCTGGAAGCGAAAGTTAGGGGATATAAAACCTTACTTTTATGTGGTATCATAAATGATTTAAACGTACCCCTAGTCATATTTTCAGTGAGGGATATTAAACTGCGAGAAAGTTGAGTTGGGAGAACAGAATGGTAAACTTATTCAGGCATTTACAAGAAACTTTCGTAAATCATGACTACCACTCGGGGAATGATGTTTGTGGTTGACAAGGCTAAGCTGAGGTTTCTGAACTTAATTCATTCCTCTGAATTCTCTCTGCCTTTTCTTTCTCTTTTAATTTCCTTAAGTACAAGCGGTAGAGCATAACAGGAGAACTGCTTGAATCCAGTACACAAGCACTCGAACCTCATTTTCTGCACGCTTCGTAGTTCCTTCTTAAGATTCTCGAGGTTATATATAATGCGACAGATGGCAGTGTCGGGCTAATGTTCTTTTATTTGGCTTTTTAAGGTCTGCTAAGGTATGGAAGCCATCAAATGCAGATGTTGCGTGTTTCTCCTTGTTGATAATGTAAGGACCTCATTATCGTCTTCACAAGAACTTGCTGGGAATAAGTTATCCAGAAGACAAAGAATATCTAACATGGATTCATTAAACCAGTTGTCCCATTTCACAGATATAAAAATGCAATTTTAGTTCCATTTGCCGTAATCCAATGTAAGTGACACATAGATCTGATCCTTTCTTATAGCACATTGGCAAAATTAAAGTTGCCCTGTGACATTTCGTGTAAACTAAGCTAATGTTTGGGCTTCATCGACATGCCTTTTTTTGGTTGAACTTTTCATTTCAATTGCTCAGCACAGTTAGTGCTATACTAATTGTGGAGCTATATACATAATATACATAATAAAATTAAAGTGTACAGGGATAGAGCATACCCATATTAGAGCCTTCAACCAAACTGGTCTGATTAGTGTGAGTGTAGTGTTTAACGCCCGCTTTTACTACATACTGCACCACAGACGATGACACTGATGATACATGAGATGAAGATGGAGCACCGGTGGAATGAGATGGCGGGGGAAACCGGAGATTCCGGAGAAACCCCGCCCCAGCGCCGTGTTGTCCACCACGAATCTTACTTTCGGGTCGCCTGGGATCGAACCCGGGCCGCCTTGGTGAGAGCCAAGCGGTCTAACCACTGAGCCACGGCGCGGCCATTAGTGTGAGTATAAATTAAATAACTTCTTCATTACAGAATAAATAAACATTATAGAAATAAAATGTCCTGTGGCCAGCGTTCCTTCAGTCTTGGTGCAGCATCAAGGCGACGTCCCAGTTGGAAGAATAAAATACCTGATACATAAGCAAGGTGAGCAAAGAATCTGCTTGTCGTTGTAGAGATGTACTCATTAATGCTGACTATGTCCAATTCTCTATGCAGCTGTCCTTTCCGGATGTACCACGGGGCGTTCACAGACAATCGTAATATTCTGTTTTGAAGCACCTGGAGTTGATGAATATGAGTAGGTGAAGCACATCCCCATACAGGACTGGCATATAAAAGAAGCTGTCGTGGAAGACTCTTGTATAGTAGCAGCGTACATTCGACTCGTAAAGAGGATTTGCGGTTGAGGATGTGATACAACTTGTGAAGACGAGCATACCTTAATTAAGTTTGCTTTTGTTATGTGTACTCCATGTCAGTCGACGATCAAGATAGACGCCAAGATATTTTATTGCCCAATCAGAAGGTAACCAGGGAACTTTAGTGTTATAGAGTCGTATATTTGCTGGAGCAACAGGCCTGCGCAAGGTGAAAAGCTTAAGAAGACATTTGCTTGTATTAAGTGAGATACGCCAGCGAGATAACCAGTGCAGGAAAATGTCCAGGGAAGATTGTAGGGTTGCAGTGGCAGTTTCAATAGAGAAGTGCGAGGTAAAGATGACTGCATCGTCAGCAAACAATGCGGTACTTTTGCAGGAAGTTCAGGCATGTGAGCAGTATATAGACTGTAAAGAAGAGGCGCAAAGACGCTACCCTGGGGCACGCCGGCTAAAATAGTACGGGGTGAGGAATGCGCTGAACCAAGACGCACAGAAAATTGGCGTTCCTGAAGATAGCTAGAAATCAAAATAAGTAAGTAGAACGGAAGTCCTAGGTCATGCAGTTTATAAAGGAGGCCGTCGTGCAACACTGTATCAAATGCCTAAGTGAAATCTAGGAATGCTGCCACAGTATGCTCTTTGGCGTCAAAGCTACGGGTAATATGTTCAGTAAATCTCAGGAGCTGATGAGTACTAGAATGATGTTTTCTAAATCCAAACTGTTGGGGAGGTATAACTGAGGTTTCAGAAATAAACCGAAGAAGTCGTTTTTGAATGAGCTTTTCCAGAAGTTTGGACAGAGTTGGTAAAAGACTAATTGGTCGATAGCTCTGTGGGGAACTAAGAGATTTGTTTGGTTTTTGCAATGCAATGATCTCAGCAAATTTCCAGGCTTTAGGAAAATATCCAATGCGAAAAAGTGCATTGTATAAAGAGGCCAGAAAGGCTTGAATCAGGTGACATGAGTGAATCCGGCAGCTGAGTGTTATCGTGTCACCACGGAGAATATTGTTCCGTTTATAACATTAGAATTATTCAGGTTTTCATACATATGCTTATATATACGGTAAAATCATTTGTTGTATTTGGAATTTTCTCTTGGAGTACAGGTCTCTCGTTAAAATAGTCGGCTATACCAGGTGAACCAATAAACTATAAACATCAGAAGCACAAAAGCTGATAGTTTTACAATAATTTAGTTGGGACTAACGCATGTTAGGACCAGTTACGTATGTTGGGATTGCGACCTGGGCTATCACTAAGCCTACCGGCATTGTTGATAAGGCATTGTTGATTAAATGTTAACTTCACAAACAGCGCCTTTAAATCAATTTTCCTTGAAACAAGCTGTTAAAAACAGCTGAACTGCATTTGAAAACGGCAACTGTCTTTACATGCTGGAACAGTGCCACATCATAATTAGCCAGAAATCGTAGCAATTCTATATAATTGCCTTTATTTAATGACTCCTTACTTTCATCGTGGCCTCTAAACAAACCTCCCTGTTTTGCAAGAAGAACCACTGCATCAATCAATATTTCAATACATTTAAATTTTCCTTAACCTTTTCATTGTGCAAACTGTCAGCAAGTTTCTTTTGGTAATTCAGTGCATGGTCTACTCGTTGAGTGCCAGAAGTTTCTAATGCCGTGAAAGATTCTATATGCGTTGTTGATCTTTTATGTTATCCAAAGCTGTGATTAAATAAGCTAAATTTGCGAAACCAGTAATATACTGGTCGCCAAGAAAATGACGCGGACCAATCAGCGAGCGGGCTCGCGTTGGTGAATGACAACCTCTCAGAAAACACTGCTATACACCCATATATATATATATATATATATATATATATATATATATATATATGGGTCACCCCTGCCCTAAGTCATTCAACACCCTGAAGATGGGAGAGATGTACGCTCCCGAAACGTCGATGTCTCAACATCTGCTTACCTGGCTCGAAGCCCGAGAACGTCTAGAACATATACGCTGCCAGGAAAGATTCAGCTCATATTTCATTCAAAAATTTTTTGTTGCCCAGTGTAATCGAATAATCTTAAAAGCTCTATGGCCACCCCCTCCCCAAAATCCCCTGACCGAACCTCACCGGACACTTTCTTGTAGGGGTATCTAAAATATAGAGTGTACACGAGGATACTCTACGTAAAACTTCAGAGAATATGGTGAGAGGAGTACAAACATGTATAGATGCTGGTGGAGAACACTTCCAACATTTTCTCTGAGATTTTAATAGTGTAATGTAATCTCTCAATTGTGTATTATATTCTTCCAAAGTTGCACGTGGGTCCTATTATTGGTTCAAATGTTATTGGCCTATTGAAGTGGTTCAGGTTTAAATGAATCACAAATTATAATTCCAATATTAATTTTGTCACTTTTAAAAGCTTTTCGCAAAAAAGAGAGCGTTTGCTCCAAAATTAATTACAAATATTAGATTTCCATGAGGTTGGTGCTAATATAACATAAGCATGGTTCCTGAAATACAATTTTATCTGTGTAAAATGTAAGGTAGACCATTCTTAATGATTCATATTTTCCCCTCCAAGGCATAAAATCCAAAAATGGCTCATAGTTCTTATGGACAATATCATATAAAATATAACTGGTCTTATATATGTCTTCCCCTTCCTGTTCACTTCTTGGAGTTGTACACCTTTCTCGAACCTGAGCATTCACTTCTTCACATTTTCTTTCTTATTCTATATCCATGTGCCTATTATCTATTCCGTGCTCCAAGCAGTGAACGTCTTCATAAACCTCGAGTCCCTTCTCACTTACTGCTTTAGCGAAAACGACGAACGACGACACCGTTGCTTGATTCGAAGTTTACCCCGAGGGCGTCTTCCGAGTACCCACGTGAGAAACTCTTTCATACGCACTGCAGTGTGTCGCATCTGAAGCGCTGCTAACAGCAACAATCACTGTATTCATCTTAATGATGTCTCAAGTTCTTAAGTTAAAGTTCCTATGCTCTTTTTAAGATTTATCGGTACAAATTTAAGATATTCATAAATAAATCCTGATGATTTTTAGTGGAAAAGCCCCAAATGTTATTCTTAAAGCGCTATTGATATATATAGTTATACATGTATATTAAACAAATGACGTAGTATCTCAAGACAGAAGAAAGTCACTAATAAACTGTACATGATGCAAATCAGGTAAATTTAGAATCTCCTGCAGGGCATATTTATTTCCATCCCTGACATCGTCCAGGTTCTCTGATACTCCATTAAATCGATTTTTACTGTCACATTAGTTTAACTTACGCCGAGAGTTCGCTTAGCTAATTATCACTTCCCTAAAGTGCAGCAGTTCCATTAGCATTATTCCCAAGTAGTGGCGTAAGAGATTACGCCCGACGTAGCCTCTTCTTCCCCTTGAAAATCGAGTCCCTTACAGTAATAGCACGCCACCGCAGTCGTCACAAAGTCTGGAGGAACAGTGATTTTGGTTCCGCTCGCTCGCGTACTCCCTGATTACACTTCGCCAGAACTGCTGACTTGCTTCGCTTGATTGCCGAGATTTATGAGAGGGCTTACGCACCCTTTGGAGATTCCCAGAACATTCGAGAAGTCGAAACATTCAAAGGTTTCTGGTTCATGCCATGCCATGTGGTGCTGGTTGGCTGTATATAGCCAGAAGGTTTTTACTGCGTGCCCACTCGTTAAGGGTTTTACCGCAGGTAAGGTATTCGAAACGGGAATTTGTAATATGGATATGATGTAGGTTTTGAGGTTGATGAATTTTGTGATATTGCAATTATTGTGCCTTCGGGATGAAAGGACAGGATGCAATACCCAGCACCCTGGTGTTTTTAATTTAGTTTTGGGTTGGGGAGAATTTTGTTGCCAAACAACTTAGGAGATCATGTGGAGCTCAGCTTTAGCTGCTGTTAGGATTAGCTCCTGGGTTATCTTGGGTGTCCACATGCCATGCGGGGGACCCGATGTTGTCAAGAACGGCGTCTAGTGGGGTCATAATCTTCCAGTCATCTAACAAGGGCGCTTCTATAAGTTGGTAAAGTTGCGTAGAATTTTGATGCCCGGCGCCTAACTTCATCCTCCACATATGGAAGTCCCGAGGCTTCGTGAAGCAACCTGGTGGGGAAATAACGACCCACAGAATAGATAGACCGTAGTCCTCTATTCTGTGCACGTTGAAGTCATGCCAACCAGCTATCTACGGCCATGCGCTAGATCTTGCAGGCATATAGCATCACGGGGATCACCAGCGCTCGGAAGAGGTATAACCTCAGGCCAAGGGGCATCAACCTCGACCCCAGCATAGGATACAGGGAAGCGATTGCTCCCTGTACCCTTGCCTCTAGGTCTCTGATGTGTTGGCGAAAGGTTAGGTCTCTATCCAATGTTACTCCAAGGTATAGGACAGAGTTAGTCCACTCTACCCTTCGACCTTGGAAGCTGAAGTTGGGGCAGTCTGCGGGGTGTGGCGCTTTGTGAAAAGTATGGCGTGGCTTTTGTCCGGATTTACGGACATCCGCCAACGCCGACACCACGCTGGAGATGTCTCTGTATGGGGTTGAAGGCTCTGAGTATGTGTCTGTCTTTGCAGAACAGAAGCACGTCGTCAGCGTATTGTGCCATTACGACTCGTGGTTCTGTGGGGAAATCTGCCATAAAGACGTTGAATAAGGTGGGAGATAGTACAGAGCCTTCGGGGACTCCACCTCTCATTGGTCTAAGTGTTGTTGTTTTCCCCGCAACTGTGACTTTAAAAGTGCGGTGTCGCAAGAAGCTGTGTAGAATGTTGATCATCTGTGTTGGGAGCCCCATTTGGATCAACTTAAACAGGAGCCCGGCATGCCATACCGTAGAGAAGGCCTTCTCGACATCTAACGAATGCGCAGCCGTGAAGGCGCCTTCCTGGAAACCCAGGGCGGCGGTCTCCGCCACACGCAGTAACTGCTGAACTGTCGAGTACCCAGGACGAAATCCAAACTGATGGTCGGGAATGGCTTGAATGTCTCCCAGAATGGGGGACAAGCGGGAGAGAATCAATCTCTCGAGCACTTTCGACGATAGCGCTTATTGTTAAGGCTGGCCATATTTTATTTAGGATTTTGACTGGCCGTTGGTGAACCCAGATTGCCTTCGCCCTAGCCGCTGCTATTTTTCTGTGAAACATATTATACGTAAATGTTGTGTTCCTTGAGCCAATATTTTACTTTAATTGTGGCCTCAAGAAAGATCAATGGGTTTGAAACATCATTGATATTAAAATAATGACATAAGACCACTCATGCCATCTCGTGACCTGGCATTTAATTTACTGAAACAGTCGTTTGTTCATAAATGCGAAAATTTGCAGTGTTTTGTCTTTGTTGATATTTGTGTTATATGCAGTAAATTTGTGGCTATAGCATTTCTTTAAATATTCTGATGATGCGAGCGTATTTCAATGTGTGTGTGTGTGTGTGTGTGTGTGTGTGTGTGTGTGTGTGTGTGTGTGTGTGTGTGTGTGTGTGTGTGTGTGTGTGTGTGTGTGTGTGTGTGTGTGTGTGTGTGTCTGTATTTTACTCAACTATGTTCTAATGCCAAACACAACATATGTTTTGGGTACCCATTCCCTGAACGATTATGCATTATGGTAGAATAGAATATTAGATCAACCGGGTAGACTGTTGGCATATTAATTTTAAATATTAAATATAATTTTAGATGTAAATTTGCACCCCACATTAATTGCCTTTTGCTGACGACCGGCTAGTAATAACACAAGGTACTAAAGTCGTTTATACATAATTGATGTTTTGTTTGCTAATAACGCTGTCAGTTACCCCGAAATCAGCGCCATCGGTGTGTCAGAATTTCGTACCACAGGAGAGGTTTGCTACTCTAAATATACTGCTATGAATTGTCACTAATAAGCACACTTAAAAACTAACAATTTGGGATAAGTTTGAACCTGCAACCTTGAAAATCGTAGAGCAGCGTCTGGCCAACTGAGCCAGCCAGTTAGACATGCTTCATATGTGGTGTGAAGTGAGAAAAACAGTTGAAACGTTGAACTGCATGTTGTGGAGCAGAAAATATTTTAAGTAAATAAAATGCTTACTTATAATTCAATAGTACAAGCTCTATTAATGGAGCAGAAACTGGAGAACGAATAGACAAAAAGAAAGAATAATAATGTGTATTTTTGGCGACGGCTTCTTGAGTCTCAACAAATAAAATTGGAAACAAATAACTTGGGATATAATGAATTTATAGACAAATAACTCGGAAATTATAGAAGTTTAAATGTGATGGACAAATTATAAGATATAATGGGCTAGAATGTGAAGATGAAAGAAGCAGAGGACTGTGAATACCCGGAGAACAACGGATGAATGGGATCTGAAGAATCAATGGCGTCTACCCGACGAAGAAAACAGACTTATGGGGAGAAATTACTCTGGGCAACAATGAAAATGTTTCGGGCTTAAAACTGGTGAATTTACATGATAGATTAGCTCTTGTTTTGAAGATAGTGTCATTTCATTTTTGGAGTGAATATTTTAAATTTGGAGAATTTCTTTTTGGGAGCTGGCACACCTGTCAAAATACTGTAGATGACACTAAAAACATTTGGTGACAGTGCTCCTGCAAAAATACCGTAACCTTGGATACAACATGTCCCTTAAGATCCATTTTCTCCACTCCCACCTAGACTTTTCCCTCCTAGTTGTGGAGCTGTTAGTGATGAACATGGGGAGAGATTCCATCAGGACATTTCTGTTATGGAACAAAGATATCAGGGTCGTTGGAATGAAGTAATGCTTGGGGATTACTGTTGGTCTTTGTATAGGGATTCTGCGGAACTCCATCACAAGAGGCAAGCTAAAAGACGACGAAGTCAATAGGCCACCACATGATTCTCTTCAGACACGACTATCTGCGAAGTATTTCTCCAGCAATTTAGAACTCTTAGCATGTAATTACCAGTTAAAAAAAATCAAATGCACTTTCATTGTTGTTAGCATGTGTGTAATTAAAATGTATCCTCTTCTCTTAATCCGTTAATATGTAATACTCCCACCTTGTGTATGTCACAGAAACTAGAGCTAATAAAAGCTTTTCATTGTCATATTTGTTTTTCTCAATCCAAAATTAGTAGCAAATGCTTCATTTCCTTCTTTTTTAATTTACGTCATCCCACGTTGTCATATCGGGTGGTGAATGATTTGGTTGAAATGATGCTCAAATGAGTCCCGGGTCCATAGAGCTTAGTTAACCGATATTCGTCTTGAAGGATAAGGGAAAACCCTAGAAAAGACCAAGTCCAACTGGCTTGTTTCCCGATAAGATTTTGAACACGTTTCCGAGATATCCCTTGTTTATTTGAATTTTCCCGAAGCGATACATTTCGCAAATATACATTATTCTTTTTTATTTCGTATATATCTTGACAAACACCGAAAACTAAACTTAAGTACGTTCACTTTGTTCTCGGGCAACCAGCCAGGTGAAAAGATGATTAGATATACACGTTTCGGGAGTGTGTCCATCAGGATATTTATAAAATGTTATACCACAAATGAAATACTGGATATAACACAAGTATAAACAAAGACAAAACACTATCAAAATTCGCATTACTGAACAAAAGACTCAATTAAATGCCAGGTCAGGAGATGGCGTGAGTATAGAAAATTGTGTAAAAGAAACGTAACTACTTAACTTGATTATCAAGCTGTATTGATCTTTGCTTCTTAATTCGACAGATTTCCATTTTTAAGGCTGGTTTCCAGGAGAAGCTGAACTGAAATGCAGCATTACGACTAAGCGTGCTCCTTTCAGAGGAAATCGCCAAAGCCTCCTTAATTCTGCGCTCCCAGTAACTGTTGCATTTTGCCAAGGTAGTCGTCTCCCGAAAATTGGTTCTATGGTCGTTATCAAAACAATGCTCTGCCAGCCCAGACTTCTCAGTTTGCATTAAACGAATGCTCCGTTCATGTTCGATTATTCCAGTAGCGATGGTCCTTCCGGTTTGTCCTATATACGGTGTCCTACATTCACAGGGAATGCGGTACACTCCCAGAACTTTAATGCATCTCGAGAAGTATGGGCTGGCACAGCATTGTTCTGATAACGACCATAAAGCCAATTTTCGGGAGACGACCATCTTAGCAAAATGCAACAATTACTGGGAGCGGAGAAATAAGGAGGCTTTGGTGATTTCCTCTGAAAGGAGCACGCTTAATCGTGATGCTGGATTTCAGTTCAGCTCCTCCTGGAAACCGGCCTTAAAAGTGGAAGCACAGATCAATACAGCTTGATAAACAAGTTAAGTATTTACGTTTCTTTGACACAATTTTCTATACTCACGCCATCTCCTGACCTGGCATTTAATTTACTGAAAACAGTCTTTTGTTCAGTAATGCGAATTTTGATAGTGTTTTGTCTTTGTTTATGGTTTGTTATATCCAGTATTTCATTTGTGGTTATAACATTTTATAAGTATCTTGATGATGGGAGAGACGTACGCCGAAACGTTGATATGTAATCATCTTTTCATCTGACTGGCTGTCCGAGAAGAAAGTGAGCGTATTCGTCGCCAGGAAAGCTTCAGGTCTTATTTTAAACTTAAGTAAATTAAACTACACACTACACCGACCTTAAAGATTACCTTACACTCTCTGGTTGTAGAGCTTTTTGACATACAATATATGCGGCTACTTTATTCAGTTTCTTCTAAGACCGATATGCCACGACAAATTCGTATCTCTACAGAACATTAGTACGTTGTAAAACTGATGTTATATGTACACCATTAGGAAGACCGAAGGAAAATGTTTTGTTAGTGTCAGTTGCAGATGGTTGCTTGCTACTCTGTAATTCAAATTCTCCGAAATATGTTTGCTGTCCTGTCTCTTCGCATGAGGCACATGTTCTCTTTACTAGCATATGTACATACGAAAGTACATTCTGAGTGGCACAAAACAACTGCATCTTTGTTTCTGCAGTTCTATTCTCCTTACAGACAGGGGGGGGGCGCCTCCATTTCTTTCCTGCGTATTACTGATGACGATGAAGTTTTCCACCATTCCCCATCATGTGAGAGTTACGACATGCCTTTATCTGCACATGTCTAAAATCTGTGTTATAAAACTTGAGAGACATCTGACGTGAATATCTAAAATGAAATGCTACTGCAGGCTGCAAAGGAGGTCTTCTACGTCTTGCAAATTTATTAAGAAAATGGAAATTAATTGTTCTTTCACACTAGCCGTGTGTAGGACGCATTATGAAAGGGTAGAGCCAGACTGAATAATTCAATGCCATTGCCGCGATTTGAACCACGGATTTTCTGGTCTCCGTTCAGCGGCTCTAAGCCATTGACCTACTATGGCCAACGTGCTAACATGACATTAAACTCTCCAACTGTCTCGTGTTTTTCCAGGTAAACCAATTAGGAGTTATCATAAACACCTAAGACAACTTCTCAGGTGGAGAATCTAATGTCATGTTGGTCACAGTAGCTCATTTTAGGAAGTACAACAATAAAAATAACCTAAAATTAATATACTATGGATGTATCTATCCATGTCTAATCTATGGAATAGAAATATGGGGTTCAGCAGCCAAATCACACAGGCATAAACTGCTTATTTACCAAAAAAAGTGTGTTAGGGTCATGTATAATCTAAAAGCAAGAGAATCTTGCAGGGATACCTTTATAAATAAAAAAATAATCACCATCTACTCTCTGTATGCTTATACAGCTATAATGTTTATTGTGGACAAGTGTAATCCAGTTAAAAACAGTCAGGTACATGAACATTACACCAGAACCAATATGATTTACTATAGAGATAGTGTAATTAAAACTGTCTCTCAAAAGGATGTACATATACTAGGAATTAAGCTTTACAATAAACTGCAATGTGATATTAAATCAATAGCTAACATCTCAAAACAGCAGTTTAAATGGAAGTTAAAGGCTTTCCTCTTAAATAAATGTTTATATAACTTAAATGAATTATGACATTGCAGCTTTAATTATACTTGAAAGTGATAAATTCATTAATGCCCGATTTCACCAACAGATGTTAAGACTTAACACGAGTTTAGCAATAGTTGAAACAAAAATTGCATTTCACCAACTAGTGTTAGCCTAACACTCGTGTTAAATCTCTTGTTAAACCAATAAGCCGAATTTCTAATGTTAAGTCCTTAACACTTGTAAATAGTCAAGATGGCGAGCATGAACTCAGCTGTTGATGTCGATTTGCTATATTTAATAGAGTACGGCCTATGAGGAGAAATGATTTTGAGGAACTATCCGAAGAAAATTGTTTTACGGAGGTATAGACTGTCGAAACAAGTTGCTGTGAAGTTTACTGCGGAAGGGAAAGAGAGGTTAGAACATGCATCGAAAGGAATATGCCGATCTCGCCTTTGCTTCAAGTATCAATAACCTTGCGATTTTATAATTCACTGAATTATGTGGATAATACGTTATCCACCTCCCGTCTGGAAACCTTCAAGTCACTTGCCATTCTTCGCTCCTCGTTTAAAATTTACGTAATACTGAGTTAGAACAAGCATTGAAAGGAATATGCTGATCTCGCCTTAGCTTCAAGTATTAATAACTTTGCGATTTTATAACTCACTGAATTATGTGGATAATACATTGTTCACCTCCCGTCTTGAAATGTTTAAAGCACTTGTCCTTCGCACCTCGTTTTAAATTTACGTAATCCTGACAAGTTGTTTGGTGCTTGTAGTAGTGACACGTGCATTTGAATTAAATTCGTTTCCAATATTTTCCCCGTGACATCTTTCTCCTTTACATTCACTGCATCCGTCCTCTTATTTACCACCATATCCTTACACTTCGTCACCTTTCAAAATTCATGAGAAATTTGTCTCACGGCTTTATTATTTTGTTCATCCGCCATTTGTGCAGACGAAAATGAAAACAAAACTGCATCGGAGTACGTTCAGAAAATCATCCATAACCTTCTATAACTGTGATATTTACAAGTTTCTTGGCGTTAACACAGGTTTGTTAACATTTTAAGAAAACAAGTTGGTGAAGTGCAAGAAATTTAACATTAGTTTTAGCGCTGTGGCAATTGTTACGTTACATTTGTTAACGTCGATTTTAACATTTGTTGGTGAAATCGGGCATAAGCTGATTAAGGGATCATGTATAGAATTAGTTTCTAATGCTGTAATTGACTATGTAAATTAGTTTGTAAAAATTGACTATGTGAGAAATTGTAACCAACAATCTATTGATAGTGTATATATATATATATATATATATATATATATATATATATATATTTGCTTTTTCTACTTTAGACTTTTGTTGGATCCTGTATCTGTTACAGTTTTTAGTCTTATGTAACTTTTTATATTTATCCTTGTATCTTGAACTGACATGTCCCATAACATATGTATTATGTTCCAAAGGATGAAATAAATACAATACAATACAATGGTTACGAGGCTGGATGGAGACCAGAAGATCCGTGGTTCAAATCCCAGCTTTGGCACTGAATTTTTGTCTGACTAACCTCTCATAGAGCGTCCTACACACGGCTAGTGTTAAAGAACAATTAATTTCCACTAATTGACCTAATAGTGGTCCGAACTATAAAGCCCGGGCCTTAAAGTACTTACAGCATAGTAAGTCATCATTAAGGCAGTTGATTTTCTTATTAAAATATGTTGATATTGCTATATCGTGCAATATATATGTATTGTTTGGTTTAAAATATGTACGATGTTCTTTTTTAATTTTAGAAACTCTTTCTATGAAGTGTATGTAGCTGTTCTTTTTACTCTATGGCATTTTCAATAAAAACTGGATTCTCCCTTTGCCAGTGCGATCTTTTATTACAGTAATGTGTTTGTATTAATGCACAGCGGCATTTTAACTCTTCTTTAATCTTTTAGTAATTTATATAATGAAATTAGGAATCCGCTGAAACAAGAACCAACACAAAGAAAACGTAAATGTGACAGTAAAAATAAAAGAGATACCAAGGTAAATATTAGCGCATACACTGGCACTAAAGAAGAAATAAGGAATGTATGTACCACTGTAGACATTACGAAATTAATTAAAGGAACGAGAAGAGAATGGCTACGAAATTTGCGATTAACATAAAACAAAATACAGCATAAAACAAACAGGACACTCTCCTGAATTAAAAGGAAGGAAAGAGGGGCTTTACGGAGAATCCTATTGGTTTTTCAATGCTGAATTAATGATCAAAGTAGTTGATAATTTATTTTCTCTTCGTAATATTAAAATAGGTTATGTACATCCAGAGAGTAAGTTCTGTTTGGTAATAACATTAATTTGTGTACAGATACGAACAAAAATTGTTGTACAAAATTCCACAACTCTTAAACTACTTTTCCACATAACTACCGAAATTTTGAAGGCATTTGTCATACCGAGACACAAGTTTTTGTATACCTTCTTCATAGAAGTTTGCCGCCTGTGTCTTCAACCAGTAGGAAACATTTTCTTTCATCTCTTCGTCGTTGTTGAAGTGTTGACCGCTAAGGAAATATTTGAGATGCAAAAACAGATGATAGTCACTAGGAGCGAGGTCAGGGCAGTGCTGGGGGGGGGGGTGGTCAAGCACGTCGCAGCCAAAACCCTGTAGGATGTTTTTCTTCGCATTTGCAGTGTGTGGTGGTGCGTTGTCGTGAAGAAACACAACACCTTTTGACAGCTGATAAATTTCAATTGGTTTGACTTTCCTAGCATTCAGAAAACGAATCACAGATCTGATTTCACAAGCGACGGGATTTTCAATCAACACTGACATTGTAAACAAGCACAACAAAGCGTACGTGGCTGACAGCGATCTCACAATTGCGTACGCTTCTCCTTGATACAGAACGTCTACCGCGTATGTGTGGAACTGCCATTGCAGCGCTGCAGCGGAGATAAATTGAAACAGAACTTACACAAAGGGCGTCCAGAAAGTATGTGTATATATACACACTCACTCACTCACACACACACACACACGCACACACACACATATATATGCTCCAAAATGAGTGTGGATTAGGCAGTGACAGGAACAACGACGCGTACCTCACGCACTCGAAGTTTGCAGGTATAGGTCACACGCCGTGCCGCGTGCTGTAGCTGTTTATAAACATACCGGTATATTCCACGGTAGCTTGCTACAATTAATTTCTTTGGCTAATGAGACTGTAAAAAAGAAGCAATTGTTTAATTATTATTGGTTATGTGTGTTTAAAGTGTTGCAAAATTTCGTTATAACAGTCCATAATGGCAAATAAGTTGGTGGACATATAAGCTTATACCTTTTAGAGGATAGTTAGTGTTAGTGAGGTTGAGGATGGAAGCATTAAATAAATGGAACAAAAAATATCAAGGAATTGTAGATAAATTAACCAAAACTAAATGGCTTATACAATAAGACGAGCATTTTATTTCACGTGTTTGATAATACTAAATAAAGCATTTGTAACTGAAAAGGAAGCTGTTGATATTTACAGTAAGTGGTTGAAAATATTGCACAATTAAGATCACAACAAAATGCTCTGGTAAAAGAAAAGATATATTATCATTGATATAAGTACTTTTACAATTCGTATTTTTAATGAAACTAAATTAATCGTGTATTCGTCGAACTCCCTTCAACTCTTCCATCCATCAAGACCATATCCGTCAAATCTTTACATTCGGTCTCCATGGCAACACTTCCATTTACACAGCGCAGCTCCATGCAATATACCGAGCCATTTTACATGTTCGCCGCAGAAGGTTGGGTGACAGCCTTATCCTCAGCGACTCCCAGAGTGCCCTTCAGGGCCTTCGTGATCTGTACAACCGCCACCACCTTGTACAGCGTATCCAGGACGCCCTCCACGTTCTGCACGCCTCTGGCGCTAGCGTGGTGTGTGCATGGGTTCCTGGTCACGTGGGTTTGCGCGGAAATGACCTCGCGAATTCGGCAGCTAAGGAGGCAACATTAAAGTCCAGTTGAACCATCGCGTACGTTACAGCGGAGGACTTTGCGCTTGTTGTCCGTAGGGCGACGATCTCGTGCTGGCGCGTTGAGTGGCCTGCTCTGCGTGGCAACAGGCTTCGCACGGTGAAGGAGCTTCCGATCAACTGGGCGACCTCCTGTCAGCTTTCGCGGCGTGAGGAAATCACTTTGGCTCGTTTGCACATTGGACATTGTTAGTTTAGCCGTAGTTTTTTTATTAAATAGGGCCCCGGCTCTCGTTTGCTCGCTGTGCGGTGCTGACCTAACTGTCCGTCACTTCCTTTTAGATTGTTTTAGCTTGGCACGTCTCCGCAGGTCCCTCCAGCTGCCGGCCAGCTTGGCGGAGATCCTCGCGGATCACGAGACTGCGGTGGACAAAGTTTTAGCGTTTGTTTTAATTGTCGGTTGTAGAATTTAGGCCCAAACACTTTGGGCATTTTAGCCATTTTAATCTTTTGCTGGTTTCATGGTTTTAAGTTCTATCTCAGTTTTTGCCTCACCGTTATGCCGGGGCTTTTATCTTGGCATGTAGTATTTTAGTGTTTTAGACTGTTATCTAGTTCTTTTTTAACACACCTGGCTTTTTAAGGGCGCTGATGACCCAGCAGTTGTGCGCCCTTAAACCATAATCATCATCATCATCATCATCATCATCATCATCATCATCATCATCATCCATTTCCGTCATTTCGGTTTTCGTATAGCGCTCCATATTGCTTGGATTTGCTATCTAAGTACGCGCAAAATCCTCTCTGTTAGGACGGAATGTGTAGTTTTACACTGGACGCTCCATATTGCTTGGATTTGCTACCTAAGTACATACAAAATTCCCTCTGTTAGGACGGAATGTGTAGTTTTACACTGAACGCTCCATATTGCTTGGATTTGCTATCTAAGTACGCGCAAAATTCCCTCTGTTAGGATGGAATGTGTAGTTTTACACTGAACGCTTCATATTGCTTGGATTTGCTATCTAAGTACGCGCAAAATCCTCTCTGTTAGGACGGAATGTGTAGTTTTACACTGAACGCTCCATATTGCTTGGATTTGCTATCTAAGTACGCGCAAAATCCTCCCTGTTAGGACGGAATGTGTAGTTTTACACTGAACGCTCCATATTGCTTGGATTTGCTATCTAAGTACGCGCAAAATCCTCTCTGTTAGGACGGAATGTGTAGTTTTACACTGGACGCTCCATATTGCTTGGATTTGCTATCTAAGTACATACAAAATTCCCTCTGTTAGGACGGAATGTGTAGTTTTACACTGAACGCTCCATATTGCTTGGATTTGCTATCTAAGTACGCGCAAAATTCCCTCTGTTAGGATGGAATGTGTAGTTTTACACTGAACGCTCCATATTGCTTGGATTTGCTATCTAAGTACGCGCAAAATCCTCTCTGTTAGGACGGAATGTGTAGTTTTACACTGAACGCTCCATATTGCTTGGATTTGCTATCTAAGTACGCGCAAAATCCTCTCTGTTAGGACGGAATGTGTAGTTTTATACTGAACGCTCCATATTGCTTGGATTTGCTATCTAAGTACGCGCAAAATCCTCTCTGTTAGGACGGAATTGTAGTTTTACACTGAACGCTCCATATTGCTTGGATTTGCTATCTAAGTACGCGCAAAATCCTCTCTGTTAGGACGGAATGTGTAGTTTTATACCGAACGCTCCATATTGCTTGGATTTGCTATCTAAGTACGCGCAAAATCCTCTCTGTTAGGACGGAATGTGTAGTTTTACACTGAACGCTCCATATTGCTTGGATTTGCTATCTAAGTATGCGCAAAATCCTCTCTGTTAGGACGGAATGTGTAGTCTTACACTGAACGCTCCATATTGCTTGGATTTGCTATCTAAGTACATACAAAATCCTCTCTGTTAGGACGGAATGTGTAGTTTTACACTGAACGCTCCATATTGCTTGGATTTGCTATCTAAGTACATACAAAATCCTCACTGTTAGGACGGAATGTGTAGTTTTACACTGAACGCTCCATATTGCTTGGATTTGCTATCTAAGTACATACAAAATCCTCTCTGTTAGGACGGAATGTGTAGTTTTATACTGAACGCTCCATATTGCTTCGATTTGCTATCTAAGTACGCGCAAAATCATCTCTGTTAGGACGGAATGTGTAGTTTTACACTGAACGCTCCATATTGCTTGGATTTGTTATCTAAGTACACGCAAAATCCTCTCTGTTAGGACGGAATGTGTAGTTTTACACTGAACGCTCCATATTGCTTGGATTTGCTATCTAAGTACACACAAAATCCTCTCTGTTAGGACGGAATGTGTAGTTTTACACTGAACGCTCCATATTACTTGGATTTGCTATCTAAGTACACGCAAAATCCTCTCTGTTAGGACGGAATGTGTAGTTTTACACTGAACGCTCCATATTGCTTGGATTTGCTATCTAAGTACGCGCAAAATCCTCTCTGTTAGGACGGAATGTGTAGTTTTACACTGAACGCTTCATATTGCTTGGATTTGCTATCTAAGTACACGCAAAATCCTCTGTTAGGACGGAATGTGTAGTTTTACACTGAACGCTTCATATTGCTTGGATTTGCCATCTAAGTACACGCAAAATCCTCTCTGTTAGGACGGAATGTGTAGTTTTACACTGAACGCTCCATATTGCTTGGATTTGCTATCTAAGTACGCGCAAAATCCTCTCTGTTAGGACGGAATGTGTAGTTTTACACTGAACGCTTCATATTGCTTGGATTTGCTATCTAAGTACACACAAAATCCTCTCTGTTAGGACGGAATGTGTAGTTTTACACTGAACGCTCCATATTGCTTGGATATGCTATCTAAGTACACGCAAAATCCTCTCTGTTAGGACGGAATGTGTAGTTTTACACTGAACGCTCCATATTGCTTGGATTTGCTATCTAAGTACACGCAAAATCCTCTCTCTTAGGACGGAATGTGTAGTTTTACACTGAACGCTCCATATTGCTTGGATTTGCTATCTAAGTACACGCAAAATCCTCTCTGTTAGGACGGAATGTGTAGTTTTACACTGAACGCTCCATATTGCTTGGATTTGCTATCTAAGTACACGCAAAATCCTCTCTGTTAGGACGGAATGTGTAGTTTTACACTGAACGCTCCATATTGCTTGGATTTGCTATCTAAGTACACGCAAAATCCTCTCTGTTAGGACGGAATGTGTAGTTTTACACTGAACGCTCCATATTGCTTGGATTTGCTATCTAAGTACACGCAAAATCCTCTCTGTTAGGACGGAATGTGTAGTTTTACACTGAACGCTCCATATTGCTTGGATTTGCTATCTAAGTACACGCAAAATCCTCTCTGTTAGGACGGAATGTGTAGTTTTACACTGAACGCTCCATATTGCTTGGATTTGCTATCTAAGTACGCGCAAAATCCTCTCTGTTAGGACGGAATGTGTAGTTTTACACTAAACGCTCCATATTGCTTGGATTTGCTATCTAAGTACGCGCAAAATCCTCTCTGTTAGGACGGAATGTGTAGTTTTACACTAAACGCTCCATATTGCTCGGATTTGCTATCTGAGTACACGCAAAATCCTCTCTGTTAGGACGGAATGTGTAGTTTTACACTAAACGCTCCATATTGCTTGGATTTGCTATCTAAGTACACGCAAAATCCTCTCTGTGAGGACGGAATGTGTAGTTTTACACTGAACGCTCCATATTGCTTGGATTTGCTATCTAAGTACACGCAAAATCCTCTCTGTTAGGACGGAATATGTAGTTTTACACTGAAGAGCAACCTTCAACTGTCCGAGTTATTAGTCAACTTTTTCACAAATAACTGTTCTTTGTCCCATTACCTGAAAGTTAGGCTAGGGTCACTGATAAAGAGCAAGGAGTAATGTTTTTGTTTTCGTGGCTGGTGCGTCCCAATAACTTTTGTGGTTAGCACACCAGTGGTTGCTGCACTGCCTAATCACAAAATAATGTAATGCTGCATAAAAGTATATCTACCTAACAGAACTTCGAAGCTGCCACACTGAAATTCGGACCAGTTATAAACTTTGCAACGAAACACTCTTAATAAATCCGATTACAGATTACAACTTTGATCAGATACATTTGTAATCTCTAATGGGATTAAATATGCATTTTGTTTGTGTACAATATATTTTATCACCATGAAGTCAGTGCTCTTTAATTTGCTTAAACTTGCCTCAGGAAATCACAGGTCAGCGATATGCTGCGCTATAGAGGATGCAGTTTTATTTGTACAGGTATTTTTAATACAGTGCGATCCAAATAAGCTTGAACCATTTCAATAGGCCACACGTTTTGGACCAATAATAGGACACACGTACAACTTTGAGTGAATATAATACACAATTGGGAGATTACACTATTTACATCTCAGAGAAAATGTTGGAAGTGTCCTCCACCAACTTTTTTTGTTGATATTTACGTCCTCCAACGTTAAGGCATATCGGACGGTGAATGAATTGGATCAAATGATACATAAATGAGTCCAGGTTACATGGAGCTTAGTTACCCGACATTTGTCTTGAAGGATAAGGAAAACAACCGGCAAAACCTTATCCAGGTAACTCGCTCTGATCGAGAATCTAACTCGGGACCTCTTGAACGTGAGGCAGACACGCTACCATCTACGCTACCGAGGCGGGCATCACTAGGATCTATACATGTTTGCACTCGTCTCACCATATTGTCACCCGAACGTCGGCGCTCCCTATAGAACCGGCCGGCAGTAGGGCCAGAGGGGAAGCACTGGGGCCTCGCCTACCCATTTGTCACTAACTGAAGGGATGATTAGGAAAGCAGCGCGACGCCTGTACCATCTCTTTCCCCTCTCACCAGACGTCTCGAAACCTCTGGATAATTGTGCGTGCCGCGAACTTTCCAGAAACGGCGATCTTCGCTATATGAGGCCTGTAGTTGGCGAGTCAGCACAGTTCTTGTCGAGCAGCCGTGAGGAGCGCCCAGTGAGGGAACGGTCCGGAAGACTGTGAACGTGCATCAGAGGAGTTGTACGTAACTGTGAGCGTGCAGTGGACCTGTGGTAGATGAACTGGTGAATTGTAATTGTGTGCGTTGCGTAATTCTGTGTAATCGGCAAGTGTTCCGACTGTAATTAGGTGGAAATAAAGAACATTTTTGAGTTTTGAAATTGGACTTTTAATTTCACGAACCCACAAAATCACAATATTTTCTGAAGTATTGCGGAGATAATATCGAATTGAGAGAAGGTTATTTCCAGCAAGATGGAACAACGTGCGATACATATAATGGCATCATGGAACTTGTAAGCACTTTCTTTGATAATTGAGTAATCTCAAAAGATCTGTGGCCCACCCAGATCCCCTGGCCTAACCTCACCGGATACTTTTTGTGGGCACATCTGCAAAATTGAGTGTACAAGGATCAGCCACGGGCAATTGATGTGCTCAAGGAATCCATTCGAACGGAAATAAGTAACATTTGTGAGGATACTTTCCGTAAAACTTCAGAGAATATGATGAGACGAGTACAAACATGTATAGATGATGGTGGAGGACACTTCCAACATTTTCTCTGAGATGTAAATACTGTAACGTAATCTCCCAATTATGTATTATATTCTCCCAAAATTGCACCTGTGTCCTATGCGGTTAGTGTTCACAAAGAGCCGTCAAATAAAGATAGCTAAGATAAAGGACTTGCCGGCACAGATAGGATTTCACGTTTGGAAAGTTCTAGTGATATCGTTATTGACAGTGAAAAGCTGGTTTCCTGTTTTTACTCGAAACCTCCCGAATTTATTAATGATTATGACACGCCAGCGGGAGTTATAAAACAGTCGCGGGAGAGGTAAGCAGAGAACAGCTGAGTGTTGTTGTAACGAGGGCTGATGTTGTAAAGTGATCGCTGTTTGTTATTCTCATCGGCCTTGGAAGATTGTGTTGTATATGTGATGTAATGGTCTTACGTGAGAATTGAACAGTGTATTGCTATGGAAATAAAGAACGTTTAGAATTTCGGGAAATTGGACTTTTAATTCTACGAACCCACAAACTCAAAATATAAAAATAGTTACGAATTATTTATAACCCACTGAACTATGCATAGCCATTTAGTTATTATGAGGAGCGTTTGGAAAATCTGCTGGGAACAAAGCTAGGATCCGGGTTGTTTAACCACTCGAAACATTCTCCATTGCTTGGTCGTCTACAAACAATTTGCTTTTCAACTGTTTGCTCCCAGCCGGAACAAATGGAAATCTGATGATGCTGGGTCCGGGCAATAAGGGGGATGCTTCCGACCGGCGCAAGCCCTTTCTGTAATATTCCTTCTCATATTGCACACTCGCTATACCTAGGTCCGCTGATGAGAGAAACTTGGCTTGCACATGAATAAAACAGACTTGGGACAAATTAATGATATTAACAGTGCAGGAGCTTCAGATGCAGCCCGCCAAGCAAGGTAGCAAACTCAGCTTAGATTCAAAATTCTAGAAACATCTAAGGTCAATAAAGAAAACACAGAAGCGTTTGTTAATTGGCAGCTCATGCACCGTTAAGTGCAACACCAATTATAATAGAATGTAATAAATAATAATTAATACATCCGAATAATCATGTCAGCAAATTTCATCATTTATTTTGAAACAATCTTTCTTCGATAATCTACAACCTCCAATGTCTCTATGTGGATTTTAGAACGTACCAGGAGCTGAAGAGGAGCCAAGAGTAGCTAAACTGAAATCCGGCATCAATTTCAGTTTTTTTTTTTTTTTTTTTTTTCAATTTTTGATGCTGGATTTCAGTTCAGCTCCTCTTGGAAACCGGCCTTAAAATGGAAATCCATCGAATTAAGAAGCAAAGATCAATACAGCTTGATAATCAAGTTTTTTTTTATCCAGATTTATGAACCTAATTTTACACAGTGGTATATTAGGGTTATAGTTGATACATCAAAATACACAATTTTAACAAAAATATTTTAAATACCAGAAGGAAGAAAATATGTTATAATCTGATGTATATTAATTTAAACTATTTCAGACGTTTAAACACTGAGTTTATAAACATCTTCAAGTACTTGTACTGTTGTTGCTTCATTAGCAAAGATGTGAGCGGAGCAGAAAATTCAGTTCCTAGAGAGTCTAGCTTCAATATTAATTCTTGTCTTTCTCTCCAGAAAATGGGACAACAGAAAAGGAGATAAACCACAGTTTGAAATTCTTCACCAGACATGCACTCGGGGTTGGATGTTAAGTGAAAACGTGATAAGTATTCACCAAATTTACCATGTCCACTTAAAAATTGTGTCAAAACAGAATTTGGTACAAGAGTTTCACATTTTCCTCTGCCATATACACTAGGGAAAAATAATGCTTTTGTTAAACTTCCATTTGGAGTTCTTAGCCATTGTTGGTTCCATTCTTCAAGAATATGTTGATGTATTATTCTCCTTACAGTAGAAATAGGACATAAAGAGTATGTCACAGGAAGATTGGATTCTGCAGCCTTCTTAGCCAAGCAATCAGCTCTCTCGTTACCTAAAATTCCACTGTGTCCTTTAAGCCATCCCATGCAAATATGTCCTGGGTGGTTTTGAAGCAAGGTTCTGATTTCATGTGCTAATGAAT
This sequence comes from Mantis religiosa, assembly GCA_030765055.1. Classification (NCBI taxonomy): domain Eukaryota; kingdom Metazoa; phylum Arthropoda; class Insecta; order Mantodea; family Mantidae; genus Mantis; species Mantis religiosa. The sequence continues at coordinate 22,819,823 of CM060954.1, forward strand.
TTAAATTGTATTTATCATTAATAGCGAGTAGAGCTGATTGTGAATCACTAAGAATACGGGCACTGTTCCCATTAACAGTACACCATTTTAAGGCTTCTTTAATTGCTAAGAGCTCCGACTGGAATACAGAACATTCAGATGACAATTTAAATCAAGTTTTGTAGTTACGTTTCTTTGACACAATTTTCTATACTCACGTCATCTCCTGACCTGGCGCTTAATTTACTGAGAATAGTCTTCTGTTCAGTAAGGCGATTTTTGATAGTGTTTTGTCTTTGTTTATATTGGTGTTACATCCAGTATTTCATTTGTGGTTATAACATTTTATAAATATCCTGATGATGGGAGAGATGCACACTCCCAAAACGTTGATATTTAATCATCTTTTCACCTGACTGGCTGCCCGAGAAGAAAGTGGACCTTGAGAAAGAATTTAATGGTAAAGAAACAAAGATCAATTGCCTATTCCTCCTCGGACCCTCAAATACAGGAAACAGTTTTATACCGCAATGGATTGCATCGCATTTTATAACAGGATATGCCTCATGTGTAAATAGCATGTCCGAACTCATTTAAGAAACACTTTATGGACAATTTTGCTTTTAAATGTCTAATTTAGAGCTTAAAAATAAGACTAATTTCAATTTTGTCTCATTATATAAGTACACCTATTTAATTTTATTGGCATTACACAGTATTCTATTTTGTACTGAAACGGAAATATAAATGACGATATCGAGTATCGAAGTTTCGTGGAAAATATCTTGTATCGAGATACATCGAGGTATCGAGATTTTAGTATCGATAAAAACTGATATCGACCCATTCATATTTAATGTTTATTAACTAAGGAAAAGATTATCCGGATAGTCAGAACTTAAGGTTCTGGATCTTTTTTATGTGTTAATAATGGTTATGAATTTTAATTGGAAAGCGTTTCTAGCAACGAAGGAACATTTTATCCAGGAAATAACCACATAGGAATTGTTATAATAATCTAATTTTAGGCCGTGTTTAGAATAATCAGACAAAGATATCAAGCCTAACATAATTTGATATGGTTATCGCTAGTAAAATTTAAATATTCCTTACTCTGAAAGAATGGATTTATAGTGTCACCCAATTATCGGGAAGCACAACAAACGACAGCTGAGTAAGGGACCAGAGGCCGCGCCACACCCACCTCATTTGTCTCCTGTCACTAACTGAAAGAATGATTAGGAGAGGGATTGCGGGCCACTGTGCCGTCTCTTTACCCTCCCCCTAGGTTCTCGAACGTGCGGGCTGTTTCGTCTAATCCGGAAACTTCTAGATTGGCCAGCTGGTCTTATATAAGCGACGCGCCGGGCCGGAGGAAGTCAGTGTTTGGCAAGCAGCGAAGTAGCGCCGTGTTCGTGAACGGACGAGAAGACTGTGTGCGTGTAACGGAAGAATTTACGTAATTGTGAGCGTACAGTGGAACTGCAACGGAGGAACTGGTGAATTGTAATTGTGTGCATTACGTAATTCTGTGTAATCGGCAAGTGTTCAGCTGTAAGTCGGTGGAAATAAGGAACATTGTTGAGTTTGTGTAATTGGACTTTTCATTTCACGAACACACAACGTCACAATACCCAACATTTATCAATTTAAAATATTCTAAATGAGTGTTATAAGACAGATCAAATATTATCGAATTCTAAAGGAAATGTTGCAGTTTGTAGCGTGAGAAAATTTGTTTTTAAATTACTATTCATTCATCATTTTATGTCGTTGCAAAAAATAGGTAAGTTTTTTTATTGCAAGCAGGTAAAACACCTTTATAGAAAAAAGCAAGTAAAGTATTTAATAAAGCTAAGGGAATGGAAAAAAAAACCGTTTCCCGGATTTTGGCAAGATATTATTTTGAAGTTAATATTCCGGCACCATTTGTCAAAGTCGTAAATATGAAAATGGAAATTAATAATCAATGACTCACCGTATAATTCAACATGAAATATGATTCGTAAATCGCACCGCCAGGTCCTAAATTATTTTGCAGCTTTAGCAAAGCTTTCCATTTGTCTTCATTATCAAAATTTCATCATGTGTTTTTGCACACTTTCAATTTACTCTACGCGAGGTTTTAGTTCGAAAGCAAAGCCAGAAAATGTAATAGCTTCTAGTTGCAGTTTCTTGTCTTTTGTGCAAAGGATTTAAGAGAGCGAGAAATTGTGAGGGGAGTATATAAAACGTATCGTCATCATTTTAGAAAAAGCATTTTCTTCCCTTTCTCTAGTTTACGGGGGAGTCACTTCACTTAGACAAGCAATACTTTTCAGAGCTGTGTCTTCGTGGCGTGATGTATTTGTTTACTTCTGTCTTCAAAACCGTTCAACAGTGGGTATATATCTGGAGATTTGAGGACTTTTAAAGATAACTAATCATACAAGTGGATTGGGATCTGTACTTTGAAATCTAATTTAAAACGTCAGTTAAGTTACCTGTATTAGACACTTTAGTATTAATATAATGTAAATAATTACATGTGTTGCACTATGGTTTGATGTTGCTATTCGTGTACATTTGAAAATTAGCAACTCCTACTAATTTTAACTTACTCTACTAGTTCTATAAATGCTTTTCGAATTAACTTTACCCAATATTTATTATTACCTCTTACTATTAAGTGATTAGAATGCCACTGTTCAATTAGGTCAGTATACACTTATATTAAAAACGATTACCTTGGCCGTTCATGCATCTTGAACAAACAATACAAGGAGAGTAAATTATTTAGTTATTTAGTTGTTTAGCTAATTTTATTTATTTCCTTGATTGCATATTCAGTTCCTTCTTTCTCTCTTTCTCCCTTTCTTTCTTTCTTTCTTTCTTTCTTTCTTTCTTTCTTTCTTTCTTTCTTTCTTTCTGTCTGTTTCGCTATCTCTTTTTGTCTTTCTTTCCTTCTGTCTTTCCTTCCTTCTGTCTTTCTTTCCTTCTGTCTTTCTTTCCTTCTGTCTTTCTTTCCTTCTGTCTTTCTTTCCTTCTGTCTTTCTTTCCTTCTGTCTTTCTTTCCTTCTGTCTTTCTTTCCTTCTGTCTTTCTTTCCTTCTGTCTTTCTTTCCTTCTGTCTTTCTTTCCTTCTGTCTTTCTTTCCTTCTGTCTTTCTTTCCTTCTGTCTTTCTTTCCTTCTGTCTTTCTTTCCTTCTGTCTTTCTTTCCTTCTGTCTTTCTTTCCATCTGTCTTTCTTTCCTTCTGTCTTTCTTTCCTTCTGTCTTTCTTTCCTTCTGTCTTTCTTTCCTTCTGTCTTTCTTTCCTTCTGTCTTTCTTTGCTTCTGTCTTTCTTTGCTTCTGTCTTTCTTTGCTTCTGTCTTTCTTTGCTTCTGTCTTTCTTTGCTTCTGTCTTTCTTTGCTTCTGTCTTTCTTTGCTTCTGTCTTTCTTTGCTTCTGTCTTTCTTTGCTTCTGTCTTTCTTTCCTTCTGTCTTTCTTTCCTTCTGTCTTTCTTTCCTTCTGTCTTTCTTTCCTTCTGTCTTTCTTTCCTTCTGTCTTTCTTTCCTTCTGTCTTTCTTTCCTTCTGTCTTTCTTTCCTTCTGTCTTTCTTTCCTTCTGTCTTTCTTTCCTTCTGTCTTTCTTTCCTTCTGTCTTTCTTTCCTTCTGTCTTTCTTTCCTTCTGTCTTTCTTTCCTTCTGTCTTTCTTTCCTTCTGTCTTTCTTTCCTTCTGTCTTTCTTTCCTTCTGTCTTTCTTTCCTTCTGTCTTTCTTTCCTTCTGTCTTTCTTTCCTTCTGTCTTTCTTTCCTTCTGTCTTTCTTTGCTTCTGTCTTTCTTTGCTTCTGTCTTTCTTTGCTTCTGTCTTTCTTTGCTTCTGTCTTTCTTTGCTTCTGTCTTTCTTTGCTTCTGTCTTTCTTTGCTTCTGTCTTTCTTTGCTTCTGTCTTTCTTTGCTTCTGTCTTTCTTTGCTTCTGTCTTTCTTTGCTTCTGTCTTTCTTTGCTTCTGTCTTTCTTTGCTTCTGTCTTTCTTTGCTTCTGTCTTTCTTTGCTTCTGTCTTTCTTTGCTTCTGTCTTTCTTTGCTTCTGTCTTTCTTTGCTTCTGTCTTTCTTTGCTTCTGTCTTTCTTTGCTTCTGTCTTTCTTTGCTTCTGTCTTTCTTTGCTTCTGTCTTTCTTTGCTTCTGTCTTTCTTTGCTTCTGTCTTTCTTTGCTTCTGTCTTTCTTTGCTTCTGTCTTTCTTTGCTTCTGTCTTTCTTTGCTTCTGTCTTTCTTTGCTTCTGTCTTTCTTTGCTTCTGTCTTTCTTTGCTTCTGTCTTTCTTTGCTTCTGTCTTTCTTTGCTTCTGTCTTTCTTTGCTTCTGTCTTTCTTTGCTTCTGTCTTTCTTTGCTTCTGTCTTTCTTTGCTTCTGTCTTTCTTTGCTTCTGTCTTTCTTGCCTTCTGTCTTTCTTGCCTTCTGTCTTTCTTGCCTTCTGTCTTTCTTGCCTTCTGTCTTTCTTGCCTTCTGTCTTTCTTGCCTTCTGTCTTTCTTGCCTTCTGTCTTTCTTGGCTTCTGTCTTTCTTTGCTTCTGTCTTTCTTTCCTTCTGTCTTTCTTGCCTTCTGTCTTTCTTGCCTTCTGTCTTTCTTGCCTTCTGTCTTTCTTGCCTTCTGTCCCTCTGTCTTTCTGTCCGGTCTTTCGGCCTTTCGGTCTGTCTCTCTCTCTTTCTGTCGGTCTATCTCTCTCTTTCTGTTGGTCTGTCTCTCTCTCTCTTTCGGTCTTTCGGTCTGTCTCTCTCTCTTTCGGTCTTTCGGTCTGTCTCTCTCTCTCTCTCTCTTTCGGTCTTTCGGTCTTTCGGTCTGTCTCTCTCTCTCTCTCTCTCTCTCTCTCTCTCTCTCTCGGTCTTTCGGTCTGTCTCTCTCTCTCTCTCTCTTTCGGTCTTTCGGTCTGTCTCTCTCTCTCTCTCTTTCGGTCTTTCGGTCTGTCTCTCTGTCTCTCTCTTTCGGTCTTTCGGTCTGTCTCTCTGTCTCTCTCTTTCGGTCTTTCGGTCTGTCTCTCTCTCTGTCGCCCTGTCTCTCTCTCTTTCTGTCGGCCTGTCTCTCTCTGTCTTTCTGTCGGCCTGTCTCTCTCTCTGTCTTTCTGTCGGCCTGTCTCTCTCTCTGTCTCTTTCTGTCGGCCTGTCTCTCTCTCTGTCTCTTTCTGTCGGTCTGTCTCTCTCTCTGTCTCTTTCTGTCGGTCTGTCTCTCTCTGTCTCTTTCTGTCGGTCCGTCTCTCTCTGTCCTTCTCTTTTTGTCGGTCCGTCTCTCTCTCTCTCTCCGCCTCTTTCTGTCGGTTTGTCTCTCTCTGTCCTTCTCTTTTTGTCGGTCCGTCTCTCTCTCTCTCCGTCTCTTTCTGTCGGTTTGTCTCTCTCTCTCCGTCTCTTTCTGTCTCTCTGTCTCTCTCTCTCTCTCTCTCTCTCTCTCTCTCTCTCTCTGTCTCTTGTATTAGGAGTTACATTATTTCGAGATACTTCTTGTACTGGTTCTTTTGTTTGACTTTTAAACACTTATTCTTTTATCGTCCTACGCCGTGTCGTAGCGGGCTCACGGAAAGTGGCCCGGGTTCGATCCCACCCATGAGGTGCGGATTTTAAGTCCCGGGTATATGACCGGTGCCCGCTCAGCATCGTGAGGAAAGCGAGGAGCTTACGCTAGGTAAGTGGCCCTGGTCACGGAAACCAACATTCCGGCTGGGGGATGCCGAGATGCTGACCACATCTCCTCCTCGTATCGGTTAGATGATCGTCCACCTCTGCGGTGCGTAAGTGGGCGTGAGGCCGGCGGTCCGGTTGGTAGGCCTTGGCCCTTTTAGGGCTCTCGCGCCAGAGTTTTTATTTCTTCTTTAATCAAACGAGATTTTGCTAATTTGTTTCACATTGTGCTGCACTGAAATTTCAGAATCATCTCATAGCGACCGCTGTTTAAAACCGTGGTTATCGCTTTACAGTGTCGCAATACGAAATGTGTAAATTTAAATTAAAACGTCTCAATTAACAACGATGTTCAACTTCGTCTTTTATGCTCTGATAACTCATCTTGTGCTAGTACTGATCTTCTTGGTTTTTTTTTTTGACATTTTTTTCCTTCTCTCATCAGAAAGTCCCAGGAACGTCTCATAGCTCGAAAAAAGTAGGTGGAGGCAAACCTGTCTTCTCTTCTTTCGCATAAGATTGGGATTACTGCATTAGACCAACGGTTTATATTAGTGTAGAGGAAGGAAATACGAACGCAAGTTAAGATTTTTTCAAGATTTCCTTGCGTAAGGGAATTTCAGGGCATCTTGGATGTCAATGTGCCTTTTCTGAAGCAAAACTGAGACACCTATACTACAACCACTCGTTAAAAGAAATATGCGAGATATTCATCGGCGCTTCGTTTTCTTGTATTCGAAAAAAAAAAGACTGTCGAAGCAAAGTCCACCAGGTAAACATCTCTGCAGCACGGCAGTGCTCACAGTCATTCTACAATTCATGGCAGTACGTGGCTAATGGTTTTAGTTTGCTAGTCGTGACACTTTTCGCTTAATTGCTCTGGATGTACGGGTTTAACGCCTTTTCCTGGAAACTTGGCGCAATTTTAAATTAAATTAGTTCTAGGTTTTTGAATTCACGCAATCGGAAATCTTTCCACACGATAACATTTGCCCTTTTCAATGATATATTAGTGTTTCTGCTAGATTTCACCCATGAGTATTGAGCGTGGAGAATACGGCGTTTTTATTCACACCCGAGTTCGAAAATTCGAGCCCGCTCATTAATTTTGTGGAGAGGTACTGCTGCTTTCTGGATCATTTGTCACGTTTGATATTCCGGTATACTTTTATATTTTGACATTTCTGCTGCAGCGACAAATAAATGTAAAGAAATTATGTTGTTCATATTCTGTAAATTAATTGTTAATTGTTTTCTGTTAATGTATAAGAAGTATGAGTTACTTAATTGCTTATTGTACAGTGCGATCCAAATAAACCTGAACCATTTCAATTGGCCATAACATTTGAACTAATAATAGGACACACGTGTAACTTTTGGAGAAAATAATACACAATTGGGAGATTGCATTATACTATTTACATCTGAAAGAAAATGTCCTAAGTGTATAATATTAGCACCTCGTAATAATTACAGTATAAAGAATTTACTACAGTTTTCTAAAAAAGACAAAATTTCTGACAGCAAAAAATCTGGTATTTATCAAGTTAACTGTTTAGAATGCGATAAGATTTATATTGGTAGAACCAAGCGTAATTTAGAAACCAGAGCGAAGGAAAATTTTAGAAATATTAAATATAAACAGACGGAGAAATCGGCAGTGGCTGATCATTTTTGGTCATATAATCATAAAGTAAATCCAGAAGTTAAATTATTGAAACAATTGAAAGAACCGATAGATTTAATGGTTTGGGAGAATATATTTATTTTGAAAAATAAGGATCGCGTAATGAATTTTGATATCCCTCCAATAAACATCATCAATAAGTTTGTGTTGTCCCCGGTAGATGGCAGTTAGATAAGGAGCTATTCTTCAAACTCCGGTAGTGGTCAAGGTCAGTCTGTCAGTCAGTTAGTGTGTGAGTGTCAAGCTGAGTGGCTGAGGATGAAGCAGATGTTTTGCTTTGAAACCGGTAAACCGGTCCCAGGATTTAAATAAGTAAATAGTGAAGTTGTGTTACTAGTGTTTAGTTATTATTAATGTTCTAGGTTTCCTCCACCAGTCCCATTATATCTTTGATAGGACTGTAGACACTGAAGTTTATATGGGTATCTTCAAGACACTTGTGGAGCAGCTGGATGATATCGAATTGAGAGAAGGTTATTTCCAGCAAGATGGAGCAACGTGCCATACATCTAATGACACCATGGAACTTGTAACCAGTTTCTTTGATAATCGAATAATCTGCAAAGGTCTATGACCACCCCCCCCCCAGATTCCTTGATCTGACAGCGGATTTTTTCTTGTGGGGTTATCTAAAAAATTGTGTACAAGAATAAGCCAGGGACAATTTATGTTCTCAAGGAATCCATTCGAACAGAAATAAGTAACATTGGCAAGGATACTCTCCGTAAAACTTCAGAGAATATGGTGAGACGAGTTAAAACATATATAGATGCTGATGGAGGACACTTCCAACATTTTCTCTGAGATGTAAATAGTGTAATGTAATTTCCCAACTGTGTATTATATTCTCCCAAAGTTCCACGGGTGTCTTACCGTTTCATAGATTGCCTTTTATCTCTAATTTTCCTACATTTGGACGAAATTAAATAATATACATACAATGAAATGTGTTCAGAAGACGTTATACTTTTAATAAGAGGTGAACTAAATTTGGTATGCCTTTTATTTATAAGCAAACTTTATCTCCGAACTTGAGTTTGCTTATATTTTTCTTTTATTTAACCTACTTACCCTCTATGTAATCACCTACATCCCCTAGGGTCAGATTTTCAAATACGTACTATCTTGAAATCTTATATAAGTTGCCCATTTTTAATTTCTTTTTTATTTGAATTAATTTCATCCAGCGTAAGTCATATCGGACGACCAATGAAATAGGTGAAATGATGCTGAAGTGACACCAGGGTCCATAGAGCTTAGACTTAAGTCATTTGCCTTTCATGACAAGGTGAAACCGCGAACCAACCTTATCCAGATGGTTCACCCTGATCGAGATGCAAACTGATGACCCCTTGAACGTGAGGCAGACATTCACCACCTACAGAGGCAGAGGTTATAGGTATTGGAATATTTAAACCAACAGCAAGGAATAATCTCGAAAATATTATTGAGCCCACAAAAAATGTACCTACTTCTTCCCTCTCGGATTAGATATCAACCTCTTCCGGTCAAAAAATGTAATCTTTTAAAGACAGCTACATTTTTTGAGTAGTAAGATTTTTTTCTATGGTTTACCAGCTATGTAAAGGTCATCCATCACAAACTCCTCAGAGGTATATATCTGAAAATTCAGTGTATACATTTTATGTCATGAAAATATGTTAAACATGTGCTATTTTAATAAAAATAAGTAGAGCCATTCAATGAAAACTAAAACATCGTATTTTTTACATTATCCATAGTTAATCCAAACAACTGAGTCAAAGGCTCCTTCGAAGACAACGAAAATGACGTGCGTTTTCAAATTCACTTCGCATCCTCATTTTAAAGTGCTTCAAATACTAAAAATAAGAGGGCTGTTCAAAACAAAGACCACAATTTTTTTTTGACAATGTACCTTTACTCATCCTCATAATTTTGATGGTCCTTCTCAAAATAGTCTCTCCTGAATGTGATGCACTTGTCCCAGCGTTTCTGCCAGTCTTCAAAGACATGCTGGAAACCATTTTTTCAGAAATCCTTCAAAATCGCCCCCGCAGCCTTCACCACCGCTTCTGATGATGGATAATGCCTCCCACGAAGGCGTTTTTTCAAGTTAGGGAATAGAAAAAAGTCACATAGGGCTAAATCCGGATTATAGGAAGGGTGCGGGATGCACTTCACGTTGATTTTTGCAACATATTCAGCAACAACGTTGGCCGCGCATTATCGTGGTACAGCATCCAGCCTGCTTCACGGAAATATGGTCTTTTCCGCCTGATATGGACTTAAAAGGTTTTCAGGACATCCCTGTAGTATTGTCCAGTTACTGATGTGTGTGCAGGTACAACATGCTGATAAATCACCCCATGAATATCAAAGAATGAGATGACCATAACTTTACCAGCAGAAGCAGCCACTTTTGCTTTTTGGGGGGTTGGTGATGAACGAGATTTCCACACTGAGCTTTTGTGTTTGCTCTCAGGATCGAAATGATGTAGCCAAGTTTCATCAGCAGTGATTACGTTTGAAAGAAACTCCGGATATTCCTTCTACATCAACTTTAACTGCATGTTACCTCCATTGCAGCGGTAGGTGATTCTGAACATGTCTGAACTTAACCTGGTTCTCACAGGCGGGAACCAGGAGTATGTAACCGCAGTATCAGGCAGCGATTAGGTTGTGGCGAATTAATCGAAATCACATAATTAAAAAAGAAGATAAATTAATAAAATGCTTTGCTAAGCTAATATAAAAATTTTGTTATAATAATATGAACTTAGAATGGATAGAGTAATGTTTAAAATAGCGGTTGACTTAAAGAATAAGAAGGGAAAAATATAATTTAATATAACCTATATACTAGCATCCAGGCAAGAAAGAGAATATTCTTGTAAAAATCTGTACACGTTGGAGAGACAGGAAGGAATGACCGTTAACTTCTTTGTGCTAGTAAAAGTTAAATGTCTGAGAACTATAGAATACTTCCAGCCAGGGAATGTATTGGGACAAAGGACTTTCAAAATGCAGTTGAGCATGAACGCTAAAGGGATTTACTTCGCTGATTTGATAACGATGTATACCGTTACAAACAACTCAGGGCAGGCGTTCCCCAACTCAGGGTGGGCTGAACGTCAAGGAGTTAGATGAGTTTTGCAAACCAATGCGAAAATTCGAAATAAATGATAAACCGATAATAATGAAACTTTTGAGAAGGGTGAGCTAGTTTGGTCACGTGATAAAGTTAGAGAGGAGATCAGAATAAGGTTCGAACTGAATCGTGAGTAAGAAAAATTTACTTAAAAGGTGATACTACGACAGGAAGGACGTGTTCATGCGCGGTAAGAAGAGAAGTGAAGATTTATAAGTCTGAAATGTAGGGAAGTTAAGAATAGCGCAACCACCGTAAGTGGAAGCAGCATTAGAAGTTTATTAGAGCAAAGCAGTCGCCGTATAAAGGAGAAATAGAAACCGCGCGTAAGTAACTTTAAACAAGTAATCCAATTTTTCAAGTAAAATTGAATTTATGTTAGGAATTTTACTAACAGGTGGTCACCGATCCAAGTTGATAAGCAAACTTAGTAGGAATTAAACCAAATAATTCTACAACAAAGTTTTATTAATACGACTGAGTAGCCAACAACCACCAAAATCCATTTCCTACAACCATTCACCTGAGGATAAGAGAACTCATAGCTCCAATTAGAACCCAATAAATATAACACTGGTGTGCGGGTTTGCCGCAAGTACCAACAATGAAACTACTACGGCGTGTTTGTTTCACATTAAGCTAAAAGAATATAATAAGATTGAATTTTAGTGGGAAAAATTATGACCGTAAAAAAATTATGATCATTCTTTATTGTACAGCCCTCGTGTTATCACACAGGTGCGCCTTTCTAAATCGAATTTGTTCTCCAGTTACACATACTTCTGTTTCAGGCGATAATTTATTATTTTTGAGAAAACTTTGTACATTTTACTTATGAGGCTCAAGATCGAAATTACTTCCGCAATTTTCCAGTAGGCAGTAATTTTGTAACTTGGTCATCATTCATTAAATAGATGCAGAAGTCTTAAATGACCATATTTGAAGAGTTCCATGTTTATTCCAGCTGGACCATAGGCTCTATGATTTTTTTAAACTTATTAACTTCTATTGGATGTAATTTAACCAACTTATCTATTGCTGTATATTCGCAAAACCAAACTTTATTATTTCCATCCTTATCATCATTTATTATTGCCACTGACACTTTTGTAGGTATGGATTTTTAGAGTGGAATGCAATAAGTGGAGTATCAACCTTCTCTATCTTATTCAGAGTAGAAAAAGTAGAAACAAAACAACACATGCGGCAAAAGCTACTAACGAAAGGTAACTAATAAGTTCATATGTAACATTGTTGTACGGATTTGCACCTCGGTATCAGTGGCACGTCATAGATATGCACAGAAGAATTCAAAGCTTCCGCTGCACGTGTCGAGGGGTAAGGGGATTGATAGGCATGTTCATATCAATTAATGGCTGTCATGGACACGAAACACGTGCCGACATTATACAAAACAGTTGGTGTAATGTAAATTAATGCATTGACTGATCTTGTTTTACTCTAAAGCTGAGCGATTTTATTTCCTATTTTGGCAAGTGGTTCCTCTTTTTTTTTTTAATATTTAAAGCTGAAGAGGAAAGTTTGTTTCCTTTGCGATGCTGCGCTATACCCTCAAGCTATGAAAACCTATCAGGATACGCCTGGGTGTGTACTATAACACAGGTTCTGACTTAGAAACGTTCAATGAACGGTCTGCACCTTAACTGAAAAGTTGCCCACCAATGGAAACTACGACGGTGGGTCAAAAGTAATGCCTCCTATTTTTTTCTCTTTTAATCGCCAAAAATTTTGAATCCAATTTACATAGCTTGAAAACTACATTCACGATTAATTTATCACTATTCAATATAATCTCCGTCCTTTTCCACAGTTTTGGTCCACCTTTTAACTAGGACATGTATTCCAGTGTGGTAAAACACACGGTTTTGCTTCCTAAGCCATTGACGCACGGACGTTTTCACAGCCTCCTCATCTTCAAAATGAATACCACGATGCGCGGCCCGAACAGATGGAAGTCTGATGGTGCCCGGTCAGGGCTGTAAGACTTGCCATCCCAATTTCTCAATTTCTGCATTGGTGTAATTTCTGGTGTGTGGTCTTGCATTGTCATGCAACAGAACAACATTCACCATAGTTTTTGTTGGGCGAACACAGCGAAGACGTGCTTTCAGCTTTTTGAGAGTTATGACGTATTGGTCAGAATTTATTGTGCATCCCTGCTCCAAAAAAAATCAATCATAAGTATACCCTCTGCATCCCAAAACCCTGTCGCCATAACCTTCCCTGCCGACCGATGAGTTTTGAATTTTTTTCTTCGGTGACGATGCGTGATGCCATTCCATTGACTGCCTCTTTGATTCAGGTTCAAAAAAATGAACCCACGTTGCGCCCCCAATAACAGTTTTTTTTTCCAGAAACTCATCTCCCTCCAAATTGAAGCGCTGCAAGTGTTAGGAGCCTATTGTTTTCCTTGTTTCTTTGTTTTGGGCGGTTAACATTCTTGGTACCCAACGTGAACAAACTTTTGAGTAACCCAGTTGCTGAATAATCGTCATCACAATGTCTTTACTGAGGGAGGTAATGCGACACAATTCACCTGTGGTTACCCAGAGATCATCACGAACGATGTCATCGACTCGCTGAATGTTGCATGGAGTCACTGCAGTCACCGGCCTGCCGCTTCACTTTTCATCTGCCAATGGTGTTTGCCCTTCAGCTTCGTTACAGCGACAAACCCATCGTCTAACAGTGCTGACATCCACCGTTGCAACACCATATACATTTTTTAGCCTTTCGAATTGGCGTTTCACATTCCGCAGTCAAAAATTCAATCACAGAACGCTGTCTAATACGAATGTCGATGTCAGCCATTTTGCAAGAAGATGCAGTGCTGCCACCTGTTGACTTAGGAAGTTACTACTGCAGTCGATTGGTGAAGGTTTGGGGTATTGTGCCAAATTGAAAGTTTTCACATAACTGACTTATTTAAGGAAAAAAGAAATAGGAGGCTGGTAAGTCGGAGCCTTACGTGGATATGGCGCCAGCAGGTCAAGTTTGACGGATAGCATCATATAATTTAACTCTAGACTAGCTTGCATCCATAGTTACAGGCCAACAGCTCGTTTAGATTTCGAATGACAGCGTTTTAAACAAAGCAAGTGTAGAGGTTTGACGAAAATGGAGGATTTGAAAAAGTGCAGTGATTAAATACTTCCATTTGAAAAGCTGGATGCCTACAGAAATCAAGGAGAAAATGGACAGTACATTAAAGGTCTCTGCCCATTCATATATAATGTTTAAAAAGTGGGTTGCAGAGTTTAAAATGGGACGTACGAGCACTAGTGAATAGCCTTGCTCTGGACGCCCTGTGGTAGGCACAACTTTCGCATTACTGAACCAAATACTGTTATCAGGTCAGGAGATGGACAGTTTCCATCATAAGTCATAACGACTGGGAGTTCTCAATAAACTGGCCCACAGAGCTTTGTCTATCTCCGATCCCAGCCACTTTAAACAAGAATTACAGCACCTGAGACTCACTTTCCGTCAAAACGGCTACGCCGAATATCACGTTAAAGCCTCGATCACCAAAGCTAGGAAAGGGAAACCTGTAATACAGCAAGCGTCAGATAAGCCTACCGCTACAACTTGCATCCCGTTTACCGGCAATCTATCCGGCAGAATCAGCAGAATTCTCGCCAAATACAACATCAGGACCATCCACAAGCTACCTCCGAAGATTAAACATCTGTTGAGCCCAGTGAAAGACAAACTGGACTTCCAAGTTCCGGGAGTGTACCGCATTCCCTGTGAATGTGGGACACCGTATATAGGACAAACCGGAAGGACCATCGCTGCTAGAATAATCGAACATGAACGGAGCATTTGTTTAATGCAACCTGAGAAGTCTGGGCTGGCAGAGCATTGTTTTGATAACGACCATAGAGCCAACTTTCGGGAGACGACCATCTTGTCTCTGGCGATTTCCTCTGAAAGGAGCACGCCTAAATCGTGATGCTGGATTTCAGTTCAGCTCCTCATGGAAACCGGCCTTAAAAATGGAAAATCCGTCGAATTAAGAAGCAAAGAACAATACAGCTTGATAATAAAATTAAGTAGTTACGTTTCTTTGACACAGTTTTCTATACTCACGCCATCTCCTGACCTGGCATTTAATTTGCTGAAAATAGTATTTTGTTCAGTAATGCGAATTTTGATAGTGTTTTGTCTTTGTTTATAGTTGTGTTATATCCAGTATTTCATTTGTGGTTATAACATTTTATAAATATCCTGATGATGGGAGAGATGCAGACTTCCGAAACGTTGATATCTATTCATCTTTTCCCCTGGCATGTTGCCCGAGATGAAAGTGAAGAAAGTATTAGGTTTTCTGGAGATTATTTTGAGAAACAAAGAAAATAAATAATGTTTTGTTTTATTGTAGGACCTGGGACTTATTAATCGGCCCTCATATGTCCGGTGTTGAGACTGTTTGCCTCCTCTACCAAACCATAACACGTGGTTCTGCTGAAATATTTTATCCTTGCAGAAAAATAAATTGTAAGTATGTAACAAAAGTAATTATATTTTAAATTTAATAATATGAGTAGTAATAATCGTAATAACTAGTTAACATTTTAAAATAGTACGAGCTTGGCGTTTTCTGAGCATTCTTTCTAACGCAGATGCCCTCTATAGTAGAATAGATTTCGCTAATCCTTTCCTATTTCGGCCACTGCAGTTGTTTTCCAATGCAGTGAAGTTTGGAGATTGTATATTGGCCAACTGCAGCACTTTAGTGTTGTGCATTATACAGATTGTATCTCTGGCCCCCACTAATTCTGAAGTTATACACTCTGCACATTCATATGCAATGGCGCTCTTTGCGTCAGCATGCATATCGCTTATGGAGGCAGTTTCGTTCTCTGACTGATGGTTTATTCACTGCCATCACATGGCTTAAACCCACACGTTCTCTAAACTGCGAATCATAAAGTCGATTCTCCTAAACTGCGAGTTTTATCTTTACTGTTGGAACATATATTTAATTTTATACAATAAATGGGTGTAGTTATATTTATTGCTTATGTTGCGTTTTTCTCTTTGTAATTCAATTTTGAGACAAAGGCTTTAACTTAATTTGAATATAAAAAGTTTAATATAAGCTTATACTGTGGTTTACTTCATGTTTAACCAAAAATTCTACAGACAATCAAAAGAATTAGCTATGGGGAGCCCACTTTCGCCTATTTTAGCAGACCTATACATGAGCTATTTTGAAACACACATAGTAAAGGTCTTCCCACAGATTTATAAATTTTGGCAGAGATATGTTGATGATGTTTTTGCTATCATTCCGGAAAAACTTAGAGAAGATTCTCTAAAATTACTAAACCTGCAAGATAATCACATCCAATTTACTATGGAAGTAGAAAGAGACAACACCCTATCCTTTTTGGACCTCAAGATAACTAGAAATCATTATGGTGTAGATTTTGGAATATACAGGAAGCCCACACACATAGATAATTACATAAAGAAAAATGAATACAACCTAGTTTCACATCAACTAGCTGCCTTTAGAACTCTAATTCACCGGCTATACAACATCCCACTGAGTAAGGATGAATTTTTGAAAGAACAACAACACATAAGACATAGCGGTATTAAATGGATTCAACCCAGTCATCATAAGGAACATGATGAAGAGAAAAGAGAAACTGAAGATAATATCAAAAAATACCACTCTCACACAAATTGGCAATATAGAAAATTCACCTACCATCCATGGTCTTTTAGAAAATTTGAACGAATCTTCAAAAGACTAAACTTAAAACTAGCACCCCAAAACAAATTCAGTCTGAGGAACCTGCGAAATAAACCACCGAAAATAGAATCTCCAACAATTTGAAATCAGGAATTTATCAGATTAATTGTGAAACCTGTGAAAAAAGCTACATAGGAAAAACTAAGAGAAACTTGTTAACCAGGCAAAAAGAACACCAGAGGAACATTAAGTTGGAACAAACAGAAAAATCTGCAGTTTCACCACCATTTCTGGACAGAAAACCACAACATTGGCCACAATATTAAACTGTTAAAATCTTTAAGTACACCCATTGAATTGGATATTTGGGAAAAAAATATTCATAAACAAAAACCGTGATAAAATAATAAATTTTGAAATCCCGGCATTAAATGAAGTATTAAAACTTAGTGCCCCTAACACCAGATGGCAGAGTGATCGGAGCTCCGTAGTAGTGAAAGAAGAGGAAGGTTCATTTAGTCACTAAACAGCTGAGGATGAGATCGAATGATCTTGAAAACGTTTCAATTATACAACAACAAGTAAGTGAAGTTTGAGTGTAAACATAGTGACTCATAAATCAAACTCAAATATGAAGAATACTTCACTGTTAATAATGCTTCTGCTTTTAATATTTATACTGTGGTGTCACATATTATGAGGCCTGTGCGTAAAATAAGGTCTCCAATTTTATTTAATATAGAAAACATGTTTACTGTCAATGAATGTTACATTGTTGGAAAGGCGGAATTTAGCTATTTTTCAACGTAATCACTGTTGCGATCGATGCACTCTTGCATGCGCTGTGGCAGTTTTTGTATACCCTTGTCATAGCACTCTCCCGCCAAGTGGCGCAGGTAGCGCTCAACCTCGTTTTTGAAATCATCGTCGGTCTGGAAATGTGTTCCACCCAGGTGTGACTTCAACTCAGGAAACAGATGATAATCACTAGGTGATAAGTCTGGACTGTAGGGGGGGGGGGGTGAGGATGCTCCATCCGAACTGGGCCAGGAGATCAGTCGTTACATGTGCAGTATGGGGACGAGCGTTGTCGTGATGAAAAATCACTCCCTTCGTTCATTTTGAATGGCACGTCGAAAACTTTTTACACTCTAACGGTCGCTAGCGGCGTTTATGTAGGCATAAACTCGCACAATAATATCCCAGAATACACTGGCCTTCGCTTTGCCACCCGCCTCGGTAGCGTAGATGGTAGCATTTCTGCCTCAAGTTCAAGACGTCCCGAGTTCGTATCTCGGTCAGGGTGAGTTATCTAGATAAGTTTTTTCCGGGGTTTTGCCTTATACTGAAAGATAACTGTCGAGTAGCTATAAACTCTTGGACCCTGGACACATTTGATCATCATTTCACTCATTTCATTCACCTTCAGTCCAGAGGTTCTACTCCCATCAATCCTGGACCCGTGGGAACAAGACCCGGGCCTCTTTCAACCAGGGAGTTAGCCGAGCTGTCTCAAAGGGCGCTCGGCGTCCTCCGTGGGACGTTCCATAGGGCAAGACCTGGGTTACAAACAAGCCCCCCCCCCATCTGGTCCGATGGACTCAAGACGGGATGGAAGTGGATACGCCACTTACGCGCGCCAACACCAAAGGTGAAGGCTACCGATGTGACCTCGATGGGGCCGCCTGGCGATCTAGCACACCTTCTACTAGCTTTGCAGGCTAGTACCCGGGAGAATTAATGGCTTCCCTCAACCCCGTCCGAAGACGTGCCCGATTCCCACGGATATCGGGAACCACTGCCCCCTCAAGACCTTCCCAATCCGAACAACTCCTGAAGGAGGGGCTCAGATGTTCGGCACGAGGCTCCTCTAGTAACGTCAGAGGTACCACGAGTGCTAAGGGTCCGCAGCGGCCGCACCACGGCAGCTGATGGGGACGGATCTCCTCCCCATTCACCGTCAGATATGACTTAACGTTGGAGAACGTAAATTACAACAACAAAAAATCACTTTGCCGGCAGAAAATCTCCGTTTGACCTTTTGCGGCTTCGGTGAATTCGAATGCCGCCACTGACGAGAACGTTATTTAGTTTCTGGTGTTGTGTAGTACACACAGGTTTCATCGCCAGTGACAATTGAATCCAACAATTCCTCGCCCTGTTCAGCACAGCGCTCCAGGAATCCGTGGGCCGCCCCAACACTTTGCCGTTTACGGCCTTCAGTGAGCATTTTGGGGAACCAATTCGCACACACCTTGCGATAATGCAAATGTTCGGTCAAAATCTTGCCAATTGTAGTCTTACTGACTTCAGCAATAAGTTCCCACAGCTCGCGAAATGTCACACGCCGATCTTTCAGCATTTCTTGCTACACTTTTGCAATTGTTTCGGTGTAAACCGAAGGCCGACCAGAACGTTGCTCGTCATGAATGTCTGTACTTCCGTCTTTGAACTCTCTGACCCACTTTCGCACGTTTTTGACGTCCATCCGCTGTGGCCTATAGACTTCGCATAACTGACGATGAATTTCATTGAGGGTAGGGCCCCTGGCACTCAAAAAATGGATCATCCAAATATGATAAATCTACCATGTCTATGTCTAGTATCCGCACATGTTTTTTAGAGGTTTTATCGCGATATCAGGACCATGTTATAATTTATACTGATGGCTCCAAGAACTCAAATGGTGTTGGTTGTGCTTACGTGTGTGGAACCGAACCGTATACATTCGGATTCCACACTAGCACTTCCATTTTTACTGCACGTTTTTGACGTCCATCCGCTGTGGCCTATAGACTTCGTATAACTGACGATGAATTTCAGTGAGGTGAGGGCCCCTGGCACTCAAAAAATGGATCATCCAAATATGATAAATCTACCATGTCTATGCTTAGTATCCGCACATGTTTTTTAGAGTTTTTATCGCGATATCAGGACCATTTGGTAATTTATACTGATGGGTCCAAGAACTCAAATGGTGTAGGTTGTGCTTACGTGTGTGGAACCGAACCGTATACATTCGGATTCCACACTAGCACTTCCATTTTTACTGCAGAGCTTTATGCAATATACCGGGCCATTTTACACGTACGTCGACGGAAGTTGGGGGACTGCTTAATCCTAAGTGATTCCCTCAGTGCACTTCAAAGCCTACGGCAGCTGTACAACTACCACCCTATTGTGCAGTGGATACAGGATGCCCTCCACGTTTTACACGCTTCTGGCGTTAGCGTGGTGTGTGCATGGATCCCTGGTCACGTAGGCTTGCGGGGGAATCAAATGGCGGATTCGGCAGCCAAGACGGCTACCATGAAGCCCGTGGTTCGAGTACCAACTGTGACATCGGAAGATTTTAGGGCCGTATTGCGGAGAGCTGTTCAAACCTGCTGGCAGGAAGAGTGGTCCGCTCTCCGCAATAATAAACTTAGATCTGTCAAAGAACTTCCGATTCCCTGGGTTACCTCCTGTCGGTCATCTCGTCGCGAGGAGGTGAGTTTGGCTCGGTTGCGTATTGGGCACTGCTTTTTTACTCATAGTTTTCTTTTTAAAAAGAGCCTTCTCCACTGTGTCCGTTTTGCAATGAAGCGTTATCTGTACGACACGTGCTGCTAGAGTGTTTTAACCTAGCACACCTTAGGACATCTCTGCAGCTGCCGGCCAGCTTTGCAGAAATGCTAGCGGACGATAACACAGTAGTGGAGAAGGTATTTAGATTCTTCTCCAAATTAGACTTTAGGATTTAGTGAAGCAAATTTTTAGCAAGTATGTGTGTGTGCAGTTTTAATAGGTTTATATATAATTATATATTTTTTAGAAATTTTTATATCTGGCTTTTGCCATGACTTGTTTTTTAAAGGGCGCTGATGACCGCAGTAGTTGAGCGCCCCTATTCACATCATCATCAAAAAATGGATCACTGCACGCAACTCGCACTTGGCGGAAGTGATAGGAAGCTCCATCGTAAACGGCTGTCCATCCAAGACTAATGGTTGCAACGGGGATTTCAAGGGGTGAAACCAAACTACACGTCAGTGTTGCCGGATCTCGCGTAATAGCGTTCCTCACGGCTTCAGCGCCTTGGAGAACTTATTTTACGGACAAGACGCCTAGATTGTGTTCGTTTGTCATTTTAACTTTTTACATTAGTAATTTACGAGATGTCAATACGTTAATATTGGTGTGAACTATCAATACTTTGTGCAGTGGCTGTTCAGTTGTTTCTGCTATGCTATAGATTGCATAATATGAAGTTTCAGGCCAGCATATAGCTACCCACCTTAAACAATGTATAACTATGGTTACGTTTGCTGTAAGCAGGCGTGAGCCCAAAGATAACTATTTTTTGAAAGTTTATCTTCAAGAATTTCAGTTAAGTACAAATGTTAGGCATTATAATTTGTGGAACTTAAAGAAGAATACGAGTAAGCGTGCCATTCTTAAACTTGTATTTTTACAAGGGCTAAAGTGAGAATTTCATTCTGCCTAAAAGGTCCAGGATGGGATTCCTGCTAAAACACTTGTTTTTATGCCGTTTAAAAAAGAATTACAGGGGATTGTGTATGTGTGTGTGTGTGTGTGTGTGTGTGTGTGTGTGTGTGTGTGTGTGTGTGTGTGTGTGTGTGTGTGTGTGTGTGTGTGTGGGCGAGCATATAAGGATCCCATCTCAAATTACGTTTTATTCAGGAAAAAATTGACACATCTCACCTTCTTAAAAATACCTGAGAATTTGTATTAAAATTGCATATATTTAAAACATTTACATAAAGTAATGCATATATTAAATGTTTTGGGAATAGCCCTTTAACTTTATTTTCTGTTAAAAGTAATTAAGAAGTTTTATATCGCTTGTAAAAAAATTGCACAAAAGCTGAAGATGTCTTCAAAACATACAAATTGTTTCCAATAAATGATTTTAATATCATTATTATTTCAAATAGATCCTTGTTAATGGAAATTAATTGTTCTTTTACACTAGCCGTGTCTAGGCTAAAGTATGGAAAGATAGACTGAAACATTCAATGCCATAGCCGGGATTTGAACCACGGATCTTCTGGACTCCGTCCAGCCACTCTAACCATTGAGCCAACGTGCCAACATGACATTAAATTCTCCAACTGACTCGTGCTTTTTCCCGGAAAACCACTAGGAGTTCTCATAAACACATGAGACAGCTACCTTAATGGCGACTTACTATGCTGTAAGTACTTTAAGGCCGGGGCTTTATAGTTCGGACCACTATTAGATCCATTAATGGAAATTAATTTTTCTTTCACAGTAGCCGTGTGTAGGCTAAAGTATGGAAAGATAGACTGAAAAATTCAATGTCATAGCCGGGATTTGAACCACGGATCTTCTGGACTCCGTCCAGCCGCTCTAACATTGAGCTACTATGGCCAACGTGCTAACATGCCATTAAATTCTCCAACTGACTCGTGTTTTTCTCGGTAAACCACTAGGAGT
The DNA here is from genome assembly GCA_030765055.1 of Mantis religiosa. Lineage (NCBI taxonomy): Eukaryota > Metazoa > Arthropoda > Insecta > Mantodea > Mantidae > Mantis > Mantis religiosa. The sequence continues at coordinate 22,841,435 of CM060954.1, forward strand.
TCTCATAAACACATGAGGCAACTACCTTAATGGCGACTTACTATGCTGTAAGTACTTTAAGGCCCGGGCATTATAGTTAACCACTATTAGGTCAATTAATGGAAATTAATTGTTCTTTCACACTGGCCGTGTGCAGGCTAAAGTATGGAAAGATAGACTGAAAAATTCAATGCTATAGCCGGGTTTTGAACCACGGATCTTCTGGTCTCCATCCAGCTGCTCTAACCATTGAGCTACTATGGCCAACGTGCCAACATGACATTAAATTATCCAACTGACGTGTGTTTTTCCCGGTAATCCACTAGGAGTTATCATAAGCACACTGAATTTTTCAGTCTGACTCTATCTTTCCATACTTTAGCCTACAGACGACTAATGTGAAAGAACAATTAATTTCAATTAATTGACCTAATAGTGGTTTACTATAAAGCCCGGGCCTTAAAGTACTTACATGTTGTAAATCGCCATTAAGATAGTTGTCTCGTGTTTTTGAGAACTCCTAAGTGGTTTACCGGGAAAATACGAGTCAGTTGGAGAGTTTAATGTCATGTTGGCACGTTGGCATAGTAGCTCAATGGTTAGAGCGACTGGACGGAGACCAGAAGATCCGTGGTTTAAATCCCGGCAATGGCATTGAATTTTTCAGTCTAACTCTATCTTTCCAGATCCTTATTAGTTTGAATTGTGTACAACTTGACGCTGGTCTAATGAACCCAAGGTGGCAGGTTCACAAAAAGTACAGAAATATAGTTGTTTGAGTGTGCTTGAAAATGTCAGCCAGTAACAGTAAATTACTGTCATCAAAAACAATCATATTGGATTAAATGCCGGAACACCTTTGGCAATATAAGGCCCCCAGTTATATCACGGTCAGCATACAGTGAGCTGTATTTGAACATTTGACTGTCGCATCGGTTTTGTATGGCAAGTTCATTTAAGGCGTTTCTCAATTATTTTGAAGCAAATAAAAGGAATAAATGATGTTTTGTAAGAATTGTTTATAGACATTTTATAAAATAAACAATTTATAGAGATCGTGTCATTGTTAAACACAAAATTTTTAATAATGCTGGACTACTATATTTACAAGAGCTGAGGTAAATGTTTAGCCCACTATGATAGAAAGCTACTCAGATAATATGTAATAAGTTTGCAGCGAAAACGAAACATATTAAGTGCAGGAAAAATAAATAATCTTAAAGAACATTGAAGCTCTATTTTAAAAATACACTTTTTGCAGTAACAACTGTCAATAATACCTATTTTGAAAGGGGATATTTAACTTGAGCTAGGATTTTGAAATGCGTCGCTGTAGATTCGTATAGTTTTAATATCTTTAAGTAGTTTTATAATTTTTCGTTGCTCGGAAAGTGGTAATGTAGAATAAGTGAGATAGGACTTCTACAAGCCTCATTAAAACGCCATTTTTGACACACATACACACATCCTCTCTCTCATTATTTCTCGGACACACATACATCTTAAACAATCGCCCACGTACATAAACGAGTAAAGACAGAGACACCTACCGGGAGGAATGGGCGGCGGCTCCTCTGGCACGCGGTACTCCACCACCTGCATCACCGGGAACCCATGCATGTCGGAGAACCAATTGTCTTGACGGCCACGGCGCCTAATCAACCGCCCCGGAAAATATTTTCAACGTCCATCGCCAGTGAATCTGCTCACCAGGTGATTAAAGCTAAATTAATCACCAGAAAATGTTTAACAGTTTGTTGACAGTTTGTCTTAATTATTTTGCTGCAAGCACTTCCATTTTTACAACTATAAAAGTGTTCACACTTAGTAACGTATCCAGGATTGATGGTGTTGATAGTGAAAGAGGAGACATATATGAAAAAGTTGTACAGTACAAGTTCCCTTACAGAGAATGCACTGCTAAATGTTAACTCTCACTTTCGTCCTAAAGCAGCTGTTACGTTGTCTATAACACAATGTCTTGACCACTTGTAATAACGTAAGCACGAACAAAGAAGGTATATTAAATAATTAAAATAATATTTGATAATATAGGCACGGAATGATTACTTCTTTGATGACAGTGTCCAGAAATGAATCACCGATGGCTTGAAGCAACCACTAACAAAGAGGGATGAACTACCAATGTCCGCACCACGACTTCTTCACGATCCTCAGCTGAGCTTATGACTATACTGAGATAAATTCACCGGCGGGACCACACGACCGTTGTCCAAGAACGACGGGACGGGTCTAGACGCCAGGCGTCGCAGTGCTCGCTTGTCAATACTTGCCCTCCCAACAGCGGGGCTACTAGTTCAAGGCTATGTCCGCCTGGCACCGCCACTCGTATTCGCGTTGTCATGGTAACCAGCGGTCCTGGTTGGGGAAAACCCGCCGCCCAAAGATGCGCTCCTACTTAAATCATGGTGTGATCTTCGCATAATTACCTGCAGCTGGAGAAATTATTCAGGGGCTGTGAACTTGTATGGGTGCAGCGCGTAATTTCTTGCTCCCATTTCTCTTGGGAATTCAACTGTTCATCCCAAGCATTAAGCCAGCCTTTAGGGGGCGCGTGAATAAAATACAGGTAGACTACAATGTAGCCAGCGGTTTCGAGTCGAACTAAGGTAATCGAAATCGCGTAAATATGCAAGCAGGTGCTACCCAACGTTTTCCTGTAATTAAGGGTATTACATTCAACAACACAGCGCGGCTATCTAATGCCCCGTAAATCCATTGGCTTAGTAAAATATTTAAATAGTTACTGATATCCGACGATTTAAAAACAGCAAACCCCGTTGCTATGACAAACACAGCAGTTATTCTATTTATTACCTTCTCAAATATTGTCTTATTTAACAATCCCTTTAATGTGAGCTCAGATGGTGAAATATGTCAAAAGTAATACTGAAGTGCCATCTAATAATTTTTTTATTTATCCAGATTTATGAACTCTTTTTTACACAGTGGTATATTAGGGTTAGAGCTGATACATAAAAATACACAATTTTAACAAAAATATTTTAAATACTAGAAGGAAGAAAATATGTTATAATCTGATGCATATTAATTTAAACTATTTCAGACGTTTAAACACTGAGTTTATAAACATCATGAAGTACTTATACTGTTGTGGCTTCATTAGCAAAGATGTGAGCGGAGCAGAGAATTCAGTTCCTAGAGAGTCTAGCTTGAATATTAATTCTTGTCTTTCTCTCCAGAAAATGGGACAACAGAAAAGGAGATGAACCACAGTTTGGAATTCTTCACCACACATGCACTTGGGGTTGGATGTTAAGTGAAAGCGTGATAAGTATTCACCAAATTTACCATGTCAAAACAAAATTTGGTACAAGAGCTTCACATTTTCCTCTGTCATATACACTAGGGAAAAATAACGTTTTTGTTAAACTTCCATTTGGAGTTGTTAGCCATTATTGGTTCCATTCTTCAAGAATATGTTGATGTATTATTCTCGTTACATTAGAAATAGGACATAAAGAGTATGCCACAGGAAGATTGGATCCTGCAGCCTTCTTAGCCAAGCAATTAACTCTCTCGTTACCTAAAATTCCACTGTGTCCTTTAAGCCATCCCATGCAAATATGTCCTGGATAGTTTTGGAGCAAGGTTCTGATTTCCTGTGCTAATGAATTTAAGTTGTATTTTTTATTAATAGCGAGTAGATCTGATTGTGAATCACTAAGAATACGGGCACTGTTCCCATTAACAGTACACCATTTTATAGCTTCTTTAATTGCTAAGAGCTTCGACTGGAATACAGAATATTCAGGTGACAATTTAGACATGGAGTGAGTTAGTTCCGTTTGGTTTTCATAAACGACAAAAGCACATTCTACTGCAGATATATTATCTTCAAATTGGTAACGCGAACCGTCTGTATATATGTAATAATCATGAAAATTACATATTTCCTTTAAACAGATTACAAAACTTGATGGGTGGCCTGCTGTGGTAGGATGCTCCGGGATTTGTAGTTTTAAGTGAGACAGATAAGACGCACATTCACGTTCATGTCTTAAATCCATAATAGTTGCTCTTGATAAACCAGTGAGAACCAAAGGTTCGATGTTAGCTATAATCTGAGCTGCATCAGTGGAGATTGTACGATATCCTCGAATTATGCGAAGGAGGAATCCCCTTTGAATTTGTGCAAGTCTAATAATTTGGGATTCCCTTTTAATTTGTTACGTTTTATCACTGTATGCAAAATATTAGCATATTAAATATAATTTTAATGTGTTTCTGCACCTGCCTTTTTGTATTCTAGTGTGATCAATATAAACCTGATATGCACGAGGGCTTTCAATAATGAGTGATTATAATTTTTTACGGACATAATTTTGCGCAATAAAATTCAATGTTATTATATTCTGTTAGCTTAATGTGAAATAGACAAGCCGCAGTAGTTTCATTGTTGGTACTCCTGGTCTCCGCCTGTGAGAACCAGACAAGTTCAGACATGTTCAGTACCGCCTACCGCTGCAATGGAGGTAACATTCAGTTAAAGTTGATGTTAGAGGAAGATCCGGAGCTTCTTTCAAACGTTAGCACTGCTGATAAAACTTGGCTACATTATTTTGAACCTGAAAGCAAACAGCAAAGCTTAGTGTGGAAATCTCCTTCATCATCAACCCCCCCAAAAAGCAAAATTTGTCACTTCTGCTACAACTAAACGGGAATTCAGCTGGGTTGTGATCGCTTATTTTTAATTGTATTTTGTGTAATAATAAGATTCTTATGCATTTTTGTAAGAGTTATCCATTATCCTTTAAGTTATCCATTCGGTATAAAATTGTTTCGAACTAAGATTTGGCAAGATTTTACTGAGCATATTCCAAAATTTTACAATTTACAACTTTTGGCTTACATGACACCCTAGACTTCTACTCTGACAAGTAGCTCTTAACCTCCATGCCTCCTTGGTACTTAATTAGTCCCATTCTTCCCCCTCGTCTTCCTTTCTTATATTCTTTACATTTATTTGTCTTTACCTTATTGCTACCTTGGCTTACATGACACCCTGGTCTTCTGCTATGCCAGGTAGCTCTTAACCTCCATACCTATTTGTTACTTAATTAGTCCCATTCTTCCCCCTCGTCTTCCTTTCTTATATTCTTTACATTTATTTGTCTTTACCTTATTGCTACCTTGGCTTACATGACACCCTGGTCTTCTGCTATGCCAGGTAGTTCTTAACCTCCATACCTACTTGTTACTTAATTAGCCCCATTCTTCCCCCTCGTCTTCCTTTCTTATATTCTTTACATTTATTTGTCTTTACCTTGTTGCTACCTTGGCTTACATGACACCCTGGTCTTCTGCTATGCCAGGAAGCTCTTAACCTCCATGCCTACTTGTTACTTAATTAGCCCCATTCTTCCCCCTCGTCTTCCTTTCTTATATTCTTTACATTTATTTGTCTTTACCTTATTGCTACCTTGGCTTAGATGACACCCTGGCCTTCTGCTCTGCCAGGTAACTCTTAACCTCCATGCCTCTTTGTTACCTAATTAATCCCATTCTTCCCCCTCATCTTCCTTTCTTATATTATTTACATTTATTTGTGCTTACCTTATTGCTACCTTGGCTTAGATGACATCCTTGTTTCTGCTCTGCCAGGTATCTGTTAACCTCCATACCTCCTTGTTACTTAATTAGCCACATTCTTCCCCCTCATCTTCCTTTCTTATATTCTTTACATTTATTTGTCTTTACCTTGTTGCTACCTTGGCTTAGATGACACCCTGGTTTCTGCTCTGTTAGGTAGCTCTTAACCTCCATACCTCCTCGTTACTTAATTAGCCCCTTTCTTCCCCCTCATCTTCCTTTTTTATATTCTTTACATTTATTTGTCTTTACCTTATTGCTAGCTTGGCTTAGATGACACCCTGGTTTCTGTTGTGTCAGGTAGCTCTTAACCTCCATGCCTCTTTGTTACGTAATTAGCCCCATTTTCCCCCTCCTCTTCCTTTCTTATATTCTTTACATTTCTTGCCCATTTTTCTTTTACTTTCTGTAAGAATTCGCCAATACTTCTTACCTTCTTTTCCTCCCTGCACGTTAACATTTTTATAGCTACTATCTTCTCTACTTTCTCCCTTTTTTCTCCCAAACCCTTTTTCTCCACATTGCAACCTCCTCGCATTCTGTTACGTGGTGTTCTATGCTTTCTTTTCCCCCACACAATTCACAAATTCCCTTTTACCTACCTCTTATCTCTCTTAGAAATATTCTTCCTGTTCTCATTGACTGTTGACTGATAGTTGACTGTTTCTTTCTTATTTTGTGTTTATTTTAACCCTATATAATTATAAAAGCGTGCAAACATCTCAAAATGAACACGTTTTAGCACTTTACCATTTTTAAAACTAATATCTAGCAAATATTTTGTTCTATAAAATAAATTCGCTGAACATTAACAAAGTAATATTTTGAAGTTATATATTAGGCCTGGTCAATTCTTAAAGATACACGTATGCACATTTTATAGAATCATCACACCCTTATTTTCCAAATATATTTTACTAACAGAAGGCATGTGTGTAATGCTGGTTACTAATTTTACATTTCTATTCATTATTCTCTATCTTATTTTGTAGGCGTGCTCTAAACACATTTCCCATTCCTGAGATTCAACAGCGATGCTACTGAAAGTGACAGCGGCATTGTGGGCGGAACAGAGGAGCAAACCACTTTCAAGAACTCAGAATATCAATACCGCGTCACTAAGCAACAGGATTTTGCTGAAAGGGAAGCTGTGGAAACGGAGTGTAACGTCGGAGACTTTGGTAAGTTAATTTATGGTAGATGATACTGGCAACTTTAGTGAAGTTAAAAGTGACGTATATTGTAACCTTGGTCCTTTAACCCTCAGTGCCTCAATTGTTTTGAATAATACACTAAAATCCACAGCGTTAGTTTAGCTTGTGGAGTTTTGATTATCACAGTCCAGAGCTTAATACAAACGTGTGCAAATTATTAGACTCAGTGATGAAATTTTTAACATATACCGTTTATTTTCTATTTATTTAACAGAAGTAACATTACAATTTTTTTCAACTCTTAGTATTTTGTATGCATTCCTTTAGCCTTTACTACCATTTAGATGCGTTTAGGCATGCTCTCTACAAGGGTGGAGTACTTTTCCTTTATTTCTTCATCTCTGTGCCAAATGCTTATCAGGCCCTCAATAAGCTGAACTTTTGTTGTTATTTTCAATTGCTTCAATCTCTGTTTAACAATACCCCACAGATTCTCTATTGGATTTAAATCAGGGCTATTCTCCGGCCATGGTAGCACTTTTACATTGTTTTCTTTGAGGAACTGGGTTACAGATTTTGCTCTATGGCAGGGAGCACTGTCATGCATGAAGACAAATCACCATTTGGAAACCATTCTTTACTTTGCGGAAATAGTCTTGTTTCTAATACACTTTTATATTGTTTCTGCTCCATAGATCCCACAACTATGTATAATCTTCCAGGTCCATGGACAGACATACAGCTCCAGACCATTTTTGATGTTGGGTGCTTTACTCTCTGATCGACACACTGAGGGGAAAATGCTTCTTTAGCTGTCCTTCTCACATATTGGCTGCTCTCTTCACATACTTCAAACATGGATTCATCTGAGAAAATTACCTCAAATAACAAAAACCTCTATTAATATTAAACAGTTTTGAAATTGCTCAAAGATAGTATAACAAAACCAGCAATAACAGAAACAAAATATAGGCTGTTTATTTCATTTTCATAAAATTGACATGTATATATTTTAATTTTATGTTATATACAATTTTCATACTATTTACCTCTCTCCAAAATTTCACTGGATGTTTCTGTCAGTTTAGGCTTTTTACGTGGCCTGCGTGCTGGTAAACCTGCTTCACATAATCTTCTGCGAACTACTGAGGCTAATATTTCTGTGCCGTACTGCTTTAGTTGATTACTGAGGTCAATGCTGGTTGCTCTTCTATTTTGTTTTGCCACCTGCCCGAGTTTTCTTTGCATCCTTTGTGATAGCTTTCTTTTCCTCCCGCATTTTCCATCCCTTTGTGAGGTCAACGTCTCACCGAATGTTAAAGCTTGATTAATGCGACTAACAGATTTTTGTGAAATACACAATTTCTTAGCTATTTCACATTGTGAATAAAGAGTTTCCTTCAAAAGACTCTCAGTTACAGCTACTTTCCTTGGGGATAAGTCAGCTGTTTTACCCATAACCTCACTTTTGATTGAATGTGAATGCTAAGGATAAGATACACGATGTTACCTGGCTTGAGATTAATTAATAATAAATACAGAGGATATATTAGTCATAAAACACAATAAAGGCAAATATTAACAATCTTCAGTTACTACATTCACCAAATGAAAGCAATATCACCAAACAGTTGGATAAACAGACATGAAGAAAATGGCTGCTCTTAATTCAGAGCTACTACCATATTACTATAACTAAAAGAACCCCCCCCCCCAGATATTATTAAGAGGGAAATGTCATTAAATATGCTTCATATTATAGCAAGGAAAAGAATTACGACAAATTGAAATAGGTTACGGCGGTAAAATTATTTTGAATGTTAATCTGAAAAAAAAAACACGTCTGTAACTTAAACGTGTTTAAAGCTATTGTTTTAAATTTATTTATTTAGAGTCGCTTTAACAACTGGGTCATCTCGTGTCTATTCTGTATAACACAGCGTATACAATAAATTGGTTGCAATTATTTAAACAAAAAGTGAAAATAAGTAACAAATCAGTATGACAAAGGTATTAATCCCTAAGGGTGAAACGGTACCTCAACAAAAACAGTATCTCCTTCCCGAAAATAGCACCTAAAATACGAGGGCTATCCAGAAAATAGATTACGTTTTCGTCTGTTTCCGCTAGGGGCGGCGCTAGCGCGGCCATCTTGGGGTCAGAGCGTTGCGCAGCTCAGTCGGCATCTAGCCGTGCTAGTGAGAGGTTCGTGCTGTGCTCCGTTCAGATACTGTGACGGTTTGAAATGTCTGCGTTAATTGAAAATCCCGCGAGGTGCATGCAGTAATAAGGTTTCTGACTGCAAAAAACTGTAAACCGATAGAAATCTATCGGCAGCTTTGTGAAGTGTATGGGGACAACATTATCACTGAAGGTGGAGTGCGTCAGTGGGTCATCAGATTTAAAAATGGCCGAACCAATGTTCACGACGAAGATCGAAGTGGGAGACCCAGCATAGTGACTGCCGAACTTGTCGAAAAAGTCAATGCTAAAGTCCGTGAAAATCGAAGGTTCACAATAACGGAACTTTCTTTGAGTTTTCCACAAATTTCGCGAAGTTTGTTGCACGAAATCATCAGCGAAAAGCTTGGTTACCACAAGTTTTGTGCAAGATGGATTCCAAAAATCTTGACAGAGGACCACAAAAATCAGCGAATGGCTGCAGCGTTGAACTTTTTGGACGTTTACCATAAGGATGGTGACTCTTTACTCGATCGCATCGTTACTGGCGACGAAACATGGGTGAAACACGTGAACTGTGAAACGAAATTGCAATCAATGCAGTGGGGGCACACAAGTTCTCCCCAAAAACCCAAGAAATGCATGCAAACAATGTCGGCAAGGAAGATGATGGCGACTGTTTTTTGGGACAGAAAAGGTGTGATTTTGGTGGACTTCCGGGAAAGAGGCACTACAATAAACTCTCAAAGGTATTGCCAAACTCTCCAAAAACTCAGAAGAGCCATTCAAAACAAGCGCAGAGGAATGTTGAGCTCTAAGATCTTGTTGATTCACGACAACGCCCGGCCCCACACGGCAACTGTCACTCGTGAAGTTCTTGAATCTTTTAAGTGGGAGTTGTTTCCTCATCCGCCGTACAGTCCCGACCTGGCACCGAGCGACTTCCACCTATTCCCAGCAATGAAGAAGTGGCTGGCTATGCAGCGTTTTGATGACGACGCACAGCTGCAAGAAGAGGTAACGAAGTGGTTGAAGGCGCAGGCGGCCGAATTTTTCGACGAAGGAATTTCCAAGCTCGTACATCGCTACGATAAATGCCTTAATTTGAATGGTGACTATGTCGAAAAGTAGTATTTGAGTGTGGCTTTCATCTGTATATAATAAAATTTGTTTCCTATACTTTGTTTACTTTTTATTCCAAAACGTAATCTACTTTCTGGATAGCCCTCGTAGTACTAACCGATATACCACCATGGAAGATCAGAACCCCGCCAGTCAACAATGAATTAAAAAAATATCCTAAAAGCTCAACACCCAGATCTGTGTATCAACAATTCTTCGAGGAGATATGCGCGCACGCGCGCGCACACACACACACACACACACACATACACACACACATACACACACACGCACACACATACACACACAGACGTGAGCAAATTATTAGACTCATTCATGTTTTTTACTTTGCTTCAGTTTAAAATTCAAAATAATAGTTATTTATCACCGTAACCTATTTCAATTTCTCGTAATTCTTTCCCTTGCTATAATATGAAGCATATTCAATGAAATTTCTCTCTTAATAATAGCTAGGGGATTTTTCTTTTACTTATACTAATATGGTGGTATTTGATTACTAGATAATGTTAAATTTTTGCTTATTTGAAGGTGTTTGTAATGAGACACTTTCACTTGCCCATTGCTGCACTACCAACACTTCGTATCTCATCCACAACCGCTATATTAATAGAAAAAGTTAATTTATTTTCCAAGATATGGCATAAGTGTAAAATAAATTCACTCTCTATTAAATAACGGCTCTAAATAATGGTTCTCTATTTAAAAACAGGCAGCGCCTTTCTGTAACAGATCATCTTGTTTTATCAACAAAAACAGTGGAATGATACATCCTCTGGACGTGTAGCTTAAATTTGTTTTTAGCGCGTATTCAAAATCGCTAAAGCTAAGGCTGAATCAGTATGTACGTGTGGTTCGTACATATTCATGTATGCAAAGCATTTTCGGCGCCCTTCGTAGCATTAATCTTTAATGAAGTTCCATTAAGTCAGTACCAGGGGACAAATTGTACAACCGTGTGTCATCCCAGTGCATATCATCTAAGGAAACAATGACCACATACTTTGTTAACCCACGCGAGAACGAGTGGTGGAGTTCAACTGTTTTCTGAGCTTTCAAAAGGCTAGCAGTGTGAGTACTCGTAAGCTAACTGCTAACAGAGTCATTATTAATCGTTCTGAATGAATGGGACTTGCATAAATTTCCCCGGAGTTACGCAGAATCCACTCGTAATTTATTACGTATGATGTCACGGGATAAAGGCTATCGTTCCCTAAAGGGCATCTACCGAATGTTCCAAAGGTTAATGAACAGCTTAAGGAGCTTCGAGCGGATATATATCCAAGAACATGGTTTGAGGATAAAGATATATATGATATTAAATGAAGAAAAGTCGATAATGAAGCAGTTTGTGGGGAATCGGAGAACCCAGAGAAAAACCGCTCATTACGCCGCTTGGTTAGCAGTGAGCAGTGTAACCACTCCACCAAGTCGCCGCCATAACCATCTGCAGACCAATTGTATAAATACCACCCCGCGTCATTAAAAACAAGATTAGCTTTTTACAGGATAACCCACAAACACAAAAATGTCATTAAATCTAAAGTAAGCAAATGCATTAAAGAACATGTCAAAAATTCCTGCTACAAGGATGGGTAAAAAGGCAATGCCTCCTATTTTTCCCCCCTTAAATAAGTACGTTATGTGAAAACTCTGAATTTGGCGCAATTCCCCAAAACTTCTCCAATTCCCTGCAGTAGTAACTCCCTCAGTCAACAGGTGGCAGCACTGCATCCTCTTGCAAAATGGCTGACATCGACATTCGTACTAGACAGCGTTCTGTGATTGAATTTTTGACTGAAAGGCTAAAAAATGTGTATGGTGATGCAACGGTGGATGTCAGCACTGTTAGACGATGGGTTCGTCGCCGTAACGAAGCTGAAGGGCAAACACCATTGGCAGATGAAAAGCGAAGCGGCAGGCCGGTGACTACAGTGACTCCATGCAACATTCAGCGAGTCGATGATATCATTCGTGGTGATCGCCGGGTAAGAACAGGTGAATTGTGTCGCATTACCTCCCTCAGTAAAGGCAGAGTGATGACGATTATTCAACAACTGTGTTACTCAAAAGTATGTTCACGTTGGGTGCCAAGAATGTTAACCACCCAAAATAAAGAAACAAGGAGAACAATAGCCTCCGAACACTTGTAGCGCTTCAATTTAGAGGGAGAGGAGTTTCTGGAAAAAAAAAAATTGTTACTGGAGAAGAAACGTGTGTTCATTTTTCTGAATCCGAATGAAAGAGGCAGTCAATGGAATGGCATCACACAACGCCACCGAAAAAAAAAAAAAAAAAAATCAAAACTCAGCGGTCGGCAGGAAAAGTAATGGCGACAGTGTTTTGGGATGCAGAGGGTGTGCTTATGATTGATTTTTTGGAGCAGGGATGCACAATAAATTCTGTCCAATACTCAGAACTCTCAAAAAGCTGAAAGCAAGTTTCGCCTAGTTCGCCCAAAAAAACTATGCCGGATGTTCTTCTTTTGCATGACACTGCAAGATCACACACCAGCCGTTACACCACTGCAGAAATTGAGAAATTGGGATGGCAAGTCTTACCTCACCCCCCATACAGCCCTACCTGGCACCATCAGACTTTCATCTGTTCGGGCCACTAAAGGAAGCTCATCGTGGGATTAATTTTGAAGATGAGGAGGCTGTGAAAACGTCCGTGTGTCAATGGCTTAGGAAGCAAGACCGTGTGTTTTAACACACTGGAATACATGCCCTAGTTAAAAGATGGACCAAAACTGTGGAAAAGGACGGAGGTTATATTGAATAGTGACAAATTAATCGTCAATGTTGTAGTTTTCAAGCTATGTAAATTGGATTCAATTTTCTTGGCAATTAAAAGAGAGAGAAAAAATAGGAAGCATTACTCTTTGACCCGCCCTTGCCCTTTAAGGCGCTGGCTTTACATTTAATGGGCGGGTGGTGATGTTCAGAACCTCCTAATAGCTAGCAAACTCAAGACATAACGACAAGTAAACAATATCATCATAGAAAACCCCAATACTTAACAAGCTGTAGGATTGTCGCCTTCTGACCGCTTAAAATTTAAACCCTTATGTACAAAAACTTTCATTTTAACCCGGTGCACACTTGCTCATGTATGAGAACTGGGAGAAAAGAATACAAACCCCTCGTATTTACGAGGGTAGGTCATAAAGTAACGCCTCCTATTTTTTTCTCTTTTACTTGCCAAGAAAATTGAATCCAATTTACATAGCTTGAAAACTACAACATTGACGATTAATTTGTCACTATTCAATATAATCTCCGTCCTCTTTCACAGTTTTGGTCCACCTTTTTGCTGGATAATGTATTCCAGTTTGCTTCCTAAGCTATTGAGGCACGGACGATTTCACAGCCTCCTCATCTTCAAAATGAATCCCACGATGAGCTTCCTTTAGTGGCCCGAACGGATGGAAGTCTGATGATGCCAGGTCAGGGCTGTATGGGGGGTGAGGTAAGACTTGCCATCCCAGTTTCTCAATTTCTGCAGTGGTGTAACGGCTGGTGTGTGGTCTTGCATTGCCATGCAAAAGAAGAACATCCGCCATAGTTTTTGTTGGGTAAACTCGACGAAGACGTACTTGTAGCTTTGTGAGAGTTCTGACGTAATGGACAGAATTTATTGTGCATCCCTGCTCCAAAAAATCAATTATAAGCACACCCTCTGCATCCCAAAACACTGTCGCCATAACTTTCCCTGCCGACCGCTGAGTTTTGAATTTTTTTTTTTCTTCTTCGGTGACGTCGTATGCTGCCATTCTATTGACTGCTTCTTTGATTAAGGTTCAGAAAAATGAACCCACGTTTCGTCTCCAGTAACAATTTTTTTTTTCCCCAGAAACTCGTCTCCCTCCAAATTGAAGCGCTGCAAGTGTTCGGAGGCTATTGTTTTCCTTGTTTCTTTGTTTAGGGCGGTTAACATTCTTGGTACCCAACGTGAACAAACTTTTCAGTAACCCAGTTGTTGAATAATCGACATCACACTTCATTTAATGAGGGAAGTAATGCGACAGGATTCACCTGTTGTTACCCGGTGATCACCACGAATGTCATCGACTCGCTGAATGTTGCATGCAGGTACTGCAGTCATCGGCCTGCCGCTTCGGTTTTCATCTGTCAATGGTGTTTGCCCTTCAGCTTCGTTACAGCTACGAACACATCGTCTAACAGTGCTGACATCCACCGTTGCATGACCATACACATATTTTAGCCTTTCGTGAATGCGAATTGGCGTTTCACCTTCCGCAGTCAAAAATTCAATCACAGAACGCTGTCTAATACGAATGTCGATGTCAGCCATTTTGCAAGAGGATGCAGTGCTGCCACTTGTTGACTTAAGAAGATACTACTGCAGGGGATTGGAGAAGACGGTTTGGGGAATTGCGCCAAATTCAAAGTTTTCGCATAACTTACTTATTTAAGGGAAAAAATAGGAGGCATTACTTTTTGACCCACCCTCGTAAATGTGAATGTGCACATCCGCGGGAAGCCTACTGTACCCAAGAACGCCAAAGGGTAAGTTGATATAGTTTAATGTTTCTCTTGCTGTACATAGCTCTTGCTGTGCCTCTAACGTACAGTTATTTATAGTGCGTAGCAAATGAAGCTATGACGCAAAACTGCCGCTAGAGTTCTCTCTAGTTGCTAGTCTTGGAAAAACAAAACTGAAAGGAACTTCCGGCAGCTGCACGTGCTTCCTTTCTCAGTCAATAATAATATTTAAGTATCCCACTATCTCGTGTAAAGATTTGTTATTGTAGATATGGAATATAATCATACTTCATAACTGAATATTTCAATTTAAAAGGCCTTAAATACCTTTTTGTTCATTAATACTCATTTGCCATTTAATTAATGTAAGTGTATGAGCGGGAAGTATTGATTTTCAACGTCAGTAACCAGGCGTGGATAATTGATCACTAGTTCGCCATTAAGCTTAGTATAGCTGACCCCTGCGAGTGGAGACCACTTTCGACATCTGACAGTAATTAATTAAATTTTCATTACTCACTATCACTGGAAAACGTAGCATGCACTACTGATACGAGTTAAGTGTGTTCTATATTTGAAAACATTTTCAATACATAACAGAAAGAAATAGAAATTCCAAATTTTTAAACGAGTATTTTGCAGAATTACAAATAGGTTATAATTAAAAATGGGTCGATTCCACATAAACGATATTAATTTCCATTAATTGTTCCTCTTAGTGGTCCGAGCTATAGAGCCCGGGTCTTATAGTACTTACAGCATAGTAAGTCGTCATTAAGGTAGTTGTCTCATGTGTTTATGAGAACTCCTAGTGGTTTACCGGGAAAAACACGAGTCAGTTGTACCTAATAGTGGTCCGAACTATAAAGCCCGGGCCTTAAAGTACTTACAGCATAGTAAGTCGCCATTAACGTAGTTGTCTCATGTGTTTATGAGAACACCTGAATGGTTTACCGGGAGAAACACGAGTCAGTTGGAGAATTTAATGTCATGTCGGCACGTTGGCCATAGTAGCTGAAGGGTTAGAACGGCTGGACGGCAACCAGAAGATCCGTGGTTCAAATCCCGGCTATGGCATTGAACTTTTCAATCTGGCTCTACCTCTCCATACAAAATAGAATGTTGGGAGAGCTGTGTAGCGCAATAAAATTAAATATATGCATATATTTAATGAGACAACTTGAAACCATCAGTGTTCTCATTTTAATCTCTGTATTAGACATTTTAAAGCAAAACAGTCCCTTTTATAAGTTTTTGTTAAACATACAAGGATTTTCACTCTTTCGGGGTCAAGTCTATTTCTTTTTCTGTCCCATATGAGTCCTGCTGTGATCAAGTTTTCCAGAGAAATCTGTTGCAGGTGGAATACCAAATATTTAGCGACTAAATTTTTAATTGGGTTCTGGAAATTTTGAATTTATTTTCCAGTGAAAAATCGTCGTTGAGATGTGCAGTGCTTTCTTCTTGGGAACTGTTATCTATTAGTGAATCTGACACGATTATTTTCTTGCATTATGTTACTCTACAAGATACCACATCCCTTGCAATTTCTCAGGCTTTGCAATGTTCTACTTGTGACAATAACATTTTTTATATCAAAATAGAATAAAAATTACAGAATCAACACCGACGTATGAAAAAAGTATCGAGTGAACCTTAAAAACTATAGTTCCAAATCGATATCATGCAAGTATCGATATATCTAAAGTATAGAGATATCGAAAGAATCTAGATATCGAAGGGTTCGAGATATCGAAACAATTGAGATATCGAAAGAATCCAGTTATCGTAAGAATCGAGATGTTGTAAGAATCGAGATATCCAAAGTATCGAAGATGCATCTCAATTTATAATACATTTATTTTTGGTATTATGTATTTCATTAAAAATTAAGGTAGAAATAGTTTAGTGGATTTGTGTGTGTGTGTGTGTGTGTGTGTGTGTGTGGGTGGGTGGGTGGGTGGGTGTGGGTGTGGGTGTGTGTGGGTGTGTAATTGAAGAGTAAATACCTCAATTTGAATTCTGCCTGTACAGATTTTGTTTTGTACTCAAGTGGCAAAACAATAAACAGCGAACGCCAAGTTCGACTCCGCAGCGAGTGAATTGTCGGAAGGAGAAGTTGCGTCGGGCGTATTTCGTTACGTCGACAGGTCACGGGAGAGTGTGAAGTGACAATACTAGTTAAACTAGTTTTCATGAAGTGACACTGTTAATTAAGTGAACTCTAGGCAAAAGAGAACTAGTTTACTAAATGTTAGTGAGTCACGCAGAGAAAGTCCATTTTAAAAATGGACAATCATAATACAAACATTTCTTTCTTTTCTCTCTCTGTGACCTCTGCCTTATTCCTTTATCGAAGCCTCTAAATATAAAGAGGCATTTTCCATCCACCTAAAAAGCAAATATCATCGAGCAAATAAAGGAAATGTCAAAAACAAGTTTATGACATTGCTCATTACGCACAGGAAATGGATGGTTGTAGCTGTCACGTTCCGGAAATTGGTCTCCAGAAGTGTGGTCTGAGCAAACAGAGAATAAAATAGCTTGAATAAGGGCCTCAATTTTACCTGTGGCAAGTAATGACCGAAATTCTGCATCAAGCTAAAGTACACCGACTGGGGAAAAACTGTTTACCTTTGACGATTATTGTCTTTTCTGTGGCAACCTTGTAACGGGAAACAATATTGCATACATGTGACAATATAGATAAATATTCCTTATTTAATTACTCATTTCACAATAGATATTAGAAGAATACATTAATATAATGCGGTGAACAAATATTTTCGAAGTTGTTTTGAAATTCTATCATCTTGGTATGAATTTGGGAAGAGAAATAAAGGGGGGGAAAAGATTAGCGATTTTCTGATGAAAAAGCATAAAGTATTTCAGAATTCATACTAAATAATAAATGTATCGGAAATGATTCCCGGGTCCTCGTCCCCGACCCTGGGCGTTAGTGGGTGATTTTTTCCTCACTAGCGGCGGAGAGGAGCAAATATGGAAAGAGATAGGGAAGGAAGAGGGAGTAAGGAGAAGGAAAAAGAGGTTTTTACACCAAAATCATCTTTGCCTAGGTCTCCTGAGAGAGGTAGAGTTGAACAGTTACCAGCTGCTCGTGAAAGTACCTCACAAAAAGAGGTAGTAGCTAATATACATGAAATTATTGCTGACATAAATACCATAATTGGTGCGGACAAGATGTCTGTGAGCGCCAAGAAGCAGGTCTTTGCCTTATTGGCAAAGGTAACAGAAGCATACGATAAAATGAATATAAAGAATGTGAAGCTGCAAACAGAATTAGATACTATAAAGGAGTCTAGGAAACAAATACCGGAAGTGACGTACGCACAAGTAGCATCAAAACCAAAGCTGTCAGAGACCGTGGAAAAGGTAAATCGTGCTGCACAGAGGCAGACACATGTAGTATTTATAAAATCAACAAAGGGTAAAAGTACCAAGGAGGTCCAACAAATAGTGACGCAGAATTTGAAGCCGAATAAGGAAGGAATTAAAATAAATAATTTAAGAATATCAGAGAATTCATTAATAATTGAGACTGAATCTAAAGAAGATGCTCAAAAAATTATGAATAGTGAAAATCTAAAAGAAAAAGATATTGTGATAGAAGAATTAAAAAAGAGAAATCCCTTGATGATTTTATACGATGTAATAGCAACTGAAAAGGAAGAAGATATTATAAGTAACATATATGAACAAAATTTTAAGAATATAATAAGTTGGGAGAATTTTGAAAAAGAAGTGAAATTCAGATTTAGAGCTGGACCAAGAGAGAGGAGAACTGTCCACATTGTAATTGAAGTGACATCAAAAATAAGGAAAATAATCCTAAATAGTGGTAAATTATATATTGGCTTTCAGTCTGTAAGTGCAAAAGATTACTTGGTTGTGGCTAAATGTTTAAAGTGTCAACAACTGGGACATGTATCAAAATATTGTAGAGCCACTATGAATATTTGCTCACACTGTGGAGAGCAGGATCACACTAAAGCTGAATGTGAAAAGAAAGATCAACTTGCCATATGTATACCCTGCAGTAACAAGAAAATTAACAAAGAATGTGGGAAAAAAGTGTATTGTAAAGACCGACAGCAATGTCCAACGTATCAAATGTTTTGGAACAGACTAGTTAATAGAATTGATTATGGACAGTAGGATAAATAAAGAAATAGAAATTGAGTGGATACGTTCGCTGCGCATCGGCCAAATAAATGCACAAAGATCAAGAGTTGTCATGCTAGAAATAAGAAAGTTAATCGATGAAATGAAGCTAGATATAATCTGTATACAAGAACCTTATGTGATAAAACAAAAACCCATACACTTTCCAGTTACTGCAAGGGTAATAATGCAAGGGGAAGATCCCAAGGCTTTAATTGTAATTGTAAACAAAGATTTACAAATAGTTAAAATCACTCAGTTATGTGACGAACATGTAAGTTGCATTGAAATAGCAACGTCAGAATTATCCTTTATATTGTGTAATCAATATTTCCAATATATGGACGATATTCAGGAACATATAAACAGGATGATAACGGTATTGGAAGCATTTACACACAAGGCTATTATTTTTACAATGGATGCTAATGCTAAATCTAAATGGTGGTGGAGTAAAAACCCCGATGAAAAGGGAGAAAAAATGGAAGAAGTAATTATCAACTATGACCTACAGATTGAAAATAGACCATATAATCCATATACATTTCACAACAGACTGGGTGCAATGGAGAATATAGATCTGACTTTAACTAAAGGATATATTGGAGATAGAATTATTAAGTGGAAAGTAACACAAGGATTAACTAGTAGTGATCATAATATGATCTATTTCGAGATTGTCACACAATGGAAAGGGGAAACTTGTGTGCGCAGAAATAGAAAAATGAGATACCAAATGAAGCATGCTGATTGGGATAAACTAAGAACTAATTATACAGCGCCAAACATGAATATGATGGATGATATTAACACCAAAGCACATGCTTTGACGGAAAAGATCCAAAAAGCAATTGAAATGGCCCTAAAGAAGAGTATTGTAACAGATAATAATTATAACATTTGGAATGAAGATCTACAGAAACTAAGGAGTAAAATGCGTAAGGCCAGAAGGAGATATCAAAACAGTATAACGGCGCAAGAAACTTTGGAGAATTTAGAAAAATACAGGGAAATTAAGACACAGTACAAAAGCAAATTAGAAGAGAACAGGATCAAATCGTGGAATAGATTTATTGAAGAGAACTTATTAGATGATAAATGGGGTGTTCCTTATAAAATAATAATGGAGAAAATCTCAGCTCCTGAAGTGATATCTACCATACAAAAAGAAGATGGAACATATACTAAAACATGGTTAGAGTCAATGAATCGATTACTGGAAAAGTTACTACCATCAGATAACAAGGATGATGATGGAGAAATACATCAAACAAAACGACAAGAACTGGAGATGGATTATAAAAACGATGCAAGCAACTCTTCTGTCATCTACCCTTTTGATATATCTGAAGTCTCTTTGGCAATAAGACAGTTAAAAATAAAGAAAGCCCCGGGACCTGATCATATAACAGCAGAAGTTTTACAGAATTTGGAAAAGGAAATTTCGGGGCAATTGTGTGATCTACTTAATCATTGTTTAATATCTGGGAAAGTGCCATACTGTTGGAAGGAAGCAACAATAGTCATATTGAAAAAAGATAAAGACAGAGATCCAACAAATCCAAAGACGTATCGGCCGATTTGCCTGTTGAACACATTGGGAAAGGTGCAGGAAATATTACTGCATAAAAGGATTAATGAATACAGAATTATGAAAGGTATGACAGAAAAGCAATTCGGTTTTAGAAAGTTCTTTTCAACAGAGGATGCTATAAATCAAGCAATTAAGAAGGTGAATACATCCAATAAGAAATACGTAGTTGCAATGTTTGTTGATATAGCAGGCGCTTTCGATAATCTATGGTGGCCCCAGTTATTCAAGACTTTGAGAGATAAGCAATATCCCAAAAGCCTGTACAATATTTTAAGAGATTACTGTAAGGACAGACGTGTATACATATATGGTGAAAATAAAATGATAACTAAGGAGATATCGAAAGGCTGCCCTCAGGGATCAATTTTAGGTCCGACATTTTGGGACATATTAACTGAGCCTATGTTAGAATATATGAGTAAACTCCCATATGTGCTTGATATAATAGCATATGCAGATGACCTATTAATATTAGTCGAAGCAAACAGTAGATCAGAACTAGAAGAAAAGGCTAACAACACTTTGGACCGTTTGGATAGTTGGTGTAAGGAAGTTAAATTGCAAGTTGCGCCACAAAAGTCGATGTTCATGATAATGAAAGGGACGCTAAAAAGGGATCCAATAATTAAACTGGCTGGAGTTAAAGTATGCAGGAAAAAGGTAGTGAAATATTTGGGGATTCACATAGATGAAAAACAGCTTTATAATACACATATAAATGAGGTTAAAAATAAAGCTAATAATGTGATGATGAAATTATCTAATCTTACGACCAGAAAATTCAAGCTACCAACGGAGATAGTCAGTGTTTATCACATGAGTTTTATGGTGGGCATAACCGCATATGGAGCTGGAATCTGGGCACATAGATTGAGTAATACCAAAAATATAAAAGTACTTAGATCAACACAGAGAAGAGCTTTGCTTAGGATGACCGGTGCAGCTTCTACTACGGGAACAATGGCTCTGTTGGTGATTATGGCCATTTGGCCAATAGACTTATTAATTCTGATGAGAGCGGCATACTTTTGGTTGAAGAAAAGAGATCTAAAAAGAGTAGAGGATATCATTGGAGAATGTTGTAGGACCAAAACAGAAGTACGATGGTGTTTAATACGACGATGGCAACAAGAATGGAATGAGATGACAATTAGCAGACGAACATACAATCTATTTCCAAACATAAAAGAAAGGTTGAATCTCAAAAACATATTGCCCGGAAAGGGTGGCATATTATATATAGCAGGACACGGTCCATTTAACACATATTTCAAGAAGATAGGGAAGATACCTAGCGATATCTGTGATGTATGTCAAGTGCAAGACTCACCAGAACATGTCATTTTTGAATGTATTAAATATAAAGAGACTTTACAGGAATATAGAGAGTTACTAGCTGGGAAACAAGTATACAACATCATTAGATATGAATACGATCTTAAAATCTTAGAGAAGATGGTTCTCACAGTTTCTGACGTAGTAATGGAACAATATAAGATCAATAGACTTCAGAATCAGCCAAGACGCATACGTCAGCATAGACCCAATGGTAAACAGTCTGCAACTAGAAGTTCCAGTAGATTAAGACGACATCGGGAACTAGAAGTAGATAGGACACAGCTATAAGTATCTCAGGAAGAAGGATTAGACATAAATCAGGAAACTGTTTCGGATATAGAATGAAGACAGGTAGAAGGAGACGCAGTTATCAGAATCGGGAACAGGAAGTCAATATAGAGGAGACAGGCTAACAAAATAACAACTTAATGAATTTTGTAACTTCCCTTGTGGAGGATATTATATTTAAACATGTAATATAGGATTGTATCTGCAAAGATTATAATTTGTTATTGTTAAATTATATTAAATCATTAAATAAATCAAATAAAATTGTAAATAATCGTGTCCAGGTTTAGCATCTAGATGCCTGGACAATAGATTAGCAGATATTTTTTTTTATATTTTTTATTTTATTTTTTTTTATTTTTTTTTATTTTTTTTATCGGAAATGATTCACATAAATTGCGTAATTAATTCTTCTTTCACACTGGCTGTGACTCATAAATTCAGTGCCATAGCCGGGGTTTGAACCACGGATGTTCTGGTTGCCGTCCAGCTGCTCTAACCCTTGAGCTACTATGACCAACGTGCCGATATGACATTAAATTCTCCAACTGACTTGTGTTTCTCCCGATAAACCACTCCGAAGTTCTCATAATCACAGGAGACAGCTCTACCTTAATGGCGACTTACAACATGTAAATAGTTTAAGGCCCGGGCTTTATAGTTAACCACTATCAGGTCAATTAATGGAAATTAATTGGTTTTCAGTCTGACTATCTGTCCATACTTTAGCCTACACACGGCCAGTGTGAAAAAGAAAAAAAATAGAGGAGGCATTACTTTTTTATTCTCCCCCGTAGAAGGTCGCTTGTTTTTTGGGAAAACATACTCGGAAGTAAATGCCAAAACATCGTTTTCTTTGGGTGTACTTTATATTTAAGTCATTTACAATGTAATAATTAAGATATTGGAGAAAAAGCGGCAAAAAGGTTTTATTGCAAAAGCTGAAGTTTTAGTTTAATGCGGTTATCAAGTAGTGCTATAAAATTACAAGAAAACTTGAAGCAGAACAGCATCAAAATTTTTGTCTCTAATTTAAAATTACGAGGGTGGGTCAAAAAGTAATGCCTCCTATTTTCTTTCCTTAAAAAGTAAGTTATGTGAAAGCTTTGAATTTGGTGCAATTCCTCAAACCTTCTTCTCCAATCCCCTGTAGTAGTAACTTCCTAAGTCAACAGGTGGCAGCACTGTATCCTCTTGCAAAATGGCTGACATCGACATTCGTATTAGACAGCGTTCTGTGATTGAATTTTTGACTGTGCAAGGGGAAACGCATAATTCGCATTCACGAAAGGCTAAAAAATGTGTATGGTGATGCAACGGTGGATGTCAGCACTGTTAGACGATGGGTTCGTCGCTGTAACGAAGCTGAAGGGCAAACACCATTGACAGATGAAAAGCGTATCGGCCGGTCGGTGACTGCAGTGACTCCGTGTATCATTCAGCAAGTCGTTGACATTATTCGTGGTGATCGCCGGGTAACAACAGGTGAATTGTGTCGCATTACCTCCCTCAGTAAAGGAAGTGTGATGTCGATTATTCAACAACTGGGTTACTCAAAAGTTTGTTCACGCTGGGTACCAAGAATGTTAACCGCCCAAAACAAAGGAACAAGGAAAACAATAGCCTCCGAACACTCGCAGCGCTTCAATTTGGAAGGAGAAGAGTTTCTGGAAAAAAATTGTTACTGGAGACGAAACGTGGGTTCATTTCTCTGAACCTGAATCAAAGAGGCAGTCAATGGATTGGCATCACACAATGTCACCGAGGGGGAAAAAAAAAAGAAATCAAAACTCAGCGGTCGGCAGGGAAAGTTATGGCGACAGTGTTTTGGGATGCAGAGGGTGTGCTTATGATTGATTTTTTGGAGCAGAAGTGCACAATAAATTCTGTCCAATACGTCAGAACTTTCAAAAAGCTGAAAGCACGGCTTCGCCGAGTTCGCCCAGCAAAAACTATGCCAGATGTTCTTCTTTTGCATGACAATGCAAGACCACACACCAGCCGTTACGCTACTGCAGAAATTGAGAAATTGGGATGGCAAGTCTTACAGCCCTGACCTGGCACCATCAGACTTTCATCTGTTCGGGCCACTAAAGGAAGCTCATCGTGGGATTCATTTTGAAGATGAGGAGGCTGTGAAAACGTCCGTGCATCAATGGCTTAGGAAGCAAAACCGTGTGTTTTACCACACTGGAATACATGCCCTAGTTAAAAGATGGACCAAAACTGTGGAAAAGGACGGAGACTATATTGAATAGTGACAAATTAATCGTCAATGTTTTAGTTTTCAAGCTATGTAAATTGGATTTAATTTTCTTGGCAATTAGAAGAGAAAAAATATAGGAAGCATTACTTTTTTACCCACCCTCGTATTTCAAATAATCAATGTACACATTTTTATTTACAATTTAGTTATGTAGAAGCTGTGCTAGAACCATGGCATAACTATCTTAACGTTCGCTATTTATTATGGAACCCAAATGCATCCCAGCGAACGCACTGATATGCGGCCGGATGGTAGCGACATCGGCTAAATAAAAATTAATATACCCGGATGAGCCCGAGGTCTTGCATATTTCATTACTCTTGTTGGCTAACGTAAGGCAATGGCGCTGCGCCGTGTGTGCGCTGTCGTAGGCAAAAGTAAAACTTCAATGATTCATGCTTCTATAATTGATAATAATTCCATTTTTCTTTTGTTATTGGGAATATATTATCCATTCTATACGGCGTTAAAATAAAATACATTAGCTTCACCTTGAACAAAAGTTTAAAGGATAAATATTTCAATTTTTATCACTTAGATACGTTTATTCGCTTTTACTTTGTCTTGCTATATATCCGAAGTGTTCTGGCACGAAATAATATGAAGGCTGTGCAATAATGAACGATCACAATTTGTTTTTGACAACTTACCTTTACTCATCCTCATAATTTTTATGGTCATTCTCAATATGGTCTCCCCTGAATGCGATGCACTTGTCCAAGCGTTTCTTCCAGTCTTCAAAGACATGCTGGAAGCTATTTTTGAGCGATCCTTCAAAATCGCCTCCGCAGCCTTCACCAATGCTTCTGATGATGGATAATGCCTCCCACGAAGGAGTTTCTTCAAGTTAGTAATAGAAAAATGTCACACAGTGCTAAATCCGGACTATAATGAGGGTGAGGGATGCACTTCACGTTGATTTTTGCAAGATATTCAGCAACAACATTGGCAATATGCAGCCGCACATTATCGTAGTGCAGTACCCAGCCTGCTTTACGGAAATGTGGTCTTCTGCGCCTGATATGGACTTGCAATGTTTTCAGCACATCACTGTAGTATTGTCCAGTTACTGATGTGTGTGCAGGTACAACATGCTGATAAACCATTCCATGAATATCAAAGAATGAGATGACCATAACTTTCCTAGCAGAAGCAACCACTTTGGCTTTTTTGGGGGTTGGTGATGAAGGATATTTCCACACTGAGCTTTCCTGTTTGCTCTCAGGATCAAAATTATGTAGGGAAGTTCCATCAGCAGTGATTTCGTTTGAAGGAAACTCCGGTTCTTCCTCTAACATTAACCTTAACTGCGTGCAAACCTGCATGCGAATGTCCTTTTGTTCGGGAATCATCAGTCTTGAACACATCGCGCACAAACACGTCTCATGTGTAATGTTTCTGTCACCAACATGTAGGTAGCACCTAATGAAATGTTCAGTATTTCAGAAAGTGATCTTAAGGTAATTCGGCGATCCTCTCTCACAATGGCAGCAGCAGTGTTGATGTTTTCTTTCGTAAGAGCAGTAACTGGAGCACAGGGTCCACCTTCCTTTGAAATTGTTTGTCTCTCCTCTTTAAACGTTTTGAAGCATTCGAGCTGTGCTGTAGGGAAGAACAGACTCTCCATAGGCCTCCTGTAACATTGTTTAGGCCTCAACTGAAGATTTGTTGAGACGAAAGCAGAAATTCAAAGCAGCATATTGTTCTTCGCGTGTTACATCCATTGCAGCGGTAGGCGATACTGAACATGTCTGAACTTCCCTGGTTCTCACAGGCGGGAACCAGGAGTACCAACAATGAAACTACTACAGCATGTTTGTTTCACATTAAGCTATCAGAATAACGAAGTGAGGTCAAGTTATATATAACACCTGCTACGTTTTTCAGGACTGGTACCAGATAGTTTCTGGTTTCTTTTTAAGTACATGTGGACTCTTTGTGAATGCGTGACAGATGGCAGCACTGTACAGTGCATATAACTCTAGTGGCAGCGACGAGAGCTAGGACTCCTTTTGATAGTTAAAATGGCGACGTTTTCATTGCAAGAACAGCGTGTAATCATTCGTTTTCTGCACTTTCGTTGTGTGATACCTGGACTAGCAGAACACCAGAAGAATCAGGTCACTCAGGTTAACCTGAGTGGGGCTGTTTTCACCACAGTGCTTAGCCGCTTAGTGCGACTTTATCTGGGCGGTATAGAAGAATGCTGTTTATCTCAAGCGTTTGTGTCTGGGCATAGGTTTCTCTGATCTGTTGGGTTTAAGCAGCTCAGGCTGCCGCCTGCGGCATGTATTCCCAAGGCTGTCTTCACCTGGTCTTCCAGCTTGAAGGTCAGAGTGCAGGCAGCACGATCAAAGGGGGTAGGAAACTGTCTGAGGGTAGTGATTCTAGACCCATTTCTGGTTCTGAGGTTTTTGGTAAGATGGAGAGAAATACTCATAGGCTAATAGCCCATGGCGTCCTTGGGGAGTTTGTATCTCCTCCTCCTGCGAGGAGCTCTGTGGTCATCTGACCCAGAGAGCTTACCAGCCGATTAGGATGGGCAGAAACTTTGTTGTGGAGGGTTCGAGATCTCTCTCTTACCATATCCACTATGTATGAAATTTGGGAGTATTCATACAGGATATGAGTAGGGAATCTGCGCCCAGTATCATAGATCATTCTTAATGACCGATTCTGCATGATCTGTCATCTGCGGATGGTGGTTGGAGCCGCCAATCCCCAGATCTCGCACCCGTACAGAATCATGAGTGGAATAATCGCCCGATACAAACGCAGTTAAAGGTTTGTCGGCATCTTTGATTTGAAGATGGGGAATTACTGCCTGAGTGCAGCATGTACTAGTCCGTTCTCGGTCCTGACGTTGGGAGTGAAGTTTAGCCCGCGATCAAGCAGGACACCCGGGTATTTATCCGAAGTAACCCAAGGGATTTGTCTCTGACGTAGCCTCAGTGATGCCGTTGGTCGCCAGCGTCGCCTGTAGAAGAGCTGAACTCTTTCCTGGACTAATTGTCATCCTCCACTTCTCACTCCAGCGGTCGATCGCTCGGAGCTGTCGATGTAGTGGGTGGAAGCAGAACTTGACGTTCTTATCACGTGCCATTATGAGAACATTGTCCGCATACTG
This sequence comes from Mantis religiosa, assembly GCA_030765055.1. NCBI lineage: Eukaryota > Metazoa > Arthropoda > Insecta > Mantodea > Mantidae > Mantis > Mantis religiosa. Next base: position 22,868,826 of record CM060954.1, read on the forward strand.
GCACGTAACTGTGTGTGGTTCTGTGGGTAAGTCAGACATGTAGGCCGCGAAGAGCAACGATGATAGGACACTACCCTCTGGTACTCACGCAGCTATGGGTCTGACGTTGGAAAGCTTTCCTTCCACTCTCACCCTGAACGTGCGATCCCTAAGGAAACTGCTGATCAGCGTGAGATAGGGAGGAGGAATGTTTACTTCCTTGAGTTTCTACAGAAGACCCTGATGCCAAATGGTCGCAAAAGCCTTTTCCACGTCCAACAGCACTGCGATGGTTTTGAGAAATTCATCGCCAGTTGAGTGAGGCATGGGGTGATGGTACCATGGATGTGTCTAATGTGCCTTCCTGGGTGCGACAATTCAGTGAAGGCAAAACATCGTGTGACAACAAACCAAGATAGTTGCAGACATCGCCTACAAAATTGGCATGTTCGTGGGATCTGCGCACACAATCCTGCATGAAGACTGAATATGCCCAATCGGTAATCCTCCAGAACAACGTTCTCCACCCGTTGGATCATGTCGTCAGACCGGCTGGTTCGAGACCGTGACAGTTTGGGTGTGCACGTTGGGTGCCACATTCCCTGACCAAATCCCAAAAGAGTGGACGGCCCAAAGACACTTACAATATCGTCACAGCTGAAGAAACATGGGTGTACCATTATGACTCCGAAACCAAGAGGCAGTCATCAGTATGCTGCTTTCCAGATCAGGAACCACCCACGAAAACTCGGAGAACTAGGAGCTCTTCACCGAAATGGGTCATCTTACCTCTGTAACTTTGTACACACGCCACACAGTCGCTGCAGCGTGGTATGTGACTGAATGTCTGCCGAATTTCTTTGCAACGTGGAGGTCAAAGCATCCCAAGATGAAGAGTGGGCATCTTCTTCTGCGTCACGACAAAGCCTCAGCACACACGACTGCCAGAACCGTGGACTTCCTGGAGAAGTAGGAAGTGCAAGTTTTACCCTACCCACCCTATTCACCAGACCTGGCCCCATGTGACTTTCTCCTGTTCCCAAAAACAAAGGAAAAGCTACGTGGGCAGACTTTTTCATTCGATGAAGAGGGTATTGCAGTGTGCAACAGTACTCTAAGTGACATCTCTAAAGAAGCTTGGACTGAGATATTTTCTAACTGGTTTCAAAGGATGGAAAAGTATATCAGTTCTCATGGAGAAAATTTTGAAAACTTACAATAGTTAGTTTGTAAATAAAATGTATTTCTGAATATCTGCTAAAAACCTTTTAGCATAACCCTCATATTTGTCCTGCTGTTGCTGAATCAATATTTCCAACCCACACAGACATACCAACTTGTCAAATTCAGACCTCTGGGTCTCGAGGAGTCGAAATTCATACTCAAGAATTTTACCATACACTCCTAGACAATAATAACTTAAGACCGAAACTGTTATAGATTGTATTTTATAATAATGATTATGAAATAATGATACTGATGATTGTTATTTTGAACCTAGTAAAGAGCTACTGATTGAAACACTATCATCAGTCTTATTGATATTGTCCGTTTATTATTAACCTAACATTATACTCAAGTGACAGGCACTTCAACGCTTTTGGAGTGACATAAACAATTTGCAAAACAAGTAGCTAAAATCATATTGTAGCGAACCCCTGTGTGTCAAACCGGAAGCCAGTAACAGGTGGTACAGGCACCCTAGTTAGGGGAGAGAGGATTCATGGGAGCTAGGGGAGGACGGCAAATGAAACATTAGGTTCTATAAAACAGTATACGGCTAGGTCATTTGAAGGACGAAACGTAATTTTCACTCTGTGTTTCCTGAGGAACACCAGAAGGACTTGCAGCATAATATCACATTTACTGATCATAGAGTTTTGGGTTCAGGATGAAGATTAGCTACTTTTTCTATCCCTAAGTCAGAAATTTGGAGCTACAGAGTGCAGCAACCACCACAGGCAGAAACAGGTGCTACCCAAACTTGGCTGTGAGCTGAAAGCTTACACTTGTCTGACTGTTTTTATGCAAGGATGGGTCAAAAAGTAAAGCCTCCTATTTTTACCCCTTATATAAGTAAGTTATGTGAAAACTTTGAATTTGGCGCAATTCCCCAAACCTTCTTCTCCAGTCCCCTGCAGTAGTAACTTCCTAAGTCAACAGGTGGCAGCACTGCATTCTCTTGCAAAATGGCTGACATTGACATTCGTATTAGACAGCGTTCTGTGATTGAATTTTTGACTGCGGAAGGTGAAACGCCGATTCGCATTCACGAAAGGCTAAAAAATGTGAATGGTGATGCAACGGTGGATGTCAGCACTGTTACACGATGGGTTCGTCGCTGTAACGAAGCTGAAGGGCAAAAACCTTTGGCAGATGAAAAGTGAAGCGGCAGGCCGGTGACTGCAGTGACTCCATGCAACATTCATCGGGTAGATGACATTCGTGGTGATCGCCGGTTAACAACAAGTGAATTGTATCGCATTACCTCCCTCAGTAAAGGCAGTATGATGAAAATTATTTAACAACTGGGTTACTCAAAAGTTTGTTTACGTTGGGTACCAAGATTGTTAAGCGCCTAAAACAAAGAAACAAGGAAAACAATAGCCTCCGAACACTTGCAGCGCTTCAGTTTAGAGGGAGAGGAGTTTCTGGAAAAAAATGTTACTGGAGACGAAACGTGGGTTAATTTTTAAGAACCTGAATCAAAGAGGCAGTCAATGGAATGGCATCATACAACGCCAACGAAGAAAAAGAAATTCGAAACTCAGCGGTCGGCAGGGAAAGTTATGGCGTTGGTGTTTTGGGATGCAGAGGGTGTGCTTATGATTGATTTTTTGGAGCAGGGATGCACAATAAATTCTGTTCAATAGGTCAGAACTCTCAAAAAGCTGAAAGCAGGTCTTCGCCAAGTTCGCCCAATAAAAACAATGGCGGATGTTCTTCTTTTGCATGACAATACAAGACCACACACCAGCCGTTACACCACTGCAGAAATTGAGAAATTGGGATGACAAATCTTACAGCCCTGACCTGGCACAATCAGACTTCCATCTGTTCGGGCCACTAAAGGAAGCTCATCGTGGGATTCATTTGGATGATGAGGAGGCTGTGAAAACGTCCGTGCGTTAATGGCTTAGGAAGCAAGACCGTGTGCTTTACCACACTGGAATACATGCCCTAGTTGAAACAGCAGTTATAAAGCGATAGTAAATAAAAAAAAAACTTAAATTCATAATATTTCGTTATTTTTCCTTTGATTACATATTTTGCTAAAAATTCAGACACATTTTTCTTTATATTTTTTCTGTCGTGTCCAGCCTCACTGCGGGTTTAAGAATCTGTAAGCTGGATGAAGGAGTAGTTTCTAATTCTAATCCATCTATATAAAGCCTCCTGGCTAGTTGAAATTGAAGTAGAATACTGGACAAATAAATCAGTTACGGATAATTTTTGGTGCAGTTTATATTATAAATCTTGCAGGAACTAATGCTAAAGAATAGCGAGCAGTAATGTTAATACATTGTTGCACTGACATTTGACCATTGTGGTGATATTTTTCAGGTACATGGTAAATATGGATTATTCTTTGATAGCAGGCCGTAATTGAATTCAAAAGTACACACGAACTTGCTTTACCTGTACGTTTCCATGGTAATATTTCGTCATGTACCTACGAGCATGTAGGTAAAAATTCTTATTACTTAGGCAATCGCCTATTAAGTAAATTGATCTACACAGGTAAGAAAGAATAAAATAGAATAAAAGGCATTTATTGATAGCATTGAGTGAAGGTGTCCCATCCTTCAGTAACCCCAAATACTGTGTATGAAGGAAACAATGAATTGCACTTACCTCTAGCCCTGATCTGCTGCTCCAAACCAGGTGCCAGTTGTTCTAATTGATCTGCAGTCGCTAGTTGTGCGAGAGCTGCTGCTCCAGGGTGACCGGAGCCCCCGCGTGGCCGAGGTGGCGGCCGTGGAGGAAGTGCTGGGGGTAGAGGGGAACCGTCACCACCGTCATCTAGTTTGTGTGGTGCGGGAGGATCTGTAGGTATGATATCGGCTCCTCCACCGCCACCGCCGCCCCCAACACCTCCCACCACCTCTATAGGAGGGGCCGGCACCGGGGACGGCGAGGGTGGTGCACTAGAGGGGGCGTTCGACATCCTAGTCTCTCATCTTTGTCACCGCCGCGTCTTGCCGCCACCTGTTTGAACATAAAAACAAATATACAGTTACTTTCTCGAGAGGATAGTGCAGGTTTTTGGTTTACACAATTTAGTGACAAATGAATGGTATTTTGGCTTTGTTAGTTATTGATTGGATTTGTTTGTTTTTATATTTGTTTTTTATTAATCTTTTTATGGATGTAAATGGTAAGTTTTTACTTTTGTTCTAATTTAAATGTGTACCTTTTTTGGCAAGAAAATCGGCTGATTCATTTCCAGCAATTCCACAATGGTCAGGTATCCAGTGTAATATAATTTTTTCTGTAGTTTTTGAAGTTGTTGGATCATTTAGTGACATTCTTTAATTTGGATTGACCTCATTTGTATGAACTTTATATGAACTTTTATATGAACTTATTGCATTTAATGCTTCTTTAGAATCAGAAAGTATGACAGCATTTTTGAATTTATCTATTCTGTATAGAAGGTGTTGGAGTGAAATATGAATAGCCGTTACTTCTGCATCATAATGTGTTGTGTGGTATCCTGCTGGTTGATAGAAAGAGAACAGTGCACACTTAATTCCTGCTCCTGAGTTGTTGTCCAAGTTAGATCCATCTATGTAGATATGTAACCATTCTTCAGGTGGGTATCTATTGTTCAGTTTCTAATGCTAGTGCTTTTAGTACAGGTTTGGAAGTTTCAGATTTTGTAACTATTTGTTCTAAATCTAATTGAATATTAATTGTTTCAAAAGTCACTGGGTTTTCTTCGATTTAAATGTTTTCTTTAGAATTAGGAAGATTCAGATCTGTTTTGAATTCCGTAACCTTGTGTAGGAAACTTGTCTTGATTGGTTGTAGTAATCTTTTCTCCGATTTTGTTGTTTTTAACCGTAACGTTTTTTCATGTTGTATTAGTGCCTGCTCTTAAATTAAGGTTAAACTATGGATAACGCTTTGAATATAACTGCATCACATTCGAGTCTAGAGTCCCCTGGCATCTTTCTGTTATTATGCTACTTTCTGTACTTGGAGCTAGGTTCATGAGTAGCCACATTAATATTTCACGATAAATTTCCGGAAACAAATGGATTACAAAAGCAGTATATATCATGGTTACCTATCTCTTGCATCCAATAGCGAAGGTAATGGATAGTATCGATTAGTGCTCTAGATATATTGTGCTAGCTTAATAAAACGTAGAATTATTTGGTAGGTATGTTCAGGCCAGACAAATGAAGACCAGTTAAAAGCTACCTGTGTCTTTATCAGCTAACCTCCATGTGTGTTAATGATGCCTTCATCCCATTGGTAGGGGAGTCGAATCTCAATGTTTGTATTGTTACTATGTATTCAGAGAAAGTGTTCTGTTTTTTTCCCTCTCCAAAATTTCGATACATAGATATACAAATTATTTTTAAAACCTGGGTGTATCGCTGCGTTGCAAAAAGCATGGCTCAAACGAAAAGTGCAGAACAATTAGAATGTTTTGAACATAATTTTTGACCCAAAGTTGCCCTTTACGGTTTTCTAAATATCTTATTTTATCAAGTACCTGGACGTTCAACTAGACAGAGGCCTAACTTTCCGCGGACACATCAGGTAACTATCGGCACGGGTACAGGGGTCTATTGCCTCTCTGTACCCAATGCTGGGTTCGCGCTCGATGCCAGTCCGCTTAAAGCTACACCTCTTTCGAGCGTTGATAATCCCACTCATTTTGTACGCCTGTGAAATCTGGGGCATGGCTGCCGAAAGCATACCTTCAGCGTGCACAGAATAGAGGACTCCGATCCATCTATTCTGTGGGCCGTTCTTTCCCCGTGTGGTTGCTTCACGAAACTTCTCTTCTCCCACCCTTGGAGGACGAAATTAGGCGCCGGGCGACAAAATTCTACGCTCAAATTCCAGCTCACAGAAGCGCCCTGTTTCGGTCTCTAGGAGATTACGACGCTACGAAACGCCGCTTCAGGCTTTACCGGGTACCCCGTATGGTATGCGGGCACACGAGGTAACAAAGGAGTTAATCCGTACAACAGCGTAAGCTGAATTCAAAATCTCCAAATGAGCTGTTTGGCTACAAAATTTACCCCACTTTATATCAAAATAAATCACCAGGGTGTGATCAAAAAAGCGGCATCCTGTACAAAATAAATAGGAGCAAAAAGCTACCTCATCAAAATTTCCTCATTAAAATAACCCCACCTCATCCTGTAATCATTAAATTATCAACCTGCGGTCAGGCCCAAAACCTGGGTGGGTACGCAGCAAAAAACTTCTAGCTGTTAACAGCCTGTCAGTATCGACTTGGACTTGGAGATATTTTATTACAAACAGAGATTTTAGTTGAAGTAAGAGTTCAATATTTATATAAAAAATAGGCGATGTGTTTTGAATTTTCTAGGAAATCCTTTCAGAACTTATATATTATAATTTTTAACCTGTATATGTACTACGATGTATACCTACAACTGCAGTAAATGTTTGTCGATACAGTGAAGTGTAGAGAAGAAAAAATTGTTATAAGTAAATTTGTTGAAGAAATATCATAGAAAATTATATAAGTGTAATACAGGTTGGAGCGGTTCCCCTCATTGTGGGTTGGATTTATATCACACGATGCGGTGACACATCTGATGTTGGATTCGCCCCTTCGTGAGGTCTACGCCCCACACGCGCAAAATTTTCGCGCTCCCTCGGTGTGGCGACGCATGTAGAAACCAAATTTTACGTTGATGTAGAAGCAATGAACCTTTCGTCTAAACGTGCCGACATGACATTAAATTCTCCATCTGACTCGTATTTTTCCCGGTAAACCACTAGGAGTTCTCATAAACACATGAGACAACTACCTTAATGACGACTTACTATGCTGTAAGTACTTTAAGACCCGGGCTTTATAGGTAACCACTATTAGGTACAACTAATGGAAATTAATTGTTCTTTCACACTAGCTGTGTTTAGGACGCACTAGAAAGAGTAGAGAAAGACTGAAAAATTCAATGCTATAGCCGGGATTTGAACCACGGTTCTTCTGGTTTCCGTCCAGCCGCTCTAAACCATTGAGCTACCATGGTCAGCGTGCCAACATGACATTAAATTGAATTTTTCAGTTTGGCTCTACCCTCTTATAGTGCGTCCTACACACGGCTAGTGAGAAGGAGCAATTAATTTTCATGAATATAAGAATGTTTATGAATAAAGGGAAAAGATACCACAGTATTTCTCACTAAGCACTGAATTTTTATGGATTATTATAGCTCAAAAACAAGAACATTATTCAGTTAAATAGAAAGGCTGTTATTTAGCTTGCCTCCCCGGAGAATTGCACGGCTTTTTTGGGATGTTTACCCAAATAGTTACACAAGCACATACTCGCTGACATTAGTTTGATAAGGATTTAGCCAGATTAGTGTCTCGCTCTTTAAACTGTGCATTAACAACTTAAAATATACCTTTCTCTTTCAATAGGATCATGTAATAGCAATGTTACTTATGATACTAAAATTTGCGTAACACTTTTTGACCTTTGACCAATCTTCGTCTTAACTAATCTTTTGGATCAACGCTGTAGTCTCTGTATTCTTTATACATTAAGCCAAAATGTGCTTGAACATCATCTGGTGTGGTCTTACACGTGCGCTACAGGATATTTCCAAAAGTTTTTATCTCTACGAAAGAAGAATAAGGAATATTTTTGGTATCTGGCGTCACTTCCGTTTATGTGGGCTGAGCAAGACCTGAGATAATTGCAGTTTGCGGCAGGATCTCCCTCTACAATTATCTTAAGTGTTTCCTCGCCTATTGTCGAAAGCAGCTAAGAAACTTCACGTGGTGTTTAGATAAGAGAGCCTACTTTGAAAAATCATTTTAAAAACAGACTGACATCGCAATTAAAGCCCATGCACACGAGAGTTACTTTCTTAAGTAGCTGTTGTGGTTGACGCGATAAAAGTGCTTGCACTTACCCTGGGAAGAGGATGGAAAACTTGTTTTATCTACGTTCACATGACTTTCTCGGCTAGTTTTCGACAGACTACTACTCCAATACCTTCTTCTATTTACTACATATTAATCGAGATTGACATTTGCTGTCATTGTTATTACTTTATCGGTAGAATAGACTTGAGCGATTGTCAAATATTTTAAATTCCGCTTTCATCACAGCTTACTAGGGCATGCGAGTAAAACAGAGGAATAACAATTTCATATTTCAGAAAGTGTAAGTATTTTAACATTCAAAACAAAAGGTAAATGATTAGGAAATCATTATCTCCACAAAATGACCTAATTATGCTCTTTGGTGATATGCTCTTTGACAACGTACCTTTACTCAACCTCATAATTTTGATGGTCCTTCTCAAAATAGTCTCCCCTGAATGCGATACACTTGTCTCAGCGTTTCTGCCAGTCTTCAAAGACATGCTGGAAACCATTTTTTGAGAGATCCTTCAAAATCGCCTCCGCAGCCTTCACCACTGCTTCTGATGATGGATAATGCCTCCCGCGAAGGAGTTTCTTCAAGTTAGGGAATAGAAAAAAGTCACATAGGGCTAAATCCGGCTATAGGGAGGGTGAGGGATGCACTTCAGGTTGATTTTACAAGATATTCAGCAAGAACTTTAGCAATATGTGGCTGCGCATTATCGTGGTGCAGCATCCAGCCTCCTTCATTGAAATATGGTTTCTTGCGCCTGATATGGACTTGCAACAGGACATCCCTGTAGTATTTTCCAGTTACTGATGTGTATGTAGGTACAACATGCTGATAAACCATTCCATGAATATCAAAGAATGAGATGACCATACTTTCCCAGCAGAAGCAACCACTTTTGTTTTTTGGGGGTTGGTAATGAAGGAGATTTCCACACTGAGCTTTGCTATTTGCTCTCACGATCAAAATGATGTAGCCAAGTTTCATCAGCAGTGATTACATTTGAAAGAAACTCCGGATCTTCCTCTACCATCAACTTTAACTGCATGTTATCTCCATTGCAGCGGTTGGCGATACTGAACATGTCTAAACTTGCCTGGTTCTCACAGGCGGGAACCAGGAGTTCCAACAATGAAACTACCACGGCGTGTTTGTTTCACATTAAGTAACAGAATGTAATAAGATTGAATTTTGCTGCGAAAAATTATGATCGTAAAAAAATTATGATCATTATGATCATATATAACACACACACACACACACACACATATATATATATATATATATATATATATATATATATATATATATATCTATATATATAGATATATATATATCTGCAGCAAAATGCTGTGTATCTCTTACAGTTTTAAAATTTATACTAAAGTCATTCAGAATCAAGAACACTTCAGAGGCTATACCACTCAACCGGATTCGTCTGTAGCCCGCCTCGGTAGCGTGGCAGTAAAGGTTCTGCCTCACGTTCAAGAGGCCCCGAGTTCGAATCTCGGTCAAGGTGAGTTACCTGGATAAGGCTTTTTCCGGAGTTTTCCCTTATCCAGAAAGACGAATGTCGGGTAACTCTAAGCTTCATGGACCTCGGACTCATTTGAGCATCATTTCACCCATTCCGTTCATCGTCCGATATGACTTAACGTTGGAGGAATAAAATTAAAAAAAAAAAAAAGTTTTTGTCTGTGGCCGACGTGCCTAACCCGTGAATTTTTTCGGAGTTTTCCCTAGTCGCCAGGCGAATACTGAGCAGGTTAAATAATCCCACTAATTTCCTGACACTCCATTTAATCTCCGTTATTATTTCACATATCTCCTCTGATGGTTTCTTTCAGGGTATAAATGCCGGATGTCTCGTCATTGCATGGCAGGATGATGTGCTCCTTGTAAACACTTCCTCCTCTGGTGGGCCGTTTCAGGAATATGGTGGGTGGGATTCAGAGTGTACTGGCACTCCCCACGTAGGGGAGGGGATCCGTCCCCTTTAGCTGCTGGGGTGCGGGCGCTGCGGACGCCTAGCACTCGTAGTACCTCTGAAGTTACTAGAGGAAACTCTGGCCGAACATTCGAGCCCCTCCTTGATAGGCAGTTGATCGGATTGGGTTGGACTTGAGGCGGTCGTTGCCCGTTAAGTACCTCGTTGAGCCCTCCCGGCACTCAACGCCTCATACGATAGGATATGTGATAGGCGAGGACTACGGATGGGAGGTTTCCAACAGGTCGGGTTTTTTCAGGGTAGATCTGCATGAATACCCGCTGTTGAGTTCCAGGGAGTGGGTGCGTCCTGACAGTGTGTGGGTATTATCACATATAAGACACCACGACCTTTGAATGTCAAGTTTATTGTTACAATTAGTCCTCTCCACTCGCCACTGTTGACGATGTTATTCGCACATTAGGCGCGAGATTTGAGATTTGCCCGTTGCTGTGCGCATGACACGACTTATATGTATCTGTGTACGCGTTGTTCCTGCACGTCGGTTGTGAATTACTTCGCACAACATAGTATTTCCGGAGGATATTAAACAAAAACAGAGTTTGGTGAAACTTTAATGATATTGTAATGTGTGCAGTTTCTCTCATTCGCTAACACAGGGCGTTCGATAACTACCTAATGTGAGTTACTCCGTCCATCCACGAACGCGGACTCTGAAGAACTTTCAGTACGTGTTGCCCCCTTCACACGCCGAAACAGAGTGTTTTTCCTAGCAAACATCGAACGTCGCCATTGCACAAATTTTCCCTTCCTTTCGCCGAATTTTGGACACTTTAGGGGTCATGTGACCTGTTGCTTGTTCCTTATAGGTTGTGTTTCATCCCTACTCTTAAATTTAATAGCAATTTCTAGTGTATGAGGCATGTATTCCACGCGATGTTCTCCTTCCCACAGTCCAGCTCATTAATGCATAAGCATGTTTGAAAATGTGTATCTTAAATCCCAGTGTCTATTCTCTCGTCACGTATCATGTGCGGACCAAAACATGGGCTAGCGACGAGGATCTATCCTTGGACAATGCCACGTTTGTCGGCAAGAAACACAAAGAAGCTACCTGTGAGGGAAAGTGTTCATGTTCCTCGTTCTCATGATACGTTGGGGTCTCCTGTTTTCAATAATATATATATAGGGATTGCCTGTTTAGTTTCTGCCCTTGTATATTTAATCATTATCCTCTAAATTTGTTATAACTTTGTTTAATTCATATTGTGGTATCTATCTACCCTTAATTATGCGTTTAATAAGACTTTCGCGGTTATTATTACAATGTTATGCCTAACAGGGAGGCAGTGGTTCCCGATACCCGTGGGAGATCGGGTACGTCTCCGGACTGGGTTTAGGGAAGCCATTAATATTCCCGGGTACTAGCCAGCATAGCTAGTAGGTGTGCTAGATCACTGAGGTTATTCGGTAGCCTTCCCCTTTGGGGTTGGCGTGCGTAAGCGGCGTATCCACTTCCATCTCGTCTTGAGTCCATAGGAGCAGATGGGGGGGGGCCTTGTTAGCTCTAGGTCTTGCCTTATGGAAAGCCTCACGGAGGCGTAGGGTGCCCTTCGGGGACAGCTCGGTAACTCCCTTGTCTTGAGAGGGGAGTCGGTGTACACCATTATTGGATTTATTAATACGGAATACCACGAAAAGTCCATTTCCAAAATGATATGCTGCAGGCATCGAACCTAGAACTTCTAATGTGAACCTCGCACGTAAACCTCGAAACCATCTCTCTGTAACGGGCCCAAATGACCTTGCTGTCGACGGGCCCTAAAACACCACACACTCACTCACTCACTCTCTCTGTAATTTCGGTTTAATGATATTTGTTACTCAAGACTAGTGGTTTGAATTCTGACATCACTTCCTGGAAATGAATTTCATGCAAAATATCTTGCTAGAAGCAGAATTTTCTTTATAAAGTTTATTGGATATTTCTGACTCACTTGCCACAATCGCACTTTCTATTATTTCTCGATTGGCACAATTGCAACATAAACAACTGACTGCTCTAAGCTATACATATAACATTAAAGTAATGCACGTCATAACGTTTTCTTATATCCTCTTCCGCAATGCGGTTTTAGTTGCTTCGAAAATTTACACCACCAGGAAAGTGCCGTAAAATTACCACCGCAACTATAAAAAATTTATGGCACTACACCCAGCCAGATGATGCTGGTGTTTTACTCACAGGTGAACGTGGTTGCATTTCCTCACATCTGCAAATGTAGATTTACTGCCCTATCATCCCATAAAATTATGGCTTTCCGATAAAATATTATTGTGCTTTAGGTTAACTTCAATAATGCAAGTCAAATAAGTCTTCAGTTCAAAACTGATCAACTGGAATAAGTATTAAAGCGAAATCTGTTGTGCCAGGTTTACCAATTAAGTAAAATTCCTTAAAAAAATATGATTTCAAGGTCATTCCCCAAAGAAACTCAATATTTGTACTTCATTTCTGATGAACATATGTTGAATAACTATGTGGTACTTTAAGGAGACTGCGGCAGTTAGAATACTATTTTAGTGCCCACTTTTATTTGTAGTTCCTCAACAATTTTGTAAAGAGCTACTAGCCTTACAAAGAATAGCACCTAGAGAAGTAGCTTTAGTAGAATTAGGAACGACAAGCAGAAATGGAATAATAATGGAAAGAATAATAAACTTTTGGCACAAGTGTTTGGGCAAAGAAGGGGAAATTATTAAATTATGCATGAGACAGCAAAAAATATTAGAGGACTCAAATAGTTGGTGGGTAGAGGTAGGAGCAATTATGGAAAAAATTGAAATGGGAGATATATGGAGATTAGAGGAAATGAATACAAGCAATGTAGGTAAATTTGTAAAATGCAGAGTAGAAGATATAGAAAGACAGGAAATATGGGGAAGTCTAGAAAATATGTAATCATTACAATTTTAGAAGCAAATAAAGTTAAATTGGGGACAAGAAGCATATGTAGATTACTGCAATAGGCAAGAGAGAGAAGGGTTAGCTTGGATGAGGACAGGAACAATATTTCTAAGAGGGATAACAGGTAGGAAAAGGGAATTTGTGAATTGTGTGGGGGGAATAGAAAGCATAGAACACTATGTAACAGAATGCGAGGAGGTTGCAAGGTGGAGAAAAAAGGTTCGGAAGGAAAAATGGGAGAAAGTAGAGAGGAGGATAGGAGCTATAAAATGTTAACAGGCATCGAGGAAAAGAAGGTAAGAAGTATTGGTGGGTTCTTGCAGAAATTAAAAGAAAAAATGGGCCAGAAATGTAAAGAATATAAGAAAGGAAGGTGAGGGGGAAGAATGGGACTAGTTAAGTAACAAGGGCATGGAGGTTAAAGGTTACGAGGCACAACAGAAGACCAGGGTGTCATGTAAACCAAGGTAGCAACAAGGTAAAGATAAATAAATGTAGCCTAAAGTTGTAAAATTTTTGAATATGCACAATAAATAAATGAAGGGGAAAGGGGGGAAGGGGGCAGGGGGGCAGGGGTCAGGGGGGAAGGGAGGGAGGGAGGGAGGGAGGGAGGAAGGGAAGAATAAATAAATCGTTCGTTTATTCAATTGTTTAGCATAATGATATGCAGGTTTGATACTGAATAAAGAAAATCTATTTAAAGTGACCTATGTATTCTAAAAGCTAATAATACAAACTTGTCATAAACAAAATTAAAAATTTCAAAATTGTTAGTATTGTGGAATAATTCAGATACACTTTCCTCTAAAACTGCGAATTATATTTTAGTGGCTTTTTGATATACTTTAATATTTCCATTACTTGTCAATTTCAACCTAAATTTGCTTCACACATTTTAAAAGTCGTCCCCCCCCCCCAAATAATGCGTACATTTTGAACTCAGAATTCATGCCAAATGTTGAAAGTATGTATATGGTAAATAAATTATGAGTAGGAGTTTCAGGAATCATTTTAGATGAAATTGATAGCTTTTTGACCGAGAAATCATCTGTAAGATTTCATACTTGTGCATTAATTGGTTGCAGAGAAAAGTGTACCTGAAGTATAGCAAATACAAGTCAAGGTAAACTGCAGCTAAAGATAAATGTACATGGTTTTCATTTTTGTCTGTAATTTTACTGCGCAAAATTTGTCGTCATAAATAGCATCCCTGATGCAGCAAATTTATATACGCTTCGCCTAGCGGCTTGCGACCGTATTAGATGTGTTGACAGCAGCTTCGAAGCCTCCCACTGCCGGCAGGAAAATATACTACTTGAGAGGTGGGTCTGCCCGCGGTAACTGTTCTTAAAAGCTATATACTACAATGTAATGCACTGCAAAGCTAATTATGCGGCCATAAAAGTAGACAATGAAAAACATACAAAATGGTAACTCAGTGAACACTTATTTCAAAATGAACATCTATTTTTCTGTCATAGTAGACATTTATGCATATTGTAAACCTGTCACATAAAGTAGAAATATTTCAATTTGTTCTCACTTCATTTCTATTACCCACAGTTTCCTCACAATGTAACTTCATTACAAACCAGAAAATTAGCAGAACATGTTCTATGAACGAAAAATAAATTAGTGTTACAATATGTACAACGATTTTATCCAAGTCTAAATAAGAAAATTTCTCTAGTCTTATGTGTCTATTTTCTTATATTTCTTTTCTCTCTTCCCCTTAAACACTGTCGGTATTGCGAGAAGGTATGCTTGAGGTCTTTCTGTCATAACATTGTTGCTTCTAGATATGAACCAGTCACTTCATAGCGTCCAGTATCTCTTCTTTTGCGAGTAACTGATCCTGTATCTTGGAAATGTTTGATGCTCCAATTGGTTTTAAAAGACATAAGGATACAACAGTAATAGACATTTTAATTAAGTGTGAGAATGACAAAAATTTATATCGTATACTGATAAAACGTAAGACGTTTATGTTGTGAACAAAAGTATATCAATTTGATGGTACCTGAACACTTTTGACAACATTACGCTCCGAGAGACTTGTCTGAATGCTGGATAGCGTTGCCTAAACTCCTCTATGCAGCGGTTTAAATTATATTTGTAAGTTGCGCCAATTTTAATGCCGGTACGTAAGTAGCATTCAACATGAAGACGCGGTGGTCTGTGTTCATATGTTGGGGAGGCTGGTTGTATTAGTTATCAGAGCAACCACTCAGAGAGCGCTGTAATTTGCTTACTATTCCGCAAAAATTGCTGCTTCTCCGTAGATGGCATAATGATTTCAAGAGACTCACCAGTCAACTATGACGTCATTCCTGCTCAATGGGAGGGCGGAAAGTAACGAATAAACATTAACACCGTGTACACTTAGCTGCAGTTAGAACATGAAACGGTACTCTCTTCCTCGAGTTGATTAATTAACTGTTAAGGAATATCTAGAAGATTAATTGAATGTTAAAGGAATATATATGCATGTATTGAAACAAATATTTTGTTTGCAGTTTCAAGTTTGTTAGGAGCTCTGAAGGGTTGGATTTTCTCTCCCCCAGGACAGCTGACCGCAACCATAAATCTTAAGACATGCACCCCGCGTTTGCTTTCAAGGAAGGAGACATTTTGTGTTTGGTCTAAGGTGAGATTCTTGTAGCTGGGACTCCATATGTGTTCTACCGGTCAACTAATTAAAAATAATGAGCTGAAGGGGGAAGGGAAGTGTCATATGAACTATCTGGGAACAAATACATATCTAAGTCAGTCGGTGGCTGAGGGTCGACCGAGATCGTCGTGCTAACGGCACGAAGGCAGAAATCGCGTTCTTTACGGAACGGACGAGTAAGCTAAAGAAATTGCGTTCATTAAATCAGTCGGTGGCTGAGGGTCGACCGAGATCGTCGTGCTAACGGCACGAAGGGAGAAATCGCGTTCCTTACGGAACGGACGAGTAAGCTAAAGAAATTGCGTTCATTAAATCAGTCGGTGGCTGAGGGTCGACTGAGATCGTCGTGCTAACGGTACGAAGGCAGAAATCGCGTTCTTTAAGGAACGGACGAGTAAGCTAAAGAAATCGCGTTCATTAAATCAGTCGGGTGCTGAGGGTCGACTGAGATCGTCGTGCTAACGGCACGAAGGTAGAAATCGCGTTCTTTAAGGAACGGACGAGTAAGCTAAAGAAATCGCGTTCATTAAATCAGTCGGTGGCTGAGGGTCGACCGAGATCGTCGTGCTAACCGCACGAAGGCAGAAATCGCGTTCTTTAAGGAACGGACGAGTAAGCTAAAGAAATCGCGTTCATTAAATCAGTCGGTGGCTGAGGGTCGACCGAGATCGTCGTGCTAACCGCACGAAGGCAGAAATCGCGTTCTTTAAGGAACGGACGAGTAAGCTAAAGAAATCGCGTTCATTAAATCAGTCGGGTGCTGAGGGTCGACTGAGATCGTCGTGCTAACGGCACGAAGGCAGAAATCGCGTTCTTTAAGGAACGGACGAGGAAGCTAAAGAAATCGCGTTCATTAAATCAGTCGGTGGCTGAGGGTCGACCGAGATCGTCGTGCTAACCGCACGAAGGCAGAAATCGCGTTCTTTAAGGAACGGACGAGTAAGCTAAAGAAATCGCGTTCATTAAATCAGTCGGTGGCTGAGGGTCGACCGAGATCGTCGTGCTAACGGCACGAAGGCAGAAATCGCGTTCTTTAAGGAACGGACGAGGAAGCTAAAGAAATCGCGTTCATTAAATCAGTCGGTGGCTGAGGGTCGACCGAGATCGTCGTGCTAACGGCACGAAGGCAGAAATCGCGTTCTTTAAGGAACGGACGAGGAAGCTAAAGAAATCGCGTTCATTAAATCAGTCGGTGCCTGAGGGTCGACCGAGATCGTCGTGCTAACGGCACGAAGGCAGAAATCGTGTTCTTTAAGGAACGGACGAAAAAGCTAAGGAGATCGCGTTCAATTAAAGCTAGTTAGTAGCTGGGTGCTAATCCGACGACTCGTGTTATACAGGATGTTACAAAAAGGTACGGCCAAACTTTCAGGAAACATTCCTCACACACAAAGAAAGAAAATGTGTTATGTGGACATGTGACCGGAAACGCTAAATTTCCATGTTAGAGCTCATTTTAGTATTTCTCTTAAAATTGAAATTGAAATCATTCGTGCAGAAAAATGTCAAAATACCCATTGTGGTTCATGCGCGATGGAGCTCCTGCACATTTCAGTCGAAGTGTTCGTACGCTTCTCAACAACAGACTCGGTGACCAATAGATTGGTAGAGGCGGACCAATTTCATGGCCTCCACGCTCTCCTGACCTCAACCCTCTTGACTTTCATTTATGGGGGCATTTGAAAGCTCCTGTCTACACAACCTAGGTACCAAATGTAGAGACTCTTCGTGCTCGTATTGTGGACGGCTGTGATACAATACGCCATTCTCCAGGGCTGCATCAGCGCATCAGGGATTCCATGCGACGGAGGATGGATGCATGTAACCTCGCTAACGGAGGACATTTTGAACATTTCCTGTAATAAAGTGTTTGAAGTCACGCGGGTACGTTCTGTTGTCGTGTGTTTCCATTCCATGATTAATGTGATTTGAAGAGAAGTAATAAAATGAGCTCTAACATGGAAATTAAGCGTTTCCGGACACATGTCCGCATAACATATTTTCTTTCATTGTGTGTGAGAAATGTTTCCTGAAAGTTTGGCCGTACCTTTTTCTAACACCCTGTATACACGGTAGTGCTACCACGCAAACGCGAAACCTACCATTCAGAGTTCGCCTAATTAACATGTATTTCGAGAGTAATTGAAATACAACCGATCATCATAAGAGAATTAACCTGTATTTCTTTCCAAGTACCCTAATTGATCCACCCAGAACGCCCTGTATCAAGAGATCCTTGCCACAGATCCTATATTCATAAATATTAGGACAACTCCGAGAGCAGCCGAGGACATCGATATTCTTCAAATTTTATAAGCGATAATGACAACACTAGGAGTCAAGCCCCTGCCAAATAATTGAGCCGAACTGAGCGGCAATACTCACCCGACACCCCGACCTGCCCCAAACATCAAAATTAAAACACCTTAACTGAAAACCCCAACATGCCAAATTTATTTTGAGAGCTCAGACTTTCTTGTTTTTTAAAGCATCAAAACAAAAGATTTTTTGGAACCGAACAACTTGCATTATCAGTAAGTATGCTGTATAAAACTTTAATTGAAATAAAAAACCTTCTCTACACACCAGGTATGTGACAAAGTAAAAAAGCTAGACCAGTACTGGGTCGTTGTGTGTCTACGAGAAGTAGATAACGACATCTTGACTTTGGGATGATCTTCATAAAATACATGAGTGGTGTAAGCATAGTTGAAAGGATTTGTCTATTTTTACTAACATCTGGCAATAATCAAAATACTGAAATGAACAATGAAAAGAACAGTTGACTATGCATCGTTAACGAGCAACAAAAGCACTTCTATATGGGGAACACGTTTGATTGAATGTGCCTTTATGAGGTTGTTAGGGTACAATATGCAGCTATGATTGAATTTTTGCCTTGTTGTGCTTTCAATATTATGCTATTGACTTTTTCAATTTCCCACATTTTGTTTTCATTTGTTTTCTCAGATTGAATGGACAGAAGGAATATTCCGGAAACTCGTTAAAGCCAGGTGTTTGGTATTTCCAGCAGCATGGAGTACCATGGCTTTCAGGAGGTCTGAAGAGGCGGGGGATTATTGATTCTGCAAGCAACCTCTGCTTCTATGCTCTATAGGTTTTTACCTTTTTTAATAATATAAACAAGAGGAAAGGCACACAATAAAAACAGACAGGCGGTTCCACCTTTCATCCGTGTACACAGATTTCGTCTCTCTTTGAGAATACATTATAGTGCAGTGGTTATGTTTTACAGGATCACTATATCTTCCAGTTTGGAGCTAGAACTCTCAACATTCTTATTGAAAATGTTGCTTTCAGTACATAGGAAGCTTTATTTACAGCTGTTTGTCTCTGGAGATTCTGTAAGCAATTGGAAGAAAGTGTTATTCCCCAATAACGTCAAGGGAATTTATTACTGAGGGAGTACTGTGGGCGAACTGGTAAAGATATCGAATTATATTAACTCTGCACATACTAGACAGACATGTACTATAAGGTATAGGGTGACTACGTGAAATGGCTCCCACGGTTCTCGTTTCGACTGCCCTCTTTCACATAACAGGACGACTTGGAGGACAATTCGGTCAACGGCGGGCAGGTGACGAAGAAGCTTGCGTGATGGAACTTGTCGGCTCCGCCAGAGGGTGATCATCCTTACCTACACTGCCGATTCAAGTTTTCGAAGGTTTCCGCTGGAGGGGAGCATCCGAGAAACCCTCCGGTGGTTTGGGCCACCCACCACGACTGCCTATCGACAGGTGGTCAAGCCAGAAATGTTAGGAAACTCTGCGTGACTCTGGTGCTCCTGCAGTAGATAGGTCTTCTGGGTTTGTTCATGCAATTGTGGGCCTAGGTAAAGTCTGTTTAGTTAACGCGTGTGGACCTTCCGAATGCGGGCCTCAGATGAAACCGCTTGAGACATCCCTCTCGGTAGATTTCGACCTCAAAATGGCAAATTATTTATTTGTCATTTATTTTCCTCCTCGTCAAGTATAGGAAACGAAACATCAGAGTCATAACATAGCAACTCTGTTTTCCCTACAGTCATTGTACCTACAAGGACATATGCAATTAAACCATTTTTAAAATACCTATCTCGATTAACATTTTGTAAACAGCAAACTAAGCATTTGCAAGAATAATCTGCACAAGAAATTTAGAGAAAGTCGTGTGAGCAATCACATCATAATTTTTAAGCAATGATATTTGACGTAGCGTTACATGATGAAGTGGGCAATAAAATAAAAGTTTGGCAAACTTTTCACAAGAAGGAAGGTAATGTTTATATTTAATGTTGTTCGCCGCAGAAGGCTGGGTGACAGCCTTATCCTCAGCAACTCCCTGAGCGCCCTTCAGAGCCTTCGTGAGCTGTACAACCACCACCCCCTTGTACAGCGTATCCAGGATGCCCTCCACGATTTGCCGGCCTCTGGCGTCAGCGTGGTGTGCGCAATGGTTCCTGGTCACGTGGGCCTGGAGGGAAACGAAATGGCGGATTCGGCGGTTCAGGCGGGAGCCATAACACCAAGTATTACCCTCCCTCTGGTTACCGCGGAAGACTTTCGGCTTGTTGTGAGCAGGGAGGCGCTCTCGTGCTGGCGCGATGAGTGGTCTGCTCTACGTGGCAACAGGCTGAGATCGGTGAAGGACCTTCCGATTCCCTGGTCGACCTCCTGTCGTTTATCCCGACAGGAGGAGGTAACCCTGGCTCGGTTGCGCATTGGACACTGTTATTTTAGTCACAGCTTTATATTGAACCGGACACCGGCTCCAGTTTGCCCGCTCTGTGGTGTTGAACTGTCGGTGCGCCATGTAATTTTAGATTGTTTTAGGTTAGCAGGTCTCCGCAGGTCTCTCCAGCTGCCGGCCAGCTTGGCTGAGATCCTCGCAGATGACGAGACGGCGGTGAGCAAAGTTTTAGCGTTCGTCTTATCTATAAATTTTAAAGTTTAGGCCCCAACAATTTGGTTTTTATATCCATATTAACCTTTTTCTGGTTTTTATGATTTTAGTTTTTATTTTAGTCTTTGCTACACCGTTGTGCCGATGTTTTATCTTGTTTTAATTTGATTGATTGTTTTTTTAGTGTTTTAGCCTTTTACTTGGCTTTTTAAACTCATTACCTACTGGAGGGTGCTAATGACCTAGCAGTTGTGCACCCTTAAACACCATCATCATCATTATCATCTGTAAATCCCGTAGGGGAGGGGATTCGTCCCCTTCAGCTGCTGTGGTGCGAGCGCTGCGAACAATAAGCACTTGTGATACCTCTGACGTTACTAGAGGAACCTCGGGCCCAACTCCCTCCCTCAGGGAGTTCGGATTGGGTTGGTCTCGAGGGGGCAGTGGTTCCCGATACCCGTGGGAGATCGTTTACGTCTCCGGACGGGGTTGAGGGAAGCCATTAATATTCCCGCGTACTAGCCAGCATAGCTAGTAGGTGTGCTAGATCACCAGGCGGCCCCACCGAGGTCATATCGGTAGCCTTCTCATTTTGGAGTTGGCGCGTGTAAGTGGCGTATCCACTTCCATCCCATCTTGAGTCCTTTAGGACCAGATGTGGGGGGCTTGTTAGCTTCTAAGTCTTGGCCTATGGAAAGCCCCACGGAGGACGCTGGGCGCCCTTTTGGGACAGCTTGATAACTCCCTGGTTGATGGAGGCCAGGTTCCTTGGAGCTACGTGTCCAGGAATAACTGGAGTAGTTCCTCTGCACTCACACGTACACATGTGTGAACTGTTAGTTTGGAATAAAAACCCTGACGTAAATTTGACTTCAACATTGGGAAGTTTGGATAAAAATTAGTATCAGGTTTGTTTTCCATCACTCTTTTTATGGTTTCACTTTTGGAAAAAATTGGTTTATCCTATGCCGCAAAAATTTCTTAACAAATCTGTTATGCAAGATATATAAACCCTCAGCAGAAATGTCTAGAATGAAGTAAAAAGAAACGAAAACCAAACAACACATGCAATGTTTCTGTACATTTAGGGACAGTAAATAGTAAAACGTAGACTGCAATTATTTGAACAAAAACGAACTGGATATAAGCCAATGACATCATGAGAAAGGGGAGGAAAGAATTCAGAAGAATAAATAGTAAAAGGAAAGTTTCCTAGACTCCATTAACTTAGGCATGCCTTTTTTCTCACATTCCCCTAAAAAGTGCATTAATTTTCTTTCGTAATAGGATGGCAACACTGCACATTCCTGTGCAAGACAATCGCTTTGCGTGGGAGAAGGAAAGAAGGAAGGAAGGGCCTTAATTATTGTTCACTTGTTTGTCTAGACATAGGTACAAGTTCAGTGGCATGGACTCCCCCTTCTTACCTTGGAGGAGTTAACAAGCCAAGGTTTCCCTTGAATTTGCCTGCCAACTCATAAA